>LPNX010179592.1:283308-329090 GCA_001517045.1 Pseudotsuga menziesii | reverse complement strand
TCGTAGAGTCAGTTGAAAGAGTGCGATTTGCAACATTATGCAAGTCTTTGATCCGCTCGAGGTTCGTGGCTCGTAGAGTCAGTTGAAAGAGTGTGATTGGTTACATTGGGAAAATATCTTCATGTCCAAGTTTGGCAACTTCTCGAGACAAAGGAGGCAGGCATTTTCTTGCTTGATTTCTGCAGTCTTCGATTGGGTCCTATAGCTTGTGCACTTATGTGACCCATCAGAGGCAGTTATGGTGCGGCGGTAGAGATGAACAAATGACGAAGACTCTACAGGTGAATCCGTTGTGATGTATCTTATGTATTTGTGCATCTTTGCAATGGATTGGTCACTCTATTTTGGAGTAGGCCCGGAGACGTAGCCAAGAGATCTGGTGAACTTCGTAATCAAATCGTGTCCCTAATGTGCTTGAATGATTTTTCATTTTCATGTGGATGATTCTATGTTACACACTTATATTATGCTCATGTTCACTTGCACTAACGTCAAAAAAACGATCCTATTGGTCCCGATTGTTTCGAGCGAGTTCGATGACTTTCTGGGCTCGCCCCCGGGATTAGATCAGTCACCCAAATACAATCTAAAAGAAATAATGCTGCTTAATACAACCGAGGAAATAGGGGAAAACCTCATGGGAAACCCCCCCTCAAAATAAGCAGAAATACAAATTTTGAATAAAACTTGTGAAAATTTTTGCTGCTATTTGCAGCACTATGCGGCAGCAGTATCTTGGTTCTTTTGTGCAGGTGAACCCATGAATCCAAACAAAGTGCTTATTTTCCCCTACAGTCAATTCGAATGGAAGTAAGTCTCCTCGTATTATCCTGAGGTAGCCATGCTTGCACAAGGCTAGCTCCATATCAATCCTCCAATCAAGATAACTGGAAGTTGTAAGAATCCGAGGTGTAGGAGATTGAGAACTCATAATTGCTTTGGCTAAAAGACTGCAAAACTTCACACAAGCTACGTAGCACCTGTATTTTTTCACTACAAAACACACTAAAACATTTGAACTGTTAGAATCATGCCTTTCCTCTCGACATGAACATTTTTCAGGGTCCTTCATGCCCTCTCCGTTGCTCTGAATAAATCCAAAGCTAGCAAATCATCATAGGGGACTTCCGTGGAAACCCAACTGCTTCTGATGTTCGATGGGGAGAAACAAACACGAAACCTGCTTGAGAAGGATCTGATACCATATTAGAATTTCGATGCCATTTAGATCTTCAAGCAGATAGTTCTAATAATGTTTGCAGTAAATGGAGAATGAAGATACAAACTGAACAAAACAAACCACACAGGAAACAGACAAGTATTGCTTGGGAATTTATAGTATCATTCACAATAATAAAATCCGGTGTTACAATAGTTTACATAGGAAAATAATTTGAATGCATTAGGTAGCAATTCGAATCTATCCATTGGATTTGACTGTATCTAACTGACCATCTAACTCATGGTGTCTCAATCAATATCAGAGTCCAATAGATCAACTCCTAGATGTCCAACAACTCAATCAATCAGTGATAGCTAGTTAACTCAATGCAACTGAGTGTGGTAGGTGGGAAAAGGTGCCTACTCCAGATGCAGCCATGCATAACTAACGCTAGCTAACTGATTGATATCTAACTGAAAGTAACTGGTGGATAACTAAGACTAACTAGTTCCGACTGCACCTAACTGATGGAGGTTGGTGTCAGGAATCCTAGTGGCTCCTAAAATGTTGGGATTGGTTTAGGAGGCGCCCAAACTTATGCATGCACATGCAATAAGTGGCAGTTAACCTCTAGCAGTGTTCCCCACACTCTAGTAACTGGTACATGTGGCCCCATTAGGCGAAGTGGACCCAATTAATTAATTAAGGTTCCTAAGTTAGGCTAAATAATCTAATAGACAGTATGGTCAAGGGAGGATTAATAATCCTAACACCATATTCAATGTTTGAGGGTACATTTCCATTCTCTTTATCAACTTGGGTCTTAACATTTATTAGGAGAGTGAACGCATGTATTTTAGCTTGTTGTTCTCCTCTTGTGGATGATATCCCTTTTTGTTGAATCTCCTGTATACGAACCAATGTTGAAGGAAGATGATCTAAAGATAAAATCCCCTCAATAATAATTTCCCAAGGGTTGTGTCCTTGTGAAATAACTTCATCTGAAATTATAGCTTGCACTACTTCTTTCTCAATCCTTACGTTTTTTATTTTATTTTTGGTCCTTGTGAATGTTGTTCATCTTTATCCATTTCTATAGTACTTCCAGGTTCTTGTCTCTTATTTCCCTTGTTTGTCTTATGTGGGGTATCCACTATGCAAGGTTGAATATTTTGTGTTTCTATATTCTCTTCAATAGTTATAGGATTTTGTGAAATCTCCCCAACCTAAACTTGAGATTCTAAAGCTATATATGTCTTTGATTTATCATCTTGAACCTATTGTTGAGGGTATTCCTTCATTATTTACAAAACTTGAGCCCAACTCTCCTTATTTGCAATCTTTCTAGCTCTAAATTGGGATGATGCAAATAGGATCCAATCCTTCCTCCACTCTTCTTTGAAAATAATATGCTGAGATTCATACAACCACTTTTCATTGTCCATCAAGTCTAATGATTTCAACATTCTCTCTATAAGAACTAGAGCTACTCTAGCTTTCACAAAAAAAATGGTCCAACTAATTGAGGCAATTCAAAGATAATATTTAGACTACTAGCAACAAAATGGACATAATCTACATTAAACCTCTATCTAACATACCCCATGGAAAAAAACTCTAGGAGTCAAATAGATTGGTAACTTGAAATGATTCAACTATCATCCATAAATCCTTATATATGTGTGGTATTTATATAGGTACCAGTCCCTCACATGTGTATATGGGCTTAATTGTAGTAATTTCTTATGCTCAAGAAAAAGTATGGGATGAACATCTCCAAAAAAAATCAAATGGATAGTATACACGAACCTATCAACGAACTTAGTAAAACCCATATTTTTATCATGCTTTCTTGCTAAAGGTGTCCATTTAGTGATAGAAACAGGTTTCCCAACTCATCTTCTTGATTTCATTGAATATACTGGAAATTCAAACATTGAGAATATAGGAGGAGGTATACTAAATAGGACCAGTATTTGAAGAATATGGTTGAGTTGAAATTTACTAACTGTAGATGAATTGCATAAGCCAAGTACTATGCATAATTGAACATTACCAAAGGAGAACTTTGTGGGGGAGGGGGGGATGCAGCCACAATCCCTAGATTTATCTGGTCATTGTCAATATTATAACCTAAGATCAGACACATCACGAAAACAACTTATTTGGAAGTATCAAGTAAAATTTCAACCCTGTACGATAGTGGAGAATTAGGTAAATATAGTCCCTTAGGAATATATCTCCATAACATGATTACTTTCTGGCTTTGGTCTAAGAATTTGTAAGCCACTATTAGGGCTTCCTCTTGTAAAATCTGGGAGTCGATCTGATCACATAGGGAAAACATTTTGGTAATAGTCTGGGAATTTATATAAAAAATGGCTACATACCCATCTACTAATAACATAGAGTTTTTTTGAAGGTTATAACATTTAGCACAAAGGGATAGTAGCTTAGGAAAATGGTAGGTTTTGGTTACAATATACTTGGTGAGATCTGACTCCCAAGTTTGAATTCGTTCACAAGAATCCCTAAACCCAGAATTGGCAGCTTGTCTAAGCTTATAAGGTTTGGTTCTGGTTAGGTTAGTCTCGAAAATTTCATCATCTCTATCAACTAATAATTCTTCATCATGGCCATGCTTGAGTGGATAAGTTGGGTCTGCAAGCTTTTTATGAGAAGCCATTTGAGTATGCAGGGAAAGAAATGAAAAATGCACACGAGTTTTATAAAAGATGAAATATGATACTTGTAGACTAAAAGATGTTACTCGTACGTTGTCGTGTAAGCCTCCATCTTGGTAGAGTAAAAGGTCCTTTATAACCAGAGCTGCATATTATAGGGAGTCACTTGTTGAAAATAGTTCTTTTAGGTCTTCAACGAAGCACTTATACTAATTTCTGTGAGCATTAAATTATTAGCCACATGTCCAAACCTCATTGGAGAGTGCTTTTCTTGCGGAGCCCTTTAGAATGACATCACACCAAACTTTGCATTGAAAACCACCATTTGAAACCAATTGTTTTATCATTAGTTACGAGGGCTTGGATATAAGTGGCAAAATTTTACCACCTTGCCGATCCTTGTGAGTTGTGAGACTAACATGTCATAATAATGTTTTCCACTATTAGGATCGTCGCCTATATATTAAAAAGGAACACTTCACGGCCCTCATTGAATTTGAGTCGTTGATCTATCTCCTACATAACTATTAGATCCACACGATGATTACATTAAAAAATTCATTAAATTTTGAAATTTTCTGCCATTATTTCTCATTCATGCATATGATATTCTAGCATAAAGACCCCAAAATATTTTGTTTCAACAAATCCTACCCACTTTTTGGCCTTTCTTTCCCGTCAAACTAGGTTTAGATCCTTAGCAGGAAACAAAAGGCCAAGATATCGGTCCGATAGAGGAGGACCTCATCGAAAGCACCTGTGACAAAGATGCAAGGCTCACCTGAGATATCTTATTGGGAACTTCCATAACCAAGTTTCTATAGTTATGTGGGGATCTCTACTTGTGCACTACTTTATTCTATTACGCGACCAAACCTGGGGATTATACTTGGTATTCCCTGGCTATTCATTCACGATAATAGTCTATTTACCAGTCGACACAAATTGTAGTATTTAATATAACAACCTTATTACAGATTCATTCAATAAGCAGTGCGACACATACATCTATGAGTTTATTCATAAACAGATACAATGTGACATAGTCAGGTCTACTTATTCACAACATACATGCAATTTACATAAACACATTAATCAATGACACACAAAGACAAAAGTTAATGTGGAAACCCATCCGGGAAAAACCACAAAGGTGCTCTTCATCTGACATGAGAAATATGGTAGCACCTTTTGTATGCACAATCAGCTTGAAGACTCCTCTCTAGGTATTCTTTACAACTCATACAGACTTCTCTCCTCTCATGTTCTTAGGGTTAGGGACTATGTAATTCTCCTCTCCTTCACTCCTCTGTCGATCCACACACAGCCTTGATTGATCCTCTAGCTAAACAACTCCCCTTCTCTTCTCTACCTACACAGAGACTTAGCCAACTAAGATTTGACTAACATAAACTACATTGGCTGATGTCGAACCAACCCCACACATAGCTTGGGTTTTTCCTTTTATAAGCTTCTACCCATCTTAATCAACCAACTCTTTTTTGTTAGCCGACAGGATATCATTTCTATTCTCGTACATTCAGTTACAATCGACAATAGGCACTATTGACCCAAAAATACAATTATGATTTATTACCAAAAGCATGCTTTATTCTAACTGACTCCTTACCCATGATGAACCAAACTGTCCTTTTCAGTTGTTCTGCTCTTCTTCTGTCGTGGTTCCTTTTGTCATGGTTGCTCTTGTTACCGGGCTTTCCATCGCACCTGCTTTTGTTGCAGCTCCCTTCTATCGAAGACTCTTCTTTCATCAGAGACTCTTCTTGTGATCATAATCTTTATCTTTCCAAACAAAATTCTAGTTTAATTCTGTTTAAATCTTCCAAGGGACAACATGCCCCAAACACTTAGATCTGGCGCTTGTCCTGAGCCACATTTGTCTGAAATGTTCATTGTAACCACCTTACCTTGAAAATCCTGAAATATTTTCACTATCCGTTCAGTTTCCTCTCGTACTTCTGCTTCCGTCTTCTTCAAATTTTCCACAAGTTCAAAACTGATGCGTTCCGAAATTGTAAGTCCTATTGATTGTACTGCTTGTCGCACTTTTTCGTGTATAGGTTGAATAATACTTGTAAGTTTTTATGCCTCTGATTGTAATTCGATGACCCTGTCAGTCCGCTTTTGCTATTGTGCCCGCATTGTTGCAACCTGATGTTGTAGGTTTTTCATGTCAGCATCCTTAGCCATTTTCTCTACTAATGGAAGCTTCTTCATTTCACTCTTCAACTTGTTCACCTTTGTCTCAGCAGTGCACAAATGTTTTATGATTTTCTCCAACTCGTTGTCGTTGATCAAAGCTTCCCATGTCTGAGAAACTTGGTCAACTGCCTTGGCACAAAGTTTTTCCGCCTTCTCTATTCTCTTCACAGCTTCAGTTGCTGCTTTTCTTCTTTCCTCGAGTACTTCTCGTGGTGTACTTGGTGTCACTTGTACTTCCAACTCTGCGACCTTCTTGCAAAGGTTCTCTACAATCTCGCAAAGTCGAAACACTTTTCCTTTTGCAACCATCTCGTGTGTGATGCCTTCATCAGTGAAACTGTTGCAAGCAAGTATTACGGTTGTGTTGAGCTGGTTCCTGTTCTCCTCCTAGGTCTTAGCTTTCTCCTCTATTTCTTTGATTGTCCTCTTCATCTTATGAACAGTCTTGTTTGATGCTCTAACCCTATTGACCAATGTGCCTTCTTGGTTCTTGATTTATGTGACTATAGTTCTACATCAATGGAACGATATTTCTGGTTCCCATAGTGACATATTCGGTTAGCGGGGTGCAAAATGTAACTGCTCCATGCTTCTAGGATTACTTCCAGAGGACCTCAGAACTCGATATATATAATATTAAAATTAAAATTGTTTTGACACCTCTTCATCATGAATTTGATCATCCTTCACTAGCATGTACTTCTCTTCCATAACAATTAGCTTGAACTTATCTTCCAGTCTTTTGAATTCTTCGTAATTTCTCCCATCGACACCGTCCAAGACCTTTGTTGTCCAATTTTTATTTTGATGAAAACAAAAGTTCATTGACATCACCAAATATATCTTGAGCTTCTTGTAAAGTTGCGGGTGAAGTCGCAAGCTCTTACCATTATTCGTAGTTATCCAAACTCTTGCCGAAACGGTCATTTTTACCAATTGATACTTTGCAATTTTTTCGATTCTAATATTATACGCATCAACTGGGTTGGGTGGGACATATTCTGGCAACGTGATCGTAGAGCCTATTTCTTCAACTTCTGGTGGTGGTGGTGGTGCTTTCCTGCGGCTACCATACCATTTCCTCTTTGACGTGCCAGGTGGGTTTGGTCCTTACCTCACTTCAAGGATGAATGGTATATGTTCACCTTGCTCTGCAACCATGACCATTAGTGGAACAAATGCGGCGGTGTCTTCCATGATGGGCGTAGGTGAAGGTTTATTGACACCTTATTTTGAAACGGTGCTTGTACTGGAGATAGAGATGACCATAATCTGCGAAAAATCGCCTAGACTCGTATAGTTACAAACACACTGGATCAACTTACTCATTCGGATGCAAATATAATGAATGAAACTTCGACACGAAGACAATATTCATTCATCTGTTCCATCAATCCTCCCTTCACACGAGTGGGCAATAAATTGGAAAAGTGGTAGCGATTTCCGTCACATTGAGCAATCGTTTGAATCGTTGCAAGGAAACTGCCACTCTACTGTCACTTCGCATGTCACTTCAGTGGTAGTTATTGTGCATTAATGATAGAAAGGACCAAAAAGTACGTCGCTGAAATCTCCTGCGTCCTCTCTTTAACTACGATCAACTGCCTTTTTGCGACCAAATTCCATCATGTGACAACAATTTTGTTTCTGCAACCGAGATTCGGTCATCGACACCTTTCTTTCCTTTGCGGCAGATGGAGAGTCTTTGCAACCATTTTTTCATCTTCGAAGGTCGACACTTTTTTTTTACTACGACCAAACACCAATATTTGTTACAGAATTAACATGTCTTTTTCTTTTCTCTTTTTCTCCTTTTCTCTTTTTTTTTTTTAAAGTTGACCAAGTCGCGACTATCCTGGTAAGGCTTTAGCCGAATTCCATTCACCAATCCTTTGAAATATGTTCCATCTAATTTCTGTAGTTGCACTGTGCCTCCTTCAGTGATTTGAATGATAACATATGACCCCAACAAATGTGTTTTTTGCAACTTTCCAGGGTGCTTAAAAAAATTACTATCATACAGGAGGGAAAGTCCTTCAACCTCAAAGTGCTTATTCTTGATGTGTCGATCATGCCATACTTTTTTCGCTCCTTCTCAACATTTTGATGATAACTTGCGGCAAAAACGTTCTTACTCCAACTACATTAGCTGTGACAATATTTATTCGATAACACCAACATCAATCATTTCAGTAATTGCAGCAATCCTTAGACTGGGTACAATGTATTCCATCGACATAACAAATTATTGTCCATGTACTAGTTCGAATGGAGTTCAACCTGTCAACTTCTTACAGGTTGTGCGATATGCCCATAGTACTGCAGAATTTTTCTGGTCTCGGTCATCTCTTTGAACATTGCAAATATTTGTTAATGCATTCTCGAGGATCTTGTTGAATGCCTCGACAACACCTTTCACTTGTTGGTGATATGGTCGTCTTTCTGTGTTGGATTTGGAATTCTTCAGTCAATTCTTCGATCAACTAGTTGACAAAGTGTGTGCCCTAATCACCAATCCTTTGAAAGATGTTCCATCTAATTTCTGTAGTTGCATTGTGCCTCCTTCAGTGATTTGAATGATAACATACGACCCCAACAAATGTGTTTTCTGCAACTTTCCAGGGTGCTTAAAAAAATTACTATCATACAGGAGGGAAAGTCCTTCGACCTCAAAGTGCTTATTCTTGATGTGTCGATCATGCCATACTTTTTTCATTCCTTCTCAACATTTTGATGATAACTTGCGGCAAAAACGTTCTTACTCCAACTACATTAGCTTTGACAATATTTATTCGACAACACCAACATCAATCATTTCAGTAATTGCAGCAATCCTTACTACATTAGCTTTGACAATATTTATTCGACAACACCAACATCAATCATTTCAGTAATTGCAGCAATCCTTAGACTGGGTACAATGTATTCCATCGGCATAACAAATTATTGACCATATACTAGTCGAAACGGAGTTCAACCTATCAATTTCTTAAAGGTTGTGCGATATGCCCATAGTATTGCAGAATTTTTCTAGTCTCGGTCATCTCTTTGAACATTGCAAATATTTGTTAATGCGTTCTTGAGGATCTTGTTGAATGCCTCGACAACACCTTTCACTTGTTGGTGATATGGTGTCGTCTTTCTGTGTTAAATTTGGAATTCTTCAGTCAATTCCTCGATCAACTAGTTGACAAAGTGTGTGCCCTAATCACTGATCAAAATCTTCGGGCATCCAAATCTAGTCAAAACATTGTCAAACAAAAAATTGGCAGTAGTCACAGCAGTACAATCCTTTAATGGCACTGCTTCGACCCATATAGTCAGGTAATTCGTCGCAACAATAATGTATCTTGCACCTGTTCTCTTCCCTGGTGGATGAATAGGTTCGACAAAATCAACCACCCATTTGTCAAATGCCTGCAGAGTTATCTCAGGTACTAGCGACATTTCATCTCGTTGCGATGACTTTTCGGTTCTCTGACATATATCGTAGTTGCGACAATATTCTCTAGCATCCACATGCAAAGTGGGCCATCACAACATTGCTTGCAATATCTTGCGTACTGTAGCTTTTCCAGCATAACGACCTCCTGCAACACAAGCATGTGCTTCGTTCAACATTATTGGTCGCTCGTGTTCTAGTACACAACGACGAAGAATTTCATTTGGTCCCATTTTATATAGTTGTCCAACTATCAGTTAGATGTCCGAAGCTTGCACCACTAATTGTTTTTTCAGTGTAGTACTAAATCCTTCAGGTGGATATCCTGTACTCAATAATGTATGATATATTTGTAATGATCATCAAACATCATGATCACAAATAATTGCGCATCAAGAATACTATCATTGAGATTCACAGGTTCTTCTCCACTTTCAAGCCTTGACAAGTGGTCTGGTCCTGAGTTTTGTCGACTCAACTTAACAATAAATTCAAAATCAAATTCCTGGAAAAGGAGAAGCCACTGACAAATCTTCCCCCCCAATACTTGCTTGTTCACCAGATATTTTGGCATTGAATGGTCTGTGAACATCTTGAAATGTCCACCTAACAAAGAGTGTTGAAATTTTTGAAGCACATACACCATGGATAGGGCTTCACTTTCAGTTGTACTGTAATTCTTCTTTGTTGTTGATAATTTCCTGCTAGTGAAGGAAATATGATGATCAATCGACCCTTCGCCAGGTTGCGCACAATGCTGAGTGCGACAAACGATGCATCGACCTATACATGAAATTCCTTTTTCCAGTCTCGAAAAACTAGTATGGGCGTCGTGACCATAATGTTCCTTAGATTGTCCAAACTCTCTTGGCAATGCTTGCCCCATTGAAACTTAACATCTTTCTTCAACAACTTCTCCATCGGAGCAACCACCTTTGCATATCCTTTTATAAATTTTTGATAGTATTCTGTATGTACCAATGTCATTCTCAGCTATTTTACAGTCCAAGGGGGTGGTAGGTCGATGATGATTGCAATTTTAGCATGGTCAACTAGGATTCCATCGCGACAAAATACATGGCCCAACAGAATTACAAATGGGGTACAAAAGATACATTTCTTTATATTCAGCGAGATCTGAGACTGTCGACACTATTCAAACATCATTCTGAGGCACCCAATATGACCTTTTATGAGCCCAAACACTGTTAAATCATTGAAGTAGACCTTAATAAATTTATGAATAAAGTATTTGAAAGGAGCCACTACTATCCTGGAGAAGATAGAAGGAGCATTCTTGAGTCCAAAGGGAATTACTGTGTATTGGAAACACCCCCACTCTGTCACAAAGGTTGTCTTGTGTCGATCTTCCTTTGTGATTCTAACATGACGGTAACCAAAGAACCCATCAGTGAAAGAATAAACTTCTTAACCCCCAACAATTTCTAATACCTCATTCGTAAACGAGGACTGGAACAGATCATGTAAGCAAGCGCCATTTAACTTCCTTAGGTTGACACAAATACGTACTTCACTGGTAGTCTTCTTATCTTGCACTATTATCGGATTGACCCACTTGGATTCTTCAACTGGTTCTATGATGCCCGCATCCAACATTCGATCTAACTCCATCTTCACTTTTTATTTATACGCGGATTCAGTCGGTATGGTCGTTGCTTCACGAGATTTGCATTAGGTTTTAATGCTATCTTCATCTCTCCAAGGTCTCCGACAATCCTCTTCATTTTTCAAAATTTTGTAGGGAATAGATCCTGAAATTCATGTAGTAATTTCGTGATCTTCTCAACCATTTCATCATCCCAATAATCTCTGATATTGGTGAACTTTGTATTCTATAGAGATCCAATATTTACATTCTTGACTTTCAATGGGTTCAAAAACTGGTCACTAGAAATACCAAATCCTTCCACCGCGTGAGTACCTTCAGACTCAAAGATGTTTATGTCGAGCGATTCATCATCATCAGGTTCTCTTGTCACATTATAGAACTCCATCTAGTGTTGGATTGTTGCGCTGCTTTGATTAAAGTTTTACATTTGACACAGGGATATCTTCAAACATCTTTGTCTTAATCACTTACAATGCAACATCAATCGAACGATGATCGTTAACAAACTCAAATGTATGTGTGAAACTAGCAGTCAGTTCATACCATTTAACTGTTCCACGTTGTAGCTCAACTGACGTGTACCAGTTCCTTGGTATCATGTCTAGAGTATGTATAAATTGATGGATCCATTCATGTCGCGAAAATGCTTCCCATGTCATGCGACGATATTCAATGTGCTTAACAGGATAAGTCAATCTTCCGTACTTTTTGACCAGTATAACTGATATCTTCTCCAAATCATATCTCCATCAACCTCCAACATTGAGGCCATTATGAGATAGATTGTTTATTTGTGGCCCACCATCAGGAAGGCGTAGCTTTCAGTACAAATTCCAGGGCAGACAAGCACCAATGTTTTGTGATTTTTTCTTCAAATTATGTTAGAAACGATGCCAGATTAGGTAAACCTTCATATGTGGGTAGATCACTTACCTCGCTAACTACCCTTCGTATAGATAGTGTAATTCATGTGCATTTTCTCATCGACACTTCATGCAATCGGTTTTGCCAGTTTTCTAAAGATTCTCCAAAATCCGATGTACGAGAACTAATGCTGTGCCATTTGAGCTTTCTATCGGTTGTTGGATTCACATAGTCATCCCTTATAGAAGTAATGTTATAAATATGGTCCAGATAATCTCCTTTTCCTTCATTATTCACTGGCTTGACATATATTTGTCTTTTCAGTGGATCAATTGGTGCGACCACTCGTAGCTTCGAATCTTCAAATATTAAGATTCTTTTTCTTGAAATTGATAATAGTCTGATTATCAATCGCCCAGTCGATACTCAGAAGTGCGGGATATGGATTTGTATCATCCACAATGTCAATTACTTCAAAGTCGACATAAGTTTTAAGGTCTTCTATCTTGATAGGCACCTGAGTCAGTCAGCCGACGAGTAGAACTTTTGACTGATTCGCTAATCGGAGCTGGATAGGAGACCATACAAGTCTCGGTTTCCCCATGCTTTCCCATCTTTGTCTAGTCATAATTTTGACATCAGAGCCCATGTCCAAAATAATATAGTCCATATCATAATCTCCTATTTGTGTAGTCATCCTTAGTTCGCAACCAATATTCAATCTTTTTCCCATATGATTAAGCCTTCTTTCTGGTCACACCTCTTCTTAAGGTTCTTCTATTAGAGTTGTTGATTCTGCGACAACATATTTATCTTGCATTAGTGCTAAGCAACTTTTGAAGAATTCTTTTAATTTACTAACCTTTCCCGTTGGTTTCTTTTGGAACATCTGCTCAAATCTTTCAGGCATCTCCAATATTGGCCTTCTAGAAGTTAAAACTTGATTTTTATCGACAAATTATTGCCACGTGTCCAAAAATACTTCCTTTTCTTTTTGGACGTCTAATGGTGCTTTCTTTTGTGTTCTCGGTCACACCTGCGGTTGTCCATACGGTGCTTCTCGATCTGCACCCATCACAACATCTCCTCTTGTCACAACAACAATATGTGGTTCCCTTGGTTCAACATAGATATTATGGATATTTTGATTGGGGTTCGGATTGTGATTATGGTTTCCTATAATCTTGGTCTGCCATCTCGCAATCAACTGAGGACATTCTTCGACAATGTGATCAAAAGCTTTGCAGTACGAACATGTTGTAGTAGGACTCCTGCATCCACTGGCAACGTGTCTAGGTTACCCACAATTATAACATATAATTTGGCCCCTTTTGTGACCAAATCCTCCTCCTTGTCATCGACCTCTAAATCCCCCCCCTCTGGGTTGATGGTATTGTTGTTGTGGATACTGATTCCATGGATATTGGGCCTGAGGATACTGAGCCTGTGGATATTGAGTTTGAGACCGCTCAGCCTACATTTGTTCACCATTCTTCATTAAATAAGTATCAACTGTTTTCTCCTGTAGTAACTAATATACTCTGCAATATTTCTCATCATGGCCTACTAATTGACGAAAGTTACAGTATAAACTAGCCGACGCACTTACAATCTTCTGTAAGTACAAACACTCTTCCAACCGGTGCCCTCTAGTATGGCATATTCTAAACCAAGGCATCCCTTGTGTATTTATCGAGTTCGGCGCTCTTGATGCGACATAATTCATATATGTCGGGAATTTGTCCTTATGGTGTCCCTCTATTTTACATCTGGTACACCAGATTTCTTCTTGTAGTTCCTCCCCTTTCTTAATATATTGGAGTTGCAGTGTAAGGTTGGCTAGTTGCGACTAGATTTGCATCATGCCTACATCAGTTTCTCCAACTGGTGAGGATTCCAACTTCATCACCAATTCCATCTCCCTCGGTCTAGGATACAATCTTTTGTTGCATCAAAGGGATCCATATGTGCGGCAACAACACTGCAATAAACCATTCTTTGTGTTGAACATCTGACATCTAGAAATTCACTTTAGCCATCAACATCTTAAATCTTCGGTCAAATTTCGAAACAGATTTGGTAGGCAATTACTTAATTTATTTAATCTCTGTAATACACTACGACTCAGATTTGGGATTTCTGAACTCGTCTATTAGTCCTGCTCGGATTTCATGATCTAATGTTTTCTGTGGGATTCCTGTCGGGACCACAAATAATTTCATGTACCAATCCAATGCACGACCCCTATGGGTTGTGATCATCTGATCTTTCTTGATGGCTTCATCTTGGATTTGTAATGACAGAGGTTGCTGACAGAAGTAACGACAGAGGTTGCTACACAGATTCTTCAGGAAGTAGATGAGCGACAAACATAGCTCACAAGAAGTATTACCGACTTGCTCCAGACACTATGTACGATGGTTAAATAAGTACGGGTCACGATCAACTACATACCACAAGTGCCAGAGTCGCTGGACTTAGCTTGCCCGTCTGAAGAGCGACCGACTGAGGTGTCGATATCTATTCCACTAATAAAAACTCATCTGGTGGGAGAAGCACTCGACCTAGGAACAACAGAATTGGATACCATGGAAAAGAACTTGGGCCATGTTACCATTGATTTTTCACATATGTCGCTATATGAAGTGTATGTGATACAAGATGCCACAATCGCGGAAATAAAAGTCAGAGAATGAGCATTGATCAAGCAAGTGCGTGCATCGAATAAGACTATTATAACGCGAATAAAACAATCAAGGAAACCAAACAGAAAGCCAAGGCTTGGGAGGAGGATAGGCACAAGCTCCAAAATGATGTAACACTTACTTACAACAATTTTCTAGATAAAGGAATAACAAAGGAAATGTTTGCAGAGGCCAAGGTCATTCGACTTAGTGAAATAATAGAGGTCCCTGACAAAAATGTGGCATATTTAGAAGCGCATGTGAGACCCAATACACCCACAGAGGTGCTGGAAGAAAGAAGGATGACAGCAACAGAAGCTGCAAAGAAAATAAAAGAAGCAGAGGCACTATGCAATAAAGCAGTCAAACAAGTTTCTCAGACATGGGAAGCGTTGATCGAAGATGCCGAGTTAGAAAAAGTCGCAGAGAAGCTGCGCATTGCTAAGACTGAGGTGAATCAACTGAAAAATGAGATGAATTTTCCCTTAGCAGAGAAAATGGCTAAGGATGCAGACATTAAAAAGATACAACAACAAGTCACAGTGCTACGAACTCAACAGCAACAGAGGACTAACAAATTCGTCGAATTGCATGCCGAAGTAGAAAGAGTTACAAGCATTATTAAGCTTGTACATCAAAAAGTGCGACAAGTAGCAAAGTCTGCAGGACTTACAATACCGGAACACATCAATTCTCACCTTGTGAAAAATTTGCAAAAGGTAGAAGAATATGTACGACGAGAAACCTCGAAGGTGAAATAGTTACACGTGGAAGTCTGTACAAGTTCGCTATGTTGAACAGTCCTCAAACAAGTCACCTTGGGAAACTTAGCATAAGTCCCACTTTGTGAATCCAATTATGCTCTAACTTGTGGGGTTGGAAAGAAGACAAAATAGGATACATTAGGACAAACCTTTAGATATTTAGGAGCAAAAACTTCAGAGATACATCAGAAACAAGATAAAACAATTATGTAAAAGGAATTGAAAAAATAGGGCTTTATGTTCTGGGCACTTCCCTCCACCGATAAGGTTAAAAAGGAAGACCATCAAATTCGCCATAGGAGGGCACATATTTCTATGGAAGAAGTTTCTCATTATGTGGAATTTCAATTTTTGACTAAGGGACACCACAGGACACTTGGAGAAGAAACTAGGGCATCAAGTTTCAGAGACTTCCCACCCCAGTTTTCTGAAAATGAATACATTGGACAACTCGCCTTGAAGAGGCACATCTTTCCGTCCAATCAAAAGTTTGAAATTCCAATTTTGGAAAATTAGGGTTTCTCTAACAAACCCTAGATCAACCAGCTCCGGAACCAGCTCAAACACCTCAAATCGGTAAGATCTAAATATTTTAAATTTCCATTTGAGTTTCTCATTTCAAAATGACTCATCACACCCAACTTGATGATAAGCTTGGGGGAGATGACAACTTCCGAGCAAGGAAGTATTATAGGATCTCCCTGATCCTTGAAGAAAATGACTTGGATCAATATATCAATAAGGAAGTTCCAAAGTCAAAGAGAGATAAGGCTAAGGCTACTCATAAGAAGAACTTGGTTAAGGCTAAGAGAATCATTGCAGATTCTATTAAGGATAATCTCATCCCACATGTGTCATTCTTGAAGACACCAAAGGAAGTGTTCGATGATTTGACGAAGTTGTTCGAAGGAAAGAACATTAATTGGAAGATGTCATTGATGAACCAATTGAAGAATGTACAAAACTCAGATACAATGCAGTCCTACTTCACAAGGGTTGCTCAAATCAAGGAACAACTTGAAGCAGTAGAAGAGAATGTGGAACAAGGATAGATTGTTATGATCACCTTGAATGGCCTCCCAATATCATGGGATTCATTCATTCAAGGAATGTGTGTAAGAAGGAATATGATCTCCTTCAACAGACTATGGGAAGAATGCACATAAGAAGAAACTCGACTTATAACAAGAGAGGAACATATGGAAGCAGCTAAAGATCAAGCTCTCAAAGTTCACACCAGAAGAAATCATAGAAAGAAGAAGGACTATCATCACAACATAAGACAAAATGGATTCAGAAGATATGTAATACCCCAATTGTTAAGCCCCGGACTTTTGATCCTTCAGGTGACTTATGTTCTTTTGCATTATGGACTTATGATATTTTATATTATTGTGGAATTATGCTCCTTTGCATGATTAATTTGATTAAGGACTTATTATTAATGTTTTATAACATGACTTTGGACTTTGGAACTACTATTAATGTTAATGTTATTACTAGCATCTATGCTCTCTTCGAATGTTGTTAATGATTGATTAAATAAACAAATGGCTCAAAAAAGCAAACTAAACAAGTATGGGGGGGCATGGATTCCACAAAGTGAGGGGGAATGGCGACATCCCTAGAACCTTATAACTTGTTGTTGACTTAACTTTGTCCATCCCAATTCATATTTGCACCTTGGTAAGATTAATAATGTTGGTCACCCAAACCTTGTACAACGAACCGTATTCTAAATAATTATGGACTATGGAGTTAATATTGCATATTGTGCACACCTTAGTGGGCCCCTCTTGCATAGGGAACCCTCCTTGGGAAAATATTCCCTCACATTTATGTTTTTATGGTCATTTATGAGCCCTTTTTCTAGTTTTTAGGGGTTGTGAGCTATTTTCTAGCTTCCACTCTTACACCATGCATTGATGATCCTATTCTTGTGCGTCCATGATATTTATGACCCTATTGGATGCCCTCTCTAACCTATTTCGACCTCCTTGATGTTTTTTAACCCCCTTTATGCATTAGTGCACCTCCATGTGCTCTTCATGGCTCCACTCAGTTTTTGGGTACCTCCTCCTCATGGTGCTAATTCGGGAAAGAGAATCTTTTCACTAAGCCACCACTCCACTAATTCAAGTTAATTCTCCATGATGAAGCTTAAACCTTACCTCTCTTTAATTTGGGTTGATCCCTTTGGGTTAGAGTTGTCCTCCTTATGCTATAAATTCATATGCCATCTCCTTGTTGAAGTTAATCTTCAGCTTTGGACCATATGACTTATGCTATCTAACCATGTTGGAAAGTTCATATTATTGAGAGTGTGTTGAGACTTAGAGTGAGTCTATTTGTTTCCCTTTTCTTCCATTTTATCACTCTACTAGTCCAGGTTCTCACACAAAAATCCAGGAAATGGGAATGGCAAGCTAGGTCACATCCCATAGGCAGTGAAGACAGATAAGAAAGTAGTAGTGGGAAGCATTGTGTCTCTCGGAACAGGTAGTTTCGAGAGTAGTGAGACTAAGTAAGCCTCTACCCATGGATCCATAGTCTCAGCTTGGGGGTGACCTGTTCAAGCGAGGAAGGCTTGACGGTGTCTACGACTAGGAGAAACGTTGTCCTGCTGCAGCCAGTTGCCCATATTTTGAGATAAGTATTTCTGTTATGTTATGTTTTCATTACATTATTTTATTTGGTGTATGTTAAATGATTGTTGATTGGTCGTTTGAGTGATCATGTATTGAATGTCAGGATCTGCATGGAGGAAGGGTGAATCTCATATAATATGGAAATGAGTTTCTCTTCTCGTTACCTTCTTTCTATTCTTCTTCCTCTTAACCAAAAATTGTAATTTTGGGTCTATTATATTGAGAGGGGCGCAACCATATGATCTGGTTTGGCCATCTATGTTCATTTTTGTGTTGTGATACCTGTTCCATTATGTCCAGAGCAACGTTTCCGGTGTACAC
The DNA here is from genome assembly GCA_001517045.1 of Pseudotsuga menziesii. Lineage (NCBI taxonomy): Eukaryota > Viridiplantae > Streptophyta > Pinopsida > Pinales > Pinaceae > Pseudotsuga > Pseudotsuga menziesii. The sequence goes on along the minus strand of LPNX010179592.1, from coordinate 310,668 downwards.
CACCTTTCGTTTAATTGAAAAAGCTTTCCAGATGACCAAGATATGTTTGTTTTGGTCCGACAGTTTTCTAGTGCCAAGATGAGTGTACCTGTCATTTGATTGTAAATCATTTGTTTGCATATTTGATCTTGGTTGCATATCTGAGGATGAGTGATGTATTCAGATGTAAAAACAATTGATGGCTGGAGGGTGGCAGCCATACGATCTGATTTTTATTAGTGAGAGATGATTGTACGGGACAGTCATCGGGAGGTGATTTTGAGGGTTGAGCTTGCAGCCGGTGTTCTTTGTTTGCTATGGTTTCGGTGTGGCTGTAGATCGTAGCCTATGCATGTTCCATCATATGTGGTTTTCCTTACTATTTATGCTCACTAACATAACACACATAACAACACCGAAAAAGTAGATTAATTTGCAAATAATCAATGACATCAATACTTGATTATTTATAAACTATGCTATCAAACAAACCAAAAATACATAAATTAGCTATTCACACCAAATATTATGTTTATCATGTATTATTGATGTTATCGTTTCAATTACGACCTTTAGCTTGCACTTAGGAAATTATTAATTGAGTGTCGCAATTAATTATTTAATTAAGTGGCGTAATTAAATAATTAAGTGTCGCAACTTTAGTTATAATTCGATCTCTAGAATTAAAAGTTTTAATTTATTTGGTGAAGGGTTAGTTAGATCAATAGTAATTTATCTATATCCATTGTTTTCAAACTTAAGTTATTCTTATTTTTAGCACCTTTGGCCTTATCTCAAGGTTCAGGGACATCACAAGTGGTATCAAAGCTTAAGGTTTCAACATTGTGGTTGTTGGACCTTCTGCGAAGTTTCAAGTCACCTTGTAAGCATGCATTTGCATTAGATAGCTTGGATGCATGCACCTTAATAGAATTTAACATCTGAGTTAGTTAATTAATCTGTTAGATTGGGATGGTTATGGACCTGAAGTTCATCCAGTAAGGAGAAATCTTGGAAGGATTTCTACCCCTCCCCCCCTTGTCCAACTAGGTAGATTGTAACTTAGAAATGTTGGCTAGTTACTTTATAAACAAGAAGAAAAGTAATTTTTTTAATGATAATGAACTTATACTAATGTGTAGCTTACTAACAGAATGTTAATAATGAACACATTGCAGTTCCCAGTGATTGATTGAGCAAGAAGTGTGACTACTACAACTGATATTTTAATCAAACCTGTGAAGACTAAGTATTCAACAAGTAAAAGTTCAACAGTAGGAAGTTAGAGATGAGGGATGGGTATTGAGGAAGGTCGGAGACCATATAGTCCCTAAGCGGAGCTTGTTGAGGGAAGAAGGTCAATTAGACATAATAGGAGTAGTGAATCGTTAAGCTTGGAGGACTCAGTGAGGAAGTGTAGAGGATGATGAAAGAATAATTCATATCCAAGAGCAGATTATGAATGATCTAAAATCATTGAAGACCATCCAAAGATTCGCTGAAAAGAGTCATAAAACAGGTTATGTGAGGTTTAGATCATCTTCAAAGAGACCTTATCACTCAGAGAGAAAGAAGGGGTACGCATCAAGCAATACAGAGAGCAGTCCTGAAAGATCTCCAGTGAGATATAAGAAGAGGAGGTTTACCCAAGATGAACTAGTAGGAGAGTTGAGAAGAATCAAGCCCCCAAATTTTGATGGAGAAGTAAAGAAAGGAGAATATGTCGAAGCATGGTTGTTAGGACTGAGGAAATTATTCTGGTTGCATCGGTATACACCTAATATGGAGGCAAGAGTAGCCATATACCATCTATAAGGTAAAGCATCTATCTTGTGAGATCAACTAGTTAAGTTGAAAGACATCAATGAAGACAAAATATCTTGGAGGAAGTTTAAGAAATACTTTCAGAAATAATACCTCTCTGAGTACTACTGTGACAAGAAGACAGAGGAATTATTTGAGCTTAAGTTGGGAAGCATGACTATGGAGGCCTATGAGAAAATTTTTCTAGAACTTTTGAACTATGCGGACTTCATCAAAGATGAGAAGGTAAATATTCAAAGGTTCCTAAGTGGCCTTCCTGAATCTTATAGAGATAAAATCCAGTATGATAAACCAAAGAACCTTAAGGATGCCATCTAGAAGGAAAAACACTTATATGAACAAAATAAGAGCAAGGCCCCATATCAGAAGATTTGGAAGGATATGAAGAAGAACAAGCAGGAGTAGAGAAAGAAAGGTTTCTAGCCTTCAAAGTTCAGAAACAATAATTCTTACCAACAAGGACAGTCAAAGGAATATCCTTCAGGGAAAAGACCACCTGTGGAATGTTGGATATGCAAGGAAAATCACTTTTCCAGTCAATGGCCACATAATAAAAATAACCTTCACAACATTCAAGAGGCTTCAAATGTTGGAGACGTAGGTGGAAGTGTTCAAAAAGATCTATGCAGCTCTAGATGGGAGGCAAGCTGAACACCAATCCCGAATAATTGAAGTAGCAGGTAAGATTTCTAATAAAACCATAGCTATTTTGATTGATTTGGGAGCTAGCAATAGTTAAGTTTCACCTAATCTTGTTGAGAAATGTCATTTAAAGAAAACTAAACTTGAAACATCAAGTCTAATACAGTTAGCTACAGGAGCCAAGAGGAAAATCACTAAATTTGTAAAAGTGTGTCCTTTAGAAATGAATGGAATGAAAACCTTTGAAGACCTAAACATCATACCCTTGGGGTCATATGATGTATTGATTGGCATGGATTGGTTGGATGCACACCATGTAGTTTTGGATTGCCATAATAAAACTTATACTTGTTTGGATGAAGAAGGGAACCAAGTGACAATAAAAGGAATACCTAGACCCATATCCCTGAGGCAGATCACAACTCTACAATTGAAGAAATTTCTTAGAAAGGGATGCCAATTAAATGCAATTAATGTGGAAGAATCAAAAGAGGCAAAAGAGCCAGAGCTGCAGGATTATCTGATACTAGAAAATTTTGCAGATATATTTCAAGAACCGCTAGGAATACCTCCTAAGAGGGACATTGATTTTTCTATTGACTTGGTGCTAGGAACAATACCTTCATCTAAAGCACCTTATAGAATGAGTACTCCAGAGTTAAAGGAGTTACAAATGCAGTTAGAGGAGCTACTAACGAAAGGTTATAGAAGGCCCAGTGTTTCACCTTGGGGAGCTCCTGTGTTATTTGTGAAGAAGAAAGATGGAATTCTAAGACTTTGCATGGATTATAGACAATTGAACAAAGCAACAGTTAAAAACAAGTACCCCTTACCGATAACTGATGACTTGTTTGATCAATTGAGAGGAGCCAAGGTGTTTTCAAAAATAGATTTGAGGTCAGGATACCATCAAATTAGAATTAAGAATGAGGATATCAGTAAGACAACATTCAGAACAAGGTATGGACACTATGAGTTCACATTAGTACCTTTTGGTTTAACAAATGCACCTGCAGTATTCATGTGTTTAATGAATGGAGTCTTCAGAAAGTACTTAGATAAGTTGGTGACTGTATTCTTGGATGACATCCTTATCTATTCCAAGACAAAAGAAGAGCATGAAGAACATCTAAGAATAGTAATGCAAGTGCTTAGAGAACATTAGTTGTATGCCAAATTAAGCAAGTGTTATTTTTATCAAGGAAGAATCCACTACCTAGGGCATATCATATATGAAGAAGGTGTTACAGTAGATCCTGAGAAGATAAGAGCCATTATGGAATGTTCAACACCTAAGAATGTATCAGAAGTCAGATCCTTCATGAGGTTAGCTGGATACTACCGAAGGTTCATCGAAGGATTCTCGAAGTTGGCTCATCCTATCACATCTTTGCAAAAGAAAGGTGTGAAGTTTGATTGGACTTCTAAGCATGAAGATAATTTTCAAAAACTTAAGTAAATTCTTACCAGTGCACCATTGCTAAAAATTGCAGACCCCGAAGGAAACTTTGTTGTATGCACATATGCATGCAAGCAAGGCATTGGTGGAGTATTAATGCAGGATGTACATGTGATCAGTTACATATCTAGAAAGTTGAAGGAACATGAGCATAACTATGCCACCCATGATTTAGAGCTTGAAACTATCATCCATGCTTTGAAGATGTGGAGACATTATCTAATGGGTAAAAAATTTGAGTTAAGAACTGACCATGATGGGTTAAAATACTTGTTTGAGCATCCTAATTTGAATGCAAGACAAAGGAGGTGGATGGAGTTATTATGTGAATACGACTTTGACATCAAGCATCTCAAAGGTAAGGAAAATAAAGTAGCCAATGCGCTTAGTAGGAAGATGCATGTGATACATGTAGCAGCTCTCAGCACTAGCACATCGGATTTGAAGGATAAGATCATTGAAGCCAGTGTTACAAATGAACTTTATTAGCAGGTGAAAGAAGGGTTGAAACAACAGAAAATTCCATAGAAATTTGATATGTATAAGTTTAAAGAAAATGGGATACTCATGCATAGAGATAGAGTTTATGTGCTTGATGTTGGAGATATAAGGAAGATGGTTCTGAAGGAAACACATAATGTCCCTTATGTCGAACACTCAGGTTATCAGAAAATAGTAGCACCAGTAAGGAAACAATACTATTGGCCAGGGATGAAGAATGATGTTGCAGAATATATAGCTAGGTGCATGAAATGTCAAAACGTTAAAGTTGAGCATCGACATCCAACGAGATTGTTGCAACCCTTGCCTATACCAGAATGGAAGTGGCATGTAGTGACGATGGATTTCATCACCAAGTTACCTAAGACGAGATTGCAAAATGATGCAATCATGGTTGTGGTAGATAAGTTGAGCAAGGTAGCACACTTCATTCCAGTAAGAAGTAGCTAGATTGCATGATATTCCGAAGGCTATAGTATCGGGCAGAGATTCAAAATTTACTTCTAACTTTTGGAAAGGATTGTTCGAAGGGTTTGGTACAAGTCTAAACATGAGTACAACATACCACCCTCAGATAGATGGACAAACAAAAAGAGTTAACCAGGTAATTGACTATATGTTAAGGATGTATGTGATGGATCATCCATCTAAGTGGGAAGATTATTTACACTTAGTGGAACTTGCATATAATAATGGATATCGTTTCTCTTTGAAGATGAGTCCTTTCAAGGCCATGTATGGAAGGAAGTTCAATACTCCCATCAATTGGGATAACCCAACAGATAGAGTCATTTTGGACCAGAATTATTAAAGGATATGGAGGATCAGATGGTTAATATAAAGCATAATCTAAAGGTAGCTCAAGACAGGCAGAAAATTTATGCAGATCAGAACAGGACCGCCAGACAGTTTCAAGTTGGGGATCACGTGTTTTTGAAAGTCAGACCCAAGAAGAGTTCCTTAAACTTGGGAAATTGCTTCAAGCTAGCTGCCAAATACTGTCGACCTTTTGAGGTCTTAGCTAAGATAGGATCTGTTGCTTATGAGATGGACCTACCCACTTGCATTATAGTATATAATGTGTTTCATGTGTATTTATTGAAAAAGTATATACTTGATACTAACCACGTAATTGATTGGAATGTGATCTAGGTAATTAGAGTGCTTTTATTATATATATATGAACATGGTACTAATCATGTGATTGAATGGATTATGATCTAGGTGGAACCAGAAGGATATTTTTCGGTACAACCTGTTGCCATTTTGGGTAGCAAGGTCAAGCTGCTTCGGAATCGAGAAATTAGACAGGTAAAGGTCCAATGGACCCATTACAGTTTTGAGGATGCCACTTGGGAGCTAGAGGATACCAGGAGGGAAGCATACCCTCATCTATTTTGAAAATTTGCGACATGTATCTAATATGCATCGAGGATGATGCATTGTTTAAGGGGGAGAGAGATGTAATACCCCAATTGTTAAGCTCCAGACTTATGATCCTTCATGTAACTTATGTTCTTTTGCATTATGGACTTATGATATTTTATATGACTGTGGAGTTATGCTCCTTTGCATGATTAATTTGATTAGGGACTTATTATTGATGTTTGATAACATGACTTTGGCACTACTATTAATGTTAATATTATTACTAGCATCTATGCTCTCTTTGAAGGTTGTTAATGATTGATTAAATAAACATCTAGCTCAGCAAATGAAACTAAATAAGTATGGGGGACCATGGATTCAACAAAGTGAAGGGGAATGGGGACATCCCTAGCACCTTATAACTTGTTATAACTTGTTGTTGACTTAACTTTGTCCGTCCCAATTCATATTTGCACCTTGGTGAGATTAATAATGTTGATCACCCAAACCTTGTACAATGAACCATATTCTCAATAATTATGGACTATGGAGTTAATATTGCATATTGTGCACACCTTAGTGGGCTCCTCTTGCCTAGAGAACCCTCCTTGGGAAAATATTCCCTTGCATTTATGTGTTTATGGTCATTTATGAGCCATTTTCCTAGTTTTTAGGGCATGTAAGCTATTTTCTAGCTTCCACTCTTACACCATGCATTGATGATCCTATTTTTGTGCTTCCATGATATTTATGACCCTATTGGATACCCTCTCTCACCTATTTCGGCCTCCTTGATGTTTTGTAACCCCCTTTATGTATTAGTGTGCCTCCAAGTGCTCTTCATGGCTCCACTCCTTAGTTTTTGGGTAACTCCTCCTCATGGTGCTAATTCAAGAATGGAAATCTTTTTGCTAAGCCACCACTCCACTAATTCAAGTCAATTCTCCATGATGAAGCTTGAACCTTACCTCTCTCTAATTTAGGTTGATCCCTTTGGGGTAGAGTTGTCCTCCTTATGCTATAAATTCATATGCCATCTCCTTGTTGAAGTTAATCTTGAGCTTTGGACCATGTAACTTATGCTATCTAACCGTGTTGGAAAGTCGATATTATTGAGAGTGTGTTGAGACTTAGAGTGAGTCTATTTGTTTCCCTTCGCTTCCATTTTATCAATCTACTAGTCCAGATTCTCACACAGAAATCCAGGAAATGGGAATGGTGAGCTAGGTCACATCCCATAGGCAGTGGAGACGGACATGAAAGTAGTAGTGGGAAGCATTGTGTCTCTCGGAAGAGGTAGTTTCGAGAGTAGTGAGACTAAGTAAGACTCTACCCGTTGATCCATGGTCTCAGCTTGGGGGTGAACTGTTCAAGCGAGGAAGGCTTGACGATGTCTACGGCTGGGAGAAAAGTTGTCCTGCTGCAGCCAGCTGCCCATATTTTGAGATAAGTATTTCTATTATGTTATGTTTTCATTACATTATTTTATTTGGTATATGTGAAATGATGGTTGATTGGTTGTTTGAGTGATCATGTATTGAATGTCAAGATCTGCATGGAGGAAGGATGAATCTCATATAATATGGAATTGAGTTTTTCTTCTCATTACCTTATTTCTATTCTTCTTCCTCTTAACCAAAAACTTTAATTTGGGCTTTATTGTATTGAGAGGGGTGCAACCATATGACCTGGTTCGACCACCTATGCTCATTTCTGTGTTGTGAGACCTGTTCCATTTGGTCCGGAGTAGCGTTTCTGGTGAATAACACCTTTCGTTTCATTGAAAAATCTTTTTGGATGACCAAGATATGTTTGTTTTGGTTCGACAATTTTTCGGCGCCAAGATGAGGGCACCTGTCATTTGATTGTAAATCATTTGTTTGCATATTTGTTCATAGTTGCAGATCTGACGATTAGTGATGTATTCTAGATGCAAAAAAAATTGGTGGCTGGAGGGTGGCAGCGATACAATCTGATTTTTATTAGTGAGAGATAACAATAGGGGACATTCATCGAGAGCCGATTTTGAGGTTTGAGCTTGCAGCCGGTGTTCTTTGTTTTCTATGGTTTTAGTGTGACTGAAGATTGCAGCCTATGGATGTTCCATGATATGTGGTTTTCCTTACTCTTTATGCTCACTAACATCACACACATAACAACCCCGAACAAGTAGATTAATTTACAAATAATCAATGACATCAATACTTGATTATTTATAAACTATGTTATCAAACAAACCAAAAATACATAAATTAGCTATTCACACCGAATATGATGTTTATCATGTATTGTTGATGTTGTTGTTTCAATTACAACCTTTATCTTGCACTTAGGAAATTATTGATTGAGTGTCGCAATTAATTATTTAATTAAGTGGTGTAATTAAATAATTAAGTGTCGCAACTTTAGTTATAATTCAATCTCTAGAATTAAAAGTTTTAATTTATTTGGTGAATGGTTAGTCACATCAATAGTAATTTATCTTTATCCATTGTTTTCAAACTTAAGTTAGTCTTAATTTTAGCACCTTTGACCTTATCTCAAGGTTCAAAGACATCACAAGATATCCTTCCAATATTAGATGCTACACTTGTGATGAGAAGGGACACTAATCCATAGACTGTCCTAGAAACAAAGGCTTCTTCAACTAGAAGTCAAAGAAGAAAATGAAGATTCCTTAAGTGATGAGCAATATGAATTCTACTGGTGAAGATGAAGATCATACTCTTATCCATCTCAGTACTTGGATAAGAAGGAATGCAGTTGTGAATGAAGAAGTAGAACACATTGTCAAAGACTCCAGTTATTCTTGCAAGGACATAAGGATCAAGAGGGAGTCCACCCACCCAACAAACAAAGATAAGTGTTAAATTGTCATTTCTTGTATATCTACTAACTTAAATGATATTGTTTGGTTATGCTCATGTTTATATTCAGTTGATGTATTATGCATGTCTGAGTGTTTGCACTTATACTACTTATTTACATTTTATGGGCAAGTAGCCTATGGTGTTGTACAACATTCCATTACTACTTATCTAGAATGAAACCTCCTTGATCACATAACTGGAAGATATGGAAGGAACCTAGAAAGTTACCGTATGTATATGGGACATGGATAAATGTTGTAGCATTGGCTAAGATTGTTGCATGATTGTGTGACATATATCTTGATGCATTAGATTAATATGTTTTGGAAATAATGAAATGATTCTAATCATGCAACTGAACTTAACTTGTAGATCATTTCGAAGAACAAGTGACGACAGTTTAGAAGAGGAACCTAAAGCTCCCCAAGTCAGAGACACTGTGGCGGAAGAAAGAGCTTCAGAAGAATATAAAGAATCATTATGCGACCTAAACATAACATTATATCCACCTCGAGAGATGAAGACCATCTTGTGCACGAGAAATCATCCAAGATGAAGAATAGGATGAAGAGACTACCAAAGAAAGTAGGAGGCCTCAGACACACTCCAGTTATGTGGCACTGATGAGTACATCATTGATGCAAATCCTTCTAGTTATGAAGAAGTAGCCAAGAAGAAATGGAAGGAGACTATGATCAAAGCGTACCAATTGATGTCTATAATGTGGTTCCGAGACCTGAAGGGAAGTTAATAGTGTCTTCCATGTTGATCTACAAGATCTAGCATGCAACATATGGCAGCATTGAGGGATACAAGGCAAGATTCGTTGCACGAGGATTTTCACAGAAAGAAGGCGTAGACTATGAAGAGACATTTGCACCAGTAGCGAGGTACACTTCCATTAGATCTATACTTGCATTGGCTTCAGTCATGAGATGGGACGTACACCATATGAATATCAAGACAACATTCTTGAATGGTGTAGTTGAGGAGGAAGTGTACATAGAACAACCACTAGGATTCGAGACACATGACATGCAGACTCATGTGTGCAAATTGAAGAAGGCCTTGTAAGAGCTTAGAAGACACCCATGGAATAGCACATACAATTACATGAAGAGCTTGAAGATCACTTAGAGTGATGAAGATTTTAATCTTTGCTACAAGGTTGAAGATGGAAGCCTTTAGAGGACGACAAGTGACAGATGGGTGCAAGAGGAACTTTTCAACAAAGTTCAAGATAGAGAATCTTGGTATCCAGTGACCTGATATGGATACATAAAAGGTCAGTAGAAGAGGAAGCTACCTGTCACTTCAGTACAAAATGTTTCGATACATAGAGTACAAAATGCAGAAGGAGGATGATGCTCCGCTCCAGAGAGAGTCACTACAAAAGATCTCCGAGTTCGAGAATCTTGACATAGTACAACAAGATGGACAACTTACTTATGGGCCTAGGCTTTATTGAGAGTAAAGCGGATTCCAACCTTTACTTCAAGGTTGAAGATGGAAGACCAATGATGCTCCTACTATATGTCGATGACCTGTTCATGACAAGAGAGGACGAACTCATTGAAGATGCAAAGAGAAGACTTGATACTGAGTTCGAGATGAAAGACCTAGGGATGATGCACTACTTCGTAGGCATGGAGGTATGTCATGAGAATGTGGATGGGATTTTTCTTAGTCAAGGAAAGTATAGAGTGGAGATTCTAAAGAGATTGAGAATGTTGGAACGCAAGGCAATGACCACACCTATGGCATCAAACTTGAAGCTTCTGTGTGATGCTTCATCATATTCGGTTGATGCCATGATGTATCGTCAAATGATTGGTTCATTAATGTGCCTAACGAATACGTAACCGAACATATGCTTTGTTGTGAACACTGTGCCAATTCCCGACAGATCCGAGACATGTTCACCTGGTTGCTGCAAAGCATGTATTGAGGTACCTAAAGGGTACAGTGGATTACAGGATCAAGTATGATGCAAATCAAAAGACTAACCTGCACGGTTTATGTTGATTCGGATTGGGAAGGCAATGCCATTGATAGGAAGATCATTTCAGGTTGCTACTTCAGTTTGATATCCAGTATGATCTCTTAGTTTAGCAGGAAGAAGTCCTGCATGGTGTTGAGTACAGTCGAGGCAGAATATGTTGCCACTTGCTCGACTATTTGTGAGGTAGTATGGTTTCAAAAGCTACTATATGATTTGTTTGATCTGACTTACATTTTATATGATGTAGAGAGGAGCGGTGAAGCTCTAGTACGTGGCAAGAGACGAGCAGATAACTAATGTGTTGACCAAGCCTTTAGCTAAGTGAAGTTCGAGTAATTCATAGAAAGACTTAGTGTGATCCAGAATGAGACCCCTTGAAACAGGGAGTGATGAGTTCTAACATAGCTAGTGAGACAGGTTGTCCGAGCGTAAAAGTTCTGGCCAAGGTCATAGGTTGCTCGGATGTAATCAGTCTTGTAGGTTGTCCTCGGATGTAATAAGTCCTAGTGAAGCTTGCAGGTTATCCTTGGACGTAATCAGTCTTGTAGGTTGTCCTCGGATGTAATAAGTCCTAGTGAAGCTTGCAGGTTATCCTTGGACGTAATCAGTCCTAATGTGATTCTATGCTAGAAATACAAAGAGACCAGAAGACGCAGATGCATGATATCTCATATGGGAAATAAGACAGGTTGTCCGAGGGTAAATAAGATCCCTGGTGTGGTATGCACGTTACTCAGATGTAATAAGTCTTGTAAGTTGTCCGAGTGTAAATGCGAGCCTTGGCATGGTACGCAGGTTACTCGGACATAGTCGGTCCTGAGACAGGTTGTTTGAATATAAATGCGAGCCATGGTGTGGTACGTAGGTTACTTGGACGTAATAAGTCATGTGGGTTGTCGAATGTAATACGAACTCTGGTGTGGTATGCAGGTTATTCGAACGTAATAAGTCATGAAGGTTGTCTAAACGTAAAAGGGTATTGGATGCAGGTTGTTCATACGTAATCTATCTTTGTATGTGTGTGTTCCCATGATGGAGATGATGAGGTCACAAGGCACTTAGTATGCACCTAGGTAGTTCTCCTTTGCAGGTAGAAAGCAGGTTGACCATAGAGAGATGTAACACACTTGGTGTGCTCCTGGGCGGTTCTCACATAGTAGTAGATGCAGGATTGTCTTGGTGACATCTTGACATGTTCCTATGTTGATAGAACGTAGGTGGTCTGCATCTGGGGCGATCTCTGTGTGTTTTGTTTTGTTGTGTGTAGGACAAAAGAGATGATTTGGATACAACAAGAAGAAGTTAAGAAATGCAAGTTATTGCACTGGTAATGTAAAGAAGTTCCTGTACTATACCTAAGCAATGGCTTGTTTGAAGATGTGATGAAGACCTGGATGAGGACTAGACCTACACCCAACATGAAAAAGGGATGGCTCTGTAGAAACTTCCTATGACTGATAGATGTGATGGATTGGACAAGATGTGAACAATGGCAGCAGTGACGATGACAAGATGTGTTGATGACTGTGGCGAGATAATACCTTCCTAGTTAAGAGGGAGTGTTGTTGTAATTGTAACTTCAGAAGATATTCTGATGTATATTACTATTGTATATTGTTGTACCCCCATCGAAGATGTGTTTCCCTCCTTTCCGGATGTCGTCATTATGTATGGTCACTGAGGTAAACCCTCCATTGTAAGTCGGGGTAATAGTCCCCAGGTTAAATAAAGGAAAATGTACTTTGTGTATTCCTAGGTAGGGTGACCCCAAAGGATGCCTGACTGACCTAGATAGTTGAGTTAGTTACTCTATGGAAGAATATAAATAGGGAAGCACCCTCCTCATTTGTCACACACTCATTCACTCTCTTATGTGCGCATTAGGAGAGACAAGACAATGAGGAAGAGAGAAAGCTGCATAAGACATTGTTCTTGGGTTATTCCATCTTGTGATCCTATCTTTGTGACATAACTATTCTTAAGAAGTTTGCGGGGTTTTCTCCTTTATGGTTTCCTCGATGAAAATATTGTGTATCGTGTATCATTAAGGCATTGTTGTACTCATTATTCTTTCTAAAAATGATCCTAATCAAGTAAATTAGATTAGAAACACTAACATTACTAGTTTGGAAGATTGTGGATAAGTCCATGACTCTTACTCACTAAATACATTATTTAACGAAATCATTTGGTGTTAAATTAGATGAAAATTTGGATTTTTATGATAAATATGTCAAGACCTTTATTAAAACAACAAAAAATACAAATAGTTTCAAAAGGCGAAAGGAGAATCTCCCTCCTGAAAAAAGATAACCGATAAAATAAGAATAAATATACTATAGAAATATACACAGTTCAATCATTTTCTAAGAATTTTGTAACAATGGGAAATTGTCAAAAACTTATAATTAAATAGGAAGGAAGCCCAATAAAAGATATAATATCCTTAAACAAGTATAAATGAGTTTTAAATTTAAAATAATTTTATATAAAAAATGATGGACCAAAATGTAATCAAAACACAAAAAAAAATCATAAGTTGAAGTAACTATGAAGATTACCTAACTAAACAAAAAAGAAAAAAGACGTGTTAGGTATTGTTTGAACACATAATTTATGAAAACAATTTAAAAGCAAATATGACAATAAAAATTAAAAATTAAAAAGAAAATTAATATATATATATATATATATAATCAAGATGAATGTAATATTCAAAAGAATGCTTAGCTCCTACAACAATTAGATCATGTATATCATATAAGAAAATTATTTCATTAAGTTCTATAAGTCCTCGATAGTTAGATGAACCATATGAATTAATACTGACGGTCAACCATTTACTAAAATCCATAAAGTCTATATTATAACTTCCATTGCTAAGTATCTATACAGTCTATATTATAACTTTCATATAATAACCTATGTAAGCATATCAATTTTGGTCTAGTACAAGAGATGGTTAAATATTAATTACTCTAAGTATCCACATAGTTTATATTATAGACTCCATATAATAATCTATGTAAACATATCAGTTTTGGTCTAGGAGAAAATATGTTTAAACATTAATTACTTACTTTAAGTATCCATACATTCTATAGCTTCCATATAATAACCTATGTAGGCATATCAATTTTGGTATAGGATAAGAGATGTTTAAACATTAATTACTTTAAATATCCATATTATAAGAAAATCATTATAATAAGGGGTATTTGTGTATAAAACTTTCATTTAAGGGGTATAACTCTCTCAAGATTGTAATATATTCAACATCTTCCCCAAGGAGGAGAATTTTACTTGGAATAATAGGGCATTTTATCCTCTATCACAAGGCATTCTTCTTGTTTGTACATCACTCATAGTGTGCATTCTTTGAGCCTTAGTTCAAATGTATGTCTTTATTAGCTTATCTCAATTTTGTCTAGTTAAATTTTGTTGCTTCTTATCCTAACTTTTCCTTAGAAGGTAAAACTCTTAATACCAAGCTTTTCATTGCACTAGCTTATTAAACGTCTCTAATTATCCTTAATGCGTCTTAGCATTATTACTACATTAAAATACTCATATAGCTTATGTGTTATGATTATCCACATAAAATGTGCTAAACAATGTATATACTAGCTTACCATGTATCATGTGCTTTCAAGTGAAGTAGTTACTACCCTCGTCACTTTCTCATCATTTTGATTCTCTTATGTCAAATATACTTAACCGTGTATAAAAACACATGATATTTGATTTCATGTTTATCAATTCACCCATTTTAAGTACCTAAATGTTTTAATAAGATCCTAATGTGTAACATGTCATAATCTTTGATTTCAATGTGATGTCTTTGAATATTCCCACAAGAGAAATAAACTGGTCTTGTCATCACTTCAATAAATATCTTTTTCCTGTAAAAGCTTGGAACTTTGATGGATCCTTTTGTGCTTCATCCTTTGCTACCTCCTTTAAAGAATCCTAAAAAAGGAATAGCAACATTTTAGAAAAAGTAATAACAAAATCAATGAAGTATTTATATTAATAGTTGATTCCCTTAAAAGTACATACCTTTGGTAAGCTATTATTTGCATCGGAACCAAACATGAGCCTTTTGGAGGGATTCTTTGCAACAATGGACTCAATGGATCTAGGCATTGATGACTTGCTATTTGTACTATGGGGTATGGAATTGTTAGGTTGAGATGAGGTTATGGGTGTTGTTGAATAGCTAGCAGTCTTTCCATCAAGTCGCCTTCCAATTCCAGTGAAAGGAATGAATTTAGGTCTCGTCGCTTCTTTTGTTTCTGCTAAATTTAGAACAACATTACACCATACATATCATTCCAGTATAATTAGTCAAATCATTCACTCATATTTATAAGATCAACTATGCAATTATGATATGCATACTAATATATAAATAAGATAGAACATTATTATAAACCACTAATAAAATTAATAATAATAAAAAGCGTAAAGAAATATAAATTCATGACATGACATTTCATCTCTACCATTATCATCAAGTAACCTTAGATATTCAAGAAAATCTCTTCTTCGTATTTCGATTCACACCATATGGGTACTCTATGTCAAAGCAATGAGTTCAATAAGACAAAGTACAACCAAAATATTCCTTTATTAGAGGTAACGATCCTCAAAAAAACAAAAGTTCCCTTCCCTTTGTTGACATTTTGTGCAAGATAACTTCAAAGTTTGTGTATCTCTTCTTACATGTATTTAGTTTTTTTTAGCAAACTTTCCATGCACATTTATCATATTCTTTGTACCCCTTTATCATTTTACCATATTTGGAGGAAAGGGATGATCCATCTACTTTTTCACTAAACTATTATTGTCATTATGACTTGTCACAATATTTTTTTTTCTTTCTTTCTCGGTACAAACTACATTTTTACTAAAATTTAGTTTTATTGTTTTTATTCAAAGTTGAGTTTCTTCACATATATATGGTTTAACACTATGCCTCATGGCAACAAATATTAGCTCAAAGCAACACACACTTTTTATAGTGGCAGGTTTGGGTGGTCCTATTTTAATAAAGTTCAACAAATATCACATTGAAGATATTACAAAATGTACATAGTGGGGGAAAATGCCTAGCCTTAGTCTTCTCGTATTGAATCCCTAGCAACCCTTTTGAAGAATAAAGGCAATGGTAAACTAACCCCAAACCTTTTAAGAAAAATTGAGATATTAAAAACCCTAGTTATACTATTAGGTCCAAAACCACTTCTAGTGAGAAAACTTGTGTAGCCTTGATCGAAAAATTGAGATATTAGAAACCCTAGTTATACTATTAGGTCCAAAACCACTTATAGCGAGAGAACTTGTATAGCCTTTATCATTTTATGGGCTTTTGGATTGGATAAAAATGATAGCCAAATGGATGAAGTAGAACTCGAAGATTCAAAACAACATAACTTTGAAATCATTGTTTAGAGGGTATCTTCTTGTATTTGTGTAAAATCCTAGAGACAATCTACTGTTCAAAGAGGAACCCTAGATGATGGGAAGGGCTAGACTATTCATGAATCGATAGACTTTGAGTTTCAATCCATTTAAAGGATCCCCTTCCTCTCTCTTATATGGAACAAAGCCTAAAGTTCTAGGTTTTCTCATGTAGCTTTGCAATGAGTTTGTATTTTAAAAAATATGAAACTCTAAGGATCTTACTAATGACTTTAAAGACAACAATAAAGGGTTCACTTTTATGCAAAATTGTGGATGGATTACTCTTATGAACAACTATTTGAATATGAAAATGTTTCCTTTCACTACAAGATTTGCTCCAAGCCAATAAACTTGGTAAGGATACATCCACAACACCAAAAGTTCTAGGGAAGTCTTCTCCATGTGTATATTCCTTAAAAAGACGACCAACTCAAAACCTATAAAAAAGCCTATCCTTCCTCCTCAAAATAACCAATCAAGTAGATAGGATAACATAAGATAATTTTATTTATGTTCACAAAAGACCAAGGAAAAGGTAAATGGGACTATAAAATATAATAATCATCAATGGACTATGGGACTATCAAGGACATTCTTAAACAAAACAAATAAAGAAAAGATAAGACATAGATACAAATGTCAACAAATGAAAGATAATAACCTTTTCAAAATGGGAAAAAGTTCGAAACCTAAAAGGCATGAAGATTTAACTCTTAATCAATAATAAAAGCAAAAGTTGAAATAGAAAGAGAGGTTGAAGGGGGAGCAATATCATTTTCATTGTCTATCACTTTTAAGGGGCCTACATAAAGACCTCTTTAGTTTAACAAGTAAAGAAGATATCTTCAAAAACCATAAAAAAATAGCTAGCAAGAAAATTCATTGCAATGGGGTTGAACTCTTTTCAGTCACTCATGGATTCCAACTTGGAATCTTCTAAATATGATGACATTGCAATTGACCTTGTGGATGGAAACGAAAAAAAAGGGTAAGATGGCATAGGGATCCATCACAAAAGTTATTTAACATAAAATTTCAAAGTTTGCAGCAGGATAAATTCTGATGCTCGAGAATATGATTAATGGTCTGTAATCACACAAATCTGCACCAGCAAACATTCCTAATAATTGTAGGCCACCTAGCCTTGTCACTGCTAGACGCATCTTCGTTCAGACTAGTGCTTTTAAAATCTCAAGGGGGTGTCCCTAAATGGTGCATGTTGCCATCTAATCCGTAAATCTGCACAATGTCCAAGACAATTGACACATAAAAGACTCCTCTTCGGTCGTTCATAAACAATCAAGAGCGAGGGTGAGTTTCAAACAACAATTTTAAGTGGTTGGAGTCAAATCCTAGAGATAGTTGCGACAACAAAATAATGGAACTGAGTGGAATGAGTGTGCACCTTAAGTGAAGAAAATTCAAAGTAAGTGCACCATGAACTACAATACCATTGCAAACAACTTAATCAGTGGCAACCAATAGGTTCAAAAAGCCAAAATAAAGCAAAATCATCCCAAGTCACATAGTACCCAAGAGACGATTGCATCATAGTGGATCATAAGTGATAGGATGTCATGGATCTCCTTGCTTGCAGGGTGAATCCATGGAGATGGGTAACCGATGCAGGGGCATTTGCTCTCAAACCAATACTCCAAAAGTTTGGTCAAGATCTTAAGGTCATGACATTACCCTACGGAAGGGTCTACTGTAAAAACCTTGTAAATCTCCTGAAAAATGTTTAATTTCCTTATAGTTAGCAAGCATAGACATAGAAGATTCGATTATGGATAGGTGTCATAGAAAGTATGATTCATGTAACTAATTCCTAAGTTTGAGGAATGACTCAAGAGGATAGTGAATGATCCATGAAGTAGAGATAGGAGTGACTTTCTAAAAATAGAGGTGGTTGCATTAGTTTAGGATTTAGTTGCTGATCTGTAGAAGTTAGTGGAAGAGCTGGATAAGCTCTGATTTGTAAAAATACCTAAAAGGGGGAAAGTCTCGGGAGTAGGGGGCAGAACTCAGAGAGAAGAAGTTCAAGGAGGATGGCCAGAAAAATGATGTATCAGGCCATAAGCCAAAGAGGCAGAGCAGGTTTTCTAAGTTGTATGTACAGTTCATATTTTCTAATGGAAGCAGATTCATCATTTTCATGTGTGAGAAATTAGGCAGTTCTATGTATGCTTGTTAATGGTGAATATTGGTAGCTGTGAATTTAGGTTAAACCTGTACATGTGCCTTGATTATATATTGCTTATAGAGAACTGGGTAGAACTACTTTGTAGGGTTCCAGTTCCTGTAGAACTCTGTCAGAGACTTAAAAGAATTTCGACTTATGAAATTCCAGAGTGAGGTTGGAGGTACCGTATATCCCTTTAGGGCAGATTATGATCATATTCAGATTGAGCACTTGTTGTCTGTGTCGACGAACTTGGGAAGTTGAATAACCTGTAATACCTGGAGGATGAATGGCTTATAGAACTACAGAGTATTATTGTAGTTAGCATACGATTGTGATGGGAAGGCAGTCAGAAGGACATGGATGAGGTACATGTCTCGTTAATATGCGGATTGGGCATAGTGAGGTTGAGTAGGGCGGGCCATGATCAGTGATCGTTATTTCATTGAGAAATTGTGCTGCGTGTGTGCGTACTAACAGAGGAGGACAGTGTTTGGAATGGCGGAGTGAGAGTTTGGTCATATGCTTTTAAGCATTAAGGCCGTGAGTTTAAGTCATAAGCTGATAGTGAAACGCTCCTTATAATGTTGTTCTGGAGTTTTGAATCGGACTCTGTATGAAGCAAAATCAACCATAGAATGGAGAGTTTGTAAAGGGAAATAGTCATTGAAGCCTGCACAGAGAGAAATGTGAATGAGGGGTTGTATATGGAGTTTTCTACACAGAGGCAGTGGAACGAATGTTAGACATGAAGTGGACGATAGCTGTGCGTTCTCAATAGCAATCGAACGGTGGAAAACGATAGAAGCTGGTCAAGTGTTGACGGAATTGGTCAATGAGTGACGTGGAGGTTGAGGCGCAGAGTTGGGCGAGGATCAATGGTTGTGATCATTTAGCAGAATTGAAACTGGAAGATGGGCAAACGAAGGTTCATTTTACAGTCAAGAATGCGAGGAGTTTAACAAACCTTTCCCATTGCGATATAAACTTGGTGATGGGTTGAGGTCTTATGGTTGTGGAAGAGGCAATCAAGAAATCGTATTCAGCACCTTTTATTTCATTGTGAGGAGCCATTGGAGACTGATAGTGGTAACGTGAGATAGGAAAAGGCGCTCAGTGAAAGGTATGTTACAGCACTTTTATTAATAGTGCTGAAGTTGTGAAATGTTAAGCTCTTGAGCCGAGTGAAAGCATGAGTTGCGTGCCAGTGGTCACATGCTTATGTGCTATCATTGCGCTAGTCTTTGGTTGTAATGGGACAGGCTTTTAAGCCTTAGAAGGAGAGGCCCCAGGTAAGTATGTTACATGTTCTAATGAGCAGGAAG
This sequence comes from Pseudotsuga menziesii, assembly GCA_001517045.1. Classification (NCBI taxonomy): domain Eukaryota; kingdom Viridiplantae; phylum Streptophyta; class Pinopsida; order Pinales; family Pinaceae; genus Pseudotsuga; species Pseudotsuga menziesii. Next base: position 291,050 of record LPNX010179592.1, on the reverse strand, counting down.
GGTTTTATGTAGCCCGACAGAGTGTGTTTCAAACATAAAACACACTGGTAAGTTGATAGGTCCTCGGGTTTAGGCACGTCTACGCTTGGGCCTGCTATCAGTAACACTCTTTGACAAGGCAGGCGGAGAGGGACAAGCATTTACGAGGCTAGATCAAGCCATTTTAAGTTAATTTGGTAGACAAGATAAACCCTAAATTGAGGGTTTAGTTGGTTTAAAAAAAACATCGGTGTATCCTTGGAGCTAGATGAAGCCTATAGCTCAATCAAGCCTTAAAATCATATTATTTCTACACAAAAATTGAAAATGCAAAAAAACACTTTTTAATAGTGTGCATAAAAACCACCAACCAATTTGCAAATACATGTGGCTAATCTAGAAGATAAGTACATAGAAAATAGAAAATGTCATCTATTAAAGAAATGCCATGGATTGGAAGGCAATACAATGGGCCAATACCATCACAACTCCAAACTTGAACCAAGCCACCATGTCAAAAGAGAATATACCCAACCACTCACAGTGTGAGAGGCAATAACATAATTCCTCCTATAAATATTTGTGCATGTGTGTGTAACGAAAAAAACCATGGGTAGAAAAGTAAAACCAAATGTTGAAAGGGAAAACCATGTGCAAGTTACCATCAACTACTTCTGAAAACGATGAAAATTCCTCACACGTTTGCAATGAACCTTCCAAATGGCACATACAACTACTGGATTAAAGTGAAGACCCAACAAAGGGCTTGAATGTTTTGCATATGAATCTTCATTTTGTCATAAGGGAGGGGGCTTAAACAATCTTAGGGTTCATGACATGGTACACCCTATGTTTTTTCATCATAATGAAACTTTGGCTAATTACTCCAAAGTGGATCTAGCCATCGCACTTGGGATATTGTTAGTGGCTTAGTTATGGACTAAAAACATTAATGCTATAGCCGACTAGGTGGAGGCCATTTATAGAGGGACAAATCCATCGTCGATCTCTTGTCTCTAGAATATCTCTAACAAATTTATTTTGGGTGTTCATTCCACAACTATCTCGAAAGTTGGTAAATCGACTCCTCATTTGCTACATTCGATGGAGAAGGTTGAGGTCATCAAGCAAGGAGTTTCTTGGGAAAGCTCAGAACTTACTACATTCTCAATATGAAGGAGTTTCAATTGCCACTACTACTAGTGGTTTACATTCTTTCATTTCCTCATATTCAATTTTTCCATCATCTTCTTTGGCCCTCACATTGGAGAAGAATGCAGGCACTAGGAAGATTCTAAATAGAGGTTTTTGTATTTATGGAAATTATCCCGTGAAATGTTTAGAATTTGCAGGTTAGGGTCTGAAACTTGTTTGTCTTGCTAGAGTTAGGGCTTTATAACTAATGGAGAAGGTACCATAAGAATATCAAGAAGTTTATAAGACCCAAAATGGTGGTGGGGGAGGACATTAAGGTAGAACATATTTTAAATCTGTTAAAAAAAACCCTTATAGGTCATGGGTAGAACATATTTTGGATTTGTTTAAAAAACCGTTATAGGTCACTTCTTTGGTATATGGATCTCTGTGGAGTACTTGAACGATTGGTTGTGGAGATACTAGAGCTTGCTTATTGGATGCAACCAATCTTTTAATCTGTGGACAAAAGATGGTTTATCATTTCATTTTACATTACGGATGATGCTAAGAGAGTATTGGGGGGATTTGGTTTTGGGGGTCAACCTACCTATCACTTAAATGTTAGAACCAATATTTGATGCATGGATTGAAATGGCTAATAGGGTACCTGTTTGGTTAAAATCCTTGAGTTTGCCATTAGAATTCTGGACGATGTAATTTGTAACAAAACTTGACAATCATTTGGGAAAAGGCTATTAGGTTTGATGGCTCATTCAATAGGAGTCTCAATTGTACTATCGCAAGGGTTTTAGTGAAAATTGATAGTAGGGATGGATTGGTGGAGAAATTGGATATTGAGGTTTAGGGAGGGGATTCACATGTCAATTCTTGGTTATCAGAATATTCCTTTTCATTTTTCGAGCTGCCAAATGCATGGTCACATTGTTACAAAATGGTCTTAACCTTTTATTAGAAAACTCTAGAAGGATAAAGTGTCTCCCCTTTCCTCTAAGACATCTAAAGTGATTACATAAGCAAAGACAATTCTTATAAAGGTTGGTGCACAAAAGGGTAAACAACATGAGGCTTACCTAGTCTAGAACATTAAATCTTTGGGCCCTTTGGTGGATTCATTTAGTGTTTGAGAATAGTTGGGGAAAAGACATCTTCATTTTTTCAATCGAACAAAGTCAATAAGCCATTGGAGACGAATCCATTTCCTATTTAAAAGGACTTGTGGGAATTGTTGTATTGGACGAGTTCTCTAACAAAGGTTCTATGGACAACAATCCCAACAAGATTCCTACTATTAATTCTAATATTAATGCAATAGTTATTTTGGATATTAAAGAAATTTGGCCTACACCTGTTGAGGGGGTTAATGAAAAGTAGAAGACTAAGGTTGGTAGGCCACAGCCATTAGGACCTTCCATTAATCCCATAGTGAATGAGGGAACCTCATTTATAATTTCTTTTACTTCTAACAATGGAAGTGAGGGGGGCATTGAAGAAAGATAAGAGGAAGGTTTCGAGTGGTGCTATTGATTCTCTAACTAGAAGGGGGAGGGGACACTATCACTTAAATTGGACTTTGCATGTGATAGTGGATTGTCCAAGAATTCAGGTCTGAATAAACACAAAGATATGTTTTTATGTTCAGTGTGGACAAATTCACTTATGCGTCACACACAAACCATCACAGGCTATGGTAATTCTATCTTACTTCCTAATGTTTTGGTTCAATATTTAAAGGGACTCAACATTATCACACTAAATCAAATAGTTGACTAAGGTCAAACGAGTATTTGGCAACAGGCTTGGATGAATGCAATCCAACTTGGTTTAGAAGGTGCACTTGTTAAAGTTTGGAATAACTAAATCTCAGAGTTAAGGTATGGGCCCATAACACTTAAACAAGAACTAAATGAACTAATTTGGAATAGGAATAAGACAAGTGTGGGACTTACTCTACTAAATTAGGTTATTAAGTCATAATGCCTCTTCTAGATAGGGGAGGTTGTTGGTGGTAAACAAAGATATGGAAGGTGAGAGCGCCTAAGAAGACGAAAATGTTAATGTGGCTATAACTCTAAAGAATAAGGTACCTACTTGGGATATCCTACAAAGGAAGAATAAACGTAAACTTAGTATTTGATATTTATGCAAAATCGAGGATGAAATTGTTGCAAGTCTGTTTTCCATGTGCCTTTTCTCATTACGGATGTCTAAAAATACATAGGTTAGTGGGTTGGAGTTAACAATGTGTCAAATGGGGTTTCCATTGAGGAGAGTCTCAAACAATATTTCAAAAGACAAGAACTAAAGAACTTCTTTATTGTTTCTTTCCTTACTTTCTAGGGCATTTGGTTGGTCTGCAATTCAAGTTCATTTGAGGAAAGAACAATGCAAACTTTCCAAGTTTCTTCTTGGATTTTCCCCATTGTTCATGATTATAAAAGAAAGGGCGAAATCTCAAAGATGAGACATATTGGTGAATTAATTGTGGATAGATCCCATCTTGTGGATATTTTGATGGATCTTGTCGGGCGATAAACATACATGTGGAATTAGCGATGTATTATATTTCCATGAACAACACTATACATTTTAGTGCCTTTGTGGGTCGTGGCACTGAAACAGTCGCTCTGAACTTTTGGCACTATGATGACTTTTATAGCTAGCCAAGTATAAGAATCTTACTCTTTTGCAAGTCTTTGGAGACTCTATATTGGTGGTCAATTAGATGAGAAGTGGTCGGGTCATACATGATATAACTCTCCAAGCGTTAGTATTGGAACTTAAGACAATACCTATATAAATAGTTGAATATTATAGTAGATTTATTATCCAAACAAGGTTTGAATTGAATCTTTATTTTTTTATACCTCAAGGAGTTCGAGGAGGGATCAAACATAAATTTTACTTTAGATATTTGAAATCACTTCACTAATGATAAGGAAGGGTGTTTAATTGTTTATATGAAGATAGAAGATAGAGGATAGAAGATAGAAACAAAAGTTTATTTTGTTTTTTATCAAGTCACTAGGCTTCTTGTGCAATACACATAAGAAGATAACTCTGCTTTGAGTGTTTTTTAGCTTTAAATTCAATGTTGGACCATTAGGATATCAGTACTTGATATAAATACTTTTTTTGTAAAAGTGCTCTAAAGCACCTTAAGAATGTATTTTTCATTCTAATTGTGAATAAAAAATATAGTTTTTTTCTTTGGATATATATATATATATATAGGCGGAAATGAGGAGTGGAGCAGGGAAACCAAGCAAAACTAGGGTTCATAGAGCAACTTCAAAGCAAAACAAGAGGTCTTCTTCATTAGATATGACTTCACACATCATATTTCACACAAATGATCTATCTTCTCTGGTATGTCCCGACACATGCTAGAAAATATATATTATACCTTTGTTGCATTGTGCTAATTATCATCCATCTTCCCCTATTACTCCATCATTGTCAAGTTTTCATAATCATTGGCTTGCCGCACCCCTCTTGCCATCTATCCATAGCATTGTCCCACAGGCCGTTTGCTTGGACCCATCATCCATCTACCCCCAAGTCTCTAAATAGCCTCATCCACATATAATGCTTCGGTCCACCTTAAAACCAAAGCCTAATCCAACTAACCAAATCCATATTCCCAATAATGTCTCGCCCAATGTCTCAATGGATGCTTGGGAACATAACACAAAGGGGCCCATTCCTCAACCTGTAGGGAAGTGTACTTAAAAGAGAAGACCGAAGTGTATTAAAAAGATCAAGGCAAACATGAAGGTTGTCATAGACCCTATTATTTTTTAAGAGAAGGTAATTCAGTATACAGAAAATGTGCTTATTGAAAGGTTCCATGCTTGAATATTTCACGAGGCCAATTTAAAAAAAAAGGATGAATTGAGGTTACACTCCAATAGTGCAAGTGGGAGCGTGTGGCTACAACACCTTCATTTTCAAAAATGTAGAGGACAAGTATAATATAGCCATAGGGGGGCATGGTTTTTGGATAACTCTGCCCTAACCATATTTAGGTGGAAGGAAGGTTTTGACCCTATTCGAGAACGCATACATAAGTTGGCCTTATGGGTAAAGATGTCATGTTTTCCTATCAAACTTTGAGAGCTTTCTAATTTTAAAATCATTGGGGACTCCATAGGGTCCTACATGAAGAAAAATACATCAATGGCTCTCATATCAGTGGAGATGTATATCTCTTAAGGTCTACTAAATGCCATTATGGTTGAAGCAGGGGACTTCCATCATATGTAGGTGTTAGAGTACATAAATGTTTAGCTTGTAGTGGTAGAGTTGTTGGTAATTGTGGAGGTTAAGTCACCACAAGTCATGAGTTCAACTCCTACAGGTTAGGGGTTGAGGATGGGAGCCACCTAGAAGGGGATTAAACACACCCAAGGGGTGTCCAAGGTGGTCCTCATCTTCATACAAACCTAGTGACAACATTTTTTGGGTGAGCAGATCGTTCTTCCACTCAACATTGGGGTTGGTGTCAGCCTAGGTTATAGTCCCATTCTTCAAGTGTGGGGATTCCTAGTTTGAAAAAAAAATTAAAGTGCAAAAATATTCCTTTTAGGTGTTCTCAGTGTCGATCACATGGACACACAAAAATTTCTCGTCCTTTCGATAAACATTCAAAGGTGGGTGGAGGCATGCACTTTGTTATGAGTCCATGGAATTTTGGGGTGTAATACCCAAAGAGGGTGAATAAAGGGAAAAGGAAGTTGGAGGTGGATGATCAATGACTAAAGGAGTTAAATAAAAGAAACCTCTCTGTGCATGAAGAGAACATTAGGGTAAATAAACAATGATAGGAGTGCACTTTTGAGCTTGAGGAACAGTTAACACCTTCAAAAAGCATCAATATCCAAAAACCGTCTTCTACAACCCAAAAAGAACAAGTGGAAAGTCCTTCGATCACAAAAGTCTCTCACAAAAGAATGGTATGCATGGAAAGTGGAGAGGAATCTGTTCGGGTACACAGGGTACTCCCAAAAGACCGAACACCTTCAGAAACCACTTCACACAAATAGATCACAGATCAACACACCGATGTTGTCACGTGGTTAGAACCCTCGAGAAGGAAACAGTCCACGGCCCCAGCCAAATAGCTACTTGGAGCAATTTATTATGCAAAAGAAAGAAAGTTACATGAGCTTCTCATAATCGATCAACTAGCCAAGGATCCTCTATGCTCTTTAAATAGAGATCATAGACCAATTGGATGTTAAGCCACAGATCAATGGTAGGTATGATCTAAGAGAAGTTGAACCGTCGGATCACTCTATGTCTAGAACATATCGTGACCGTCGGATCAGAATATTTACAAATGCATACTAATGCATACTAAAGAAACACACTTTTACCTAACGAATATATTACACAAGTTGATCTTAACTAACTCCTAATTGTCTAAATATCCTAACATCTCCCCTTAAGAACAACTTGGGATAAGATTGAAGGATTTGCAAAAGTGACACTATTAGGAGAAGGATGGAGGCATTAGAGCCTATACCCCCTTAAGGACACATTCTTGAACTCCTAACATAGACCGAAGTTTAGAAAACTTCGCTTCTGTAAGAGACTTGGTGAAGATGTCTGCAACTTGATCATCTGTAGGGCAATAGAGAACTTCAATAACACTATCATGAACAAGATTTTTGATGAAGTGCATCTGTAGCTCAATGTGTTTGCTGCGCTGATGTAGAACTAGATCTTTGGCAAGCTTGATGGCACTTTGATTGTCGCACCAAAGTGGAGTAGGCTGCTGCTGCTCGAATCCAAACTCGGAAAGGATCTGTCAAAGCCATAAAGCTTCCTGACTGGCATTAACTGCAGCTCGATATTCTGCTTCTGCTGAAGAAAGAGCAAGAGCTTGTTGTTTCTTACAAGCCCAAGTGACAGGTCCAGATCCCAGACTGAAAACATAACCTATAGTAGACTTTCGATCATCAGGATCGCCGGCCCAATCTGAATCAGTGAAACCAACCAACAAAGGTTTCCCCCCTGTACTATAATGAATCCCAAACTGAATTGTACCTCGAATATATCGAAGTATTCTTTTTGCTGCTTTCCAGTGACTTTCATGAGGAGTTTGCATATAACAGGCAACACGACCAATGGCAAAGGAAAGGTCAGGACGGGAATGAGTCAAGTATAAAGACTACCAACAAGCTGATGATACAAGGTGGCATCTACTTCAGGGGAAGTACAAGTGGCAGAAAGTTTGACTCCAGACTGGAAGGGAGAAGGGGTTGGTTTACAATCTTCCATGTGGAAGCGACGAAGAAGGTCACAAGCATACTTAGACTGGGAAGGAAAGATTCCTTCTTTGGTTTGCAAGACTTGGAGATCAAGAAAATAATGCAAATGTCCTAAGTCTGACATTTCAAAATTTTGCTTAAGACTGGATTTCACATGGGTTTTAAGTTTAGGGTCACTACCAGTAAGGATAAGATCATCAACATAAAGAACAAGTATGATGAGATGGTTTCCTACTTTCTTGGTATAGACATTAGGGCCAGAATGGCATCTAGAAAAACCAGTGTCAAGGAGAAAGCTATCAATTTTGGCATATCAAGCTCTAAGAGCTTGTT
>LPNX010179592.1:252989-282967 GCA_001517045.1 Pseudotsuga menziesii | reverse complement strand
TGCATCCCAATTTGGATTTCTTGAAGCTTCTGCAAAAGTTTCTGGATCATGATTCTCAGAAACTTGAGCCAAAAGAGAAGAGGCTCGCTGAAACTGAGAACGTGTTCGTAGTTGATCTCTAGGATCACCGGCAAGATCACCAGCTGCTTCACATGTTGAACGGACCCATCGAGGAAGTATTGGTGTTGGTGCAATTGGAGGAACATGAGCAGGCGGAGGTGGATTTTCATCTTCACTGTCATCATCAGAAACTGGAGTTGGAAACTTGTCAAAGAAGTTGGAAGAAGAAGAAGAAGGCACAATCGCCGAATCAGGCTCGCAGGCCAAAGATGGCACACCCGCCATGTTAGGCTCGTAGGCCAAGAGATTTTCATCAAATTTAACATTTCTTCTAATGATTATATCATGTGAATGGGGCTGAAGAAGTCTATAACCTTTTACATCTTCAGAATATCCAACAAATATGCACTTTTCACTTTTAGGCTGCAATGCTTTCCGTTTTTCATCCGGAATGTGAGCCCATGCTTCACAACCAAACACACGAAAGTGACTTACATCTGGTTTAATTTTACTCCATGCTTCTTCCGGTGTTATACCTTGTAAAACTTTAGTGGGTGTGCGATTAACTATGTAATTTGCACAATTTATGGCTTCAACCCAATATTGAAGACTTAGTCCCTTAGATTGGATCGTACAATTAGCCGTTTCTTTTAAAGTGCGGTTCTTCCGTTTAGCTACACCATTTTGTTGTGGTGTATATGGAACAGTGTGTTGTTGTTGGATTCTTTGTTCAGTGCAAAAAGTAGTGAACTTGTTGTTAACATATTCTCCTCCATTGTCAGATCTTAACTTAATAATTTGATGACCAAATTGTTTTTCAACAAGGGCCTTGTAGGCCAAGAACATTTTAAATACTTCGCTCTTAAGTTTTAGGAAGTAAACCCAAGTGCGTCTAGAGTAGTCATCAATGAAAGTTAAGAAATATTTGAAACCAGAAAAGAAAGCAAATGGAAGAGGGCCACACAAGTCACTATGCACAAGCTCCAAAGGAACCGAGGCATGCCAAGAGGCACGTTTGTCAAAACTGTCCCGATGATGTTTTCCGAGTACACAACTGGAACAAACACCATCCTTGCAAGATACCATCGAAAGACCAGTCACCATATTGTCTTTACATAGTTGTTGCAATGAGCAATAATTTAAGTGACCAAATCGCTCATGCCAAAGTTTGCTCAAGTTATCACTATGAGCAACAAAAACTGAAGGAAAAGGTGATGACCCAAAGTTGTTAAATTTGTACAACCTGGTAATATCATCAACGGTTCCAGTAGCAAGGACATTTTGAGAATTTTTAAAATCCTTGATTACAACTTGGTGAGGTGTAAAAGTCACAGTTTTACTTTCACCTGAATGAGTAATTTGATAGATTGATAACAAATTGCAGGAAATTTTTGGAACACATAGTACATCACTGAAATGACCATTTTCTATTGGAACTGTTCTAGATCCTACAACACTTAGAGATCTATCATCACCAACAAATATTTGTTTGGTGTTACATTCATGCATAGTAGAAAAGATGGCTTGATCCTTAGCCATATGATAAGATGCTCCAGAATCAATGAGCCATTCATTTGAAGTAGAAGAAGAAGATGCAATATAAGAGTAACCAGAAGCACAAAGTGCATGTCCATGAGAGTTAGATTCTGAAGACGAATCTAGGCTGATGTGGTGCTTCTTCATTGCTGCTTCCAAGGCTGCCATCTTCTTAAAACATTTAGATTCATCATGATTATCTTTCCCACAAAAATTGCAATGACACTCAGTTTTCTTTCCTTTTTGCTTGGATCCTTTGTCATTTTTTAAAGGAGGAGCTGACTGAGAGGGTTTAGGACCCTTGTTGTTTGGCTTATTATTGCGAAAATTCTATTTCTTGGGAGGATTGGACTTTTCTTTCTGTTGGGACAATAAGGCTTTCCCAGATGTATCTGCATTGTTAATTATTCCAAGATGAATGAGCTTATCTTACTCTCTAATTAAGGAATCACAAAAGGATTCAAAGCTAGGCTCTTGATAGCTAGCTGCAGTCAAGAATTATTTCATGGAGTAGAATGTAGATACAAAAACAGAATATGCAGGTCCAAGTTTTGAAAGAATATGATAAATACATTGTTTGTCTTCTTTCTTAATCTTGCATTCGGCACATAAAATTCTAAGAGTTTTATACTTAGATAAATAGTCTTAAATGCATGAAAAATCATTTGGATTCAAGGAAAGCAACTCATTCTCAAGTTGATGAACCCGAATTTCATTGTGTTTATCAAACACAGATTCCAACTTTTCCTAGGCTTTAACAGGTTCATCAATTCCAGATATGTGGAATCGCAAATCAGTAGAGATTGACATCCCAATCAATCCACGAGCTTCATCACATCGATTTGTCCATTTAATTTTCTTATCATCATCAGTGGGTTCTGTTTCTTTCCCCGAGGTTATCCTGAAAAGTCCCCTACTTCGCAGAACATCCTCTATACAAGATTTCCATGAGAAATAGTTAGAACTTGTAAGTATAATATCACAAGGGGCGGCCATACTGTAAAATAATGGCTGAAAGAACAGAAACTAACTGTCTGGATGCAAAGAGCTCGAAAAAATATGCTGTTTTTAAAAAAAAACGGCACTTAAAACTGATTCCGGATGATGAAGTTATGCTTGATCAAAGAAAATGTTGAAGATGTCCTCAATAGTGACGTGGCAGATATTAACTTGACCAACTAAAAAAAAAAGAACCCCCCTCTTCCCAAGATCAACCTTTGACAATCACTTTACAATAAAGTTGCTTTGAAGTGAATCACTTTTGTAGAATAAGTGAGGTTCACTTTTACAATAATGTACTTTTAAATAGTGCGGCAATAAATTAAAAGACTTAAGTGACTCACTTTTATTTTATTTTATTTATGTGAGATGCACTTTTACAATAAAGTAACTTGAAAATAGAAATTGCATGCACTAAAAAGTAGCTTGATAAGACTTGAACTCAAGACTTATCAAGGTGTAAAGCAACTTTGGATCAAGTGAGCTAAGTTTAAAAGGTACGTAAAAGTATGGAAAGAGGAAAGGGGCTTTTTATTTTTTTATTTATTTTTACTCTTCTCTCTCGTTTTTCGTGCTTGCTTTCTTTTCCTGCAAATCATAAAAAGAAAACGAAAAAAAAAAAAAAAAAATTTCCACACAATGGGGTTAGATCTTGGTTAGCTTACCGGGAAAGTTTACATTTTCAAGTTTTCTCGTTGTTTCTAATTTGTCATGATCGCACAAGGTGCACGACAAAGAGCATACGTAGCCGAGAAGACAAGGAAAAAAACTTTTCCTTACTGTTTTTTATTCGCGACTATCGCGCAAGGTGCACGGCAAAGAGCATACGCAGTCAGGGAAAACAACAGTCCGAGACTAAAACATAAAAGATCTAATAATAAACTGATAAAATATGAGAGATTTAAAAAAAACAAATCCATCATTGTAACATTATACCTTCAGATTTGCCAAAATGGATGTTTCTGGAGCAAACGAAAACGGTTTTTGGTGAAACAAAAACTATTTCCCAATGGAAACAGCGCTCCGGATGCAATGGAACAACTCCCATAGGCCAAAAATGCACAGAAAATCCAGAAACAAAAACCCTTTCAAAGTTTCGGCAACACCGGTTTCAGATCTTGATCAAAACCGAAAGCAGCTCTTCATAAAAGCTCTGATACCATGTTCGGGTACACAGGGTACTCTCAAAAGACCGAACACCTTCAGAAACCACTTCACACAAATAGATCACATATCAACACACCGATGTTTGTCACGTGGTTAAAACCATCAAGAGGGAAATAGTCCACGGCCTCAGCCAAATAGCTACTTGGAGCAATTTATTATGCAAAAGAAAGAAAGTTACATGAGCTTCTCATAATTGATCAACTAGCCAAGGACCCTCTATGCTCTTTAAATAGATATCATAGACCAATCGAGTGTTAAGCCACGGATCAATGGTAGGTATGATCTAAGAGAAGTTGAACTGTCGGATCACTCTATGTCTAGAACATATCGTGACCGTCGAATTGGAATATTTACAAATGCATACTAATGCATACTAAAGAAACACACTTTTACCTAACGGATATATTACACAAGTTGATCTTAGCTAACTCCTAAGTGTCTAAATATCCTAATAGAATCAAAGGTGGGAACATACCTCAAAACCCGTTTGGAAAAACCCTCTGAATCGTCTCTGATCTCCTCTAGACAATATCTCACTCACTCAAAAGTAAAAGAGTCTCTTCCATTAAAGAGCAGGTTGGAGTTGGTAGCAGCAAGTCCATCCATGGCGACCAAGGGAAGGAAACAATACTTGACTCATGCAAAGATCGAGGTAGAAAAAAATTCCTCTCAGGACAAAAATTGAAAATTTTTAGGGCCCTTAGCAAAGAAGCCCCCAAGCAGGTTCCCCAATGATTGTGCTCTCCTTTAATTTCGATCCATTGGGAAACCTTAAAACTCAACTCCCTAAAACAGATTGTATGTAAGCAAGAACCACCTCTTAGATTTTTGCAAGAGACTATGTGTTTGGCACGGGAGGCAACAAAACAACTGAAGAAGTTTATCTCGTATTGGACCTTCCTGACAGAAAAATCACAAGGAAACTCAGGTGGGTTGGTTATTGGATGGCTCTCACCTTTGGATCTACAATCATCGTTAAGTCAAAATCACTACATCGTTGATACTCTCTTCTCCCTAGCCTTATATTGCTCTATTGATTTTTTAAATGCACATGAGAGGATGGGGTTTTGGAATGAGCTATCACATAGTGGTCTACTGAATCTCCCTCTACTCATCCTAATGGGGGACCTAAACCTCACCTAACATCCTTCATAATCTTAGGTATCCCTTGCACAGTCTGATCTACATGTGATTTTTTTATAAACATGATATAGCAAAATCACCTTGTGGATATAGAAACCCTGATGATCGAACCAACTTGGTCAAGCAAACGGTCCAGGGGACAAGGCACATCCAAGCAACTGGATTGTTTTCTTGTAAATGAATCCCTTTTACTTAGGCTAAATGTATACAAAAGTGGCAAGTTCAGATCACATGCCCATTGCATTGGATCTTGATTTGGGGGGGTCAAAACCCCCAACACTTTTTAAATTCAATGTCCGTTGGATGAAATACTCTAAGTATATAGATCTAATCAAGGATAAATGGGGTACTCTTCTGAGTTTGGATGGTGAACTGGCCATGCTTGCTTTTCATCGAAAACTCATACATATGAAATCCACCACCAAAGAGTGGAGTAAGAAAAATTGCCCAAATAATGAAAATGTCCTTAATTCAGTAGAAGAGGAAATAACACTGCTACAAGAAAGGGAATTGGTCGGTGTTTCCATTGGGGACTCTTTAAGGGAGATTGACAATTTTTAAAGGGAAAAGGAAAGGCTCCTAGCTTAACAAGAGGCAAAGTGGCTTATAAGAGTCAAACAACTTGGTTGGCGGAGGGAGATGACAACACACAATTATTTCACCACCAAGCAATGGCCCGTAGATTGATAAATATGATCTAGAAAGTGAGAGACATTTTTGGGGTGGAATGTTGTATATTGAGACGATCAAGGAGAATATCAAGGATATTCTTGCATCAACTTCCTATTTCAATGGATGGATGGATGAGGAGAAAAATGAGGCCCTCATGAGACCTGTTACAATGGATGAACTAAATAATGTTCTAAAATGTTTCCAAGCAAGGAAAAATATGGGGCTGGATGGATAGACTATGGATTTCTTCATTTGCTTTTGGGACATTCTTGGCAAAGACTTCCTAGTTGTTGTTGAGGAATCAAGATTTTCTAATAAGATACATCCAATGTTCAATTCTACTTTCATTGCAAACATTTCCAAGGAGGATTCTACTACTGGATTTGTACATTATCGACCGATTTCTTATGTAATTGTGTCTATAAAAACATCTCAAAACTCATTGCCACTTGCCTAAAACCTATATTCTCATTGCATATTTCTCTTGAGAAATTTGGTTTCTTAGAAAGTTGTAACATTCATGATGCTATTGGGGTAGCACAAGAGACCCTACACACCATTAAATCCAAGTCTCGGTCTACTTTCGTGTTAAATACCGACCTAACAAAAGTTTTTGATAAGGTCAATTGGTTATTCCTTTGCCTAATTCTTACATAAGTAGGCTTCTCTAGAGAGCTTATAACTAGGGTGGAGGAATGTTTATGGTCTATCTCCTTTACTATCCTCATCAATAGATTTGTGTGCCCTTTCTTGAATATTTTTGTAGCCCCAACCCGGTTTCAGTTTCAGTTCATTGCATATGGTTCAATGCCCAAACCCCATTATGCATGTTCATAAAATTAAAATTTTTAACTTGAAAACATGAAACACATGAGATAATCTTAACTTTTGCATACTCAGAAATTTTATGACACCCTAACTTTTCTTACTCAGAAAAATATTTCATCCAACACACATGAAATTTTAAGACTCGGAATTTTGACCAAAATGGTCCAGGAAAAAACCCGGAAGGGAAAACTTGTATGAGACAAATTTTATTTCTTCAAAGATCATTTTTATCAACAAATTACAACAATACTTATCTCATTTTTCATCTCGAAAAATGTGCCAAAACTTGCTAACATCCTGTTGTACGAACTCCTCAAAAAACGTGTCACATGTGTGACTGTACGACCTCGATTTTTGTGCCTGTACCTTACCTCGAAATCTATGTATGTACAAACTGTTGTACAGACAACATTAATTGATGTACTTGCCTCGAAAATCATGTTGTATAGATTTCCTGTAATATGCCTCAAAAACAGTGCCCAACCTCCTCGATTTCTGAGCATGTATGGACTGCAATAAATGTTGGTACGATTGCCTTGGAATTCGTTCCACAGCTAAAATAGATGTCTAGAAATTCATGCCCTTCATCTTCTTCTTGTTTCTTGGAATTTGTGCAAGGGCTTTTCTCTCTCTCTCTTTCTCTCTTGTTCTTATTCTCTCCAAAAATTCCATCTTTGGAATGTGAACAATGAATTAGGTTTAGCCTTTCCCTAGCCTTTTTGTTTGAGCAACCATCATCTCAAATCCAATGGTCAAGATTAAAAATAACTTAGATCAGATCTAGGGACAAGATCACATCTCACTTTTCTCATCAAAAAACATTAAATGACTTTTTAAATATTTAATGTGAGACATTAGTTACACATCCATTACATGGATCAAGTGACTAAGTCAAAGAGGGGGCACACTTTACTCAAGGGCGCCTATCCTAGGTGAAAATTAGAATATAACATAAGATGTGACATGATAATACATAGGAGGGGGTCACTAGGGGCTTAATTCACTCTAGGCCCCTTTACAACTTCAAATCATATGATATAACAATACAATACAACATTAGCCAAGTAGAGGAGGCGCCCCTTGGGGGGCTTTCCTCACTGGCTGAGCCAAGATAAAAATAATCTAGACAACTGCTGACTGAAAACTGCTGGAGGACTGTTTGGTATGTTGAGACACATCATCAGTCAAAATTCCAAGCCATTTCCTTGAACCAGGAGGCCAAATCGATTTTTTCAGTGATTTCTCTAGTTCATTTTTACTGGTAAAATCTTTGGAAAATGATAAATCCACCATAACTCTGTCTAGGGTGCAAACTGGGGCAAACTGACTACTCTGGATGATGTGGAGACATAGAAGAATGGTATAAGTGACTACTCATACCCCTTGGAACATTGCTTTTCTCTAGGAGAACTAATCATACTGCCATCTGGAATAAAATTTGATCATTTGGCCAATAATTAAGTGATAATAATCACTTATTAGGAGAACCAAGGTCAAAGTCTCAAAACTGAAACCATAGTATTGGTCCTAGGCATGTTTGGAACAAATATAGACCAAGTTGCATTTTGAGTAACTGCCTTGGGAACCGTGCTTGAGTTGGTCAAACTAGGTTGACCAGGTCAAAGTACCCAAACTGAAGGTGAGAAATTGTATAAATATGATCATGTAAGCATCCAGGGTAAGAAATGCTCCAATAATGTATATCAAAACCAAGCTTAAATCAGTTATTCATAATCATGGTTACAAATAATAATAATAAGATGTACCTGTGTTTCTGAAGAACCTTGGAGCTTTTCTGGTAGTCTACTTGTCCATGCCACACTTACAAAGGGTAAACAATGTGCTACTGCTGAGTGAGGATGGACAACAAGGTTGAGGAAAGAGTAATGACATTTGACTAACTTTGACTTTGTGATTTATCCGAATAATGACAAGTACACACAACCAAAGTGACATATGCATGATAGATTAAACAATAGGGAATGGTGGTGTCTCACAAGTGGATGAACTGATCTGAAAAAGTGTCCATTCAACCTTATCAACATGTCTACAACTCACATCCAAGTTAAGAATCAACCTTCGTGAGGATCTTTTCTTGGACCTTTGCGTTGAGTACACAAGAAATTGTAATGAAGAGATCCTGGGGGACACTTAGAATTAGTTGTCCCTTACTCCATCTCACATCAAAACCCATAGGCTCCGTGAGGAATTAATTATTACATTTGAATAAGATGGCCAATAGTCTTTAGATTTAGCATTTGTTTATCCACTGCTTTATTTGGGCCTTTAACCATTTCACTTTATAACCTTTTTTATTTGTGTCTAAAGACACAGTTTGCAATTTCATTTGTAGGCTTGCAATTCATAACATATAACATATAGCTCATAATGCATGTAATGATGGTAGACATATTGCTTCAAGTTTTAGCTGACAACTTCTCGGGCAACTAGGGGGAATATCCACAGTCAAGACCAAACATCGAGGGAGACTGACCAGAGAGGTCAAGGCTTCAAAACCCAACTCGCCTAAGCTCAGGAACCAACACCAGCGGGTTCTCCTGGCCCAGAAGGATCAAGGCTTTGACAAGTTTTATTGCACAACTCAGAGCTGAGATGCAAAACAACACGGGATCCATTATGCATAGAGGTCAAAATGGGGAAAAGATTTTCAATCTCACAAGTCTCAAATAGTCTAAGTCGTAGGATAAGTTTACAATGGATGAAACTTGATGGACGGGGGCAAGTGATAAATGGAACCAACCAAACACTGAGGTTTACTATTTGTACAAGCATGGCATGAGCAACAGCCTTCACATCAAGTCCCTTGACTAGTCATACCACAGGTTAAAGCAACAATAGGTATAAGCATAGATCACCAAAATCATCCTAACCCGATAAGCACAAGTGTCTAACATACATCATAGAGCAAAATCAAACCAAGGAAGTATATATCTGATCTCACCAAATATACCTGTCTCCAACTGATAAGCCCCTCTATAACAGTGTGTACCAACTCTGATCTGTTGCTCTGCTACAATGAACTAGATCATCACCAAAAGCATCTCAATGGACCCCTGAACCTCAGCCTTGGCAAGGAAAATCTGATGAACAAAGCTCTGGAATGGCTAAAGTTGTAAAGATCCATGTTCATACCCCATGTGAAAAATAGCCCGGAATAGAAATAGAGACAAGTTTGTATGTTGCATCATGGTAGCCCAACTGCAAAATGTTTATGTGATAACAAGAATCAATGAGGGGAAGTTACTAGGGCATATTGTTTTGAAAGATGGAATCTGAATTGACTCAGAACGAGTTTAGGCTATCAACGCCATTCCCCCTCATCATGATATTCCATCTCTCCAATCTTTCTTTGGAAAAATTAATTTCGTACGACGATTCATCCCAAACATAACAGAATTAGCCAATCCTTTGAACGCCTTATTGAAGAAAAATGTAAAATTTGTATGGGATAAAAATTGCGACATTTCATTTTCAAAATTGAAGAAGGCCATATCAACTTCACTTGTTTTGGCATGCCTTGATTATAACAAAGAGTTCACGATTTACTCATATGCTTCAAAAGATATAATCGCAACAGTTTTATTGCAAAAGAGCGATGAAAATCATGAGCAACCAATAGCTTTCATGAGTAAAAACCATAGTGGAAAAAATTGACATCGGCAAAAAATCGGCGAGGGTCCAGAAAACATCTTCTCGGCAACATCGGCGAAAAAATCAGCAAAAATCGGGAAACCACGACAATCATTAAAAAATGCAAATTTTGTACTTTAGTAGGGTCAAAATTTGCTTATCGATTTTTACCCCTGTTTGCCGATTTACCTGATTTTTCCCTATCTTTCTCGATTTTTTCTCGATTTTTGCCGATTTTTGCTGATTTTTGCCTGATTTTTGCCGATTTTTTCCCGATTTTTCCCGATGTCCGATTTTTTCGGGCCGAAAAATCGGCAGCCAGAAAATATCGCGATTTTTCGTGACATCGCCAAAAAATCGGAGATTTTTTCCACTATGGTAAAAACCTTAGGGATGCGGAATTAAAATACACTACCACCGAAAAACAAGCATATGCGTTAGTTAAGGCTTTGAAACATTTCAAGGCTTACATTGGTTTTTCTAAAATAAGGCTTTTGTGACGTATCAAGAAGTAAAAGATGTATTAACCCGGTCTGATGGTATAGGTATACGAGGAAATTGGATTTCATGGATTCAAGAGTATAATTTAGAGATTAAACCCATCAA
This sequence comes from Pseudotsuga menziesii, assembly GCA_001517045.1. NCBI lineage: Eukaryota > Viridiplantae > Streptophyta > Pinopsida > Pinales > Pinaceae > Pseudotsuga > Pseudotsuga menziesii. Next base: position 272,305 of record LPNX010179592.1, on the reverse strand, counting down.
AATAGTAAAAGGACAAGGATTGGCTCAGCTTCTAATAGAGAAAGAGGTGTCGGTGAATTGTGTGGAAGAAAACCATGGCAACCCAAATATAGAACAAGAATGGTATAAGGCCACCATATATTATTTGAAAAATTTAACTTGCCTTAATTATCTGGTCGACCATCAACGGAGGGCCTTGAGGCTGAAAGCGTCAAAGTATATTCTAATGCAAGACAATTTAGGATGGAATAATCCTGATGGAATCTATCTCAAATGTGTCAATCTAGAATAATCTAAAGTCATTATAAGAGAGATGCATGTTGGGTTGTGCGGTGGGCATTATACGCCTAGAACAACTATTGCTAAAATTATGCGTGCAGGGTATTATTGGCCTACGTTATTTAAATATGTTCATTATTTTGTTAGGTCATGTCAGGAATGCCAATTCTTTTCAGGGAAGCCAAGGTTGCCTGCCTTACCTTTGAACCCTATAATTGTCGAGGCTCCTTTTCAACAATGAGGAATGGATTTTGTTGGGCCATTTGATCAAAACTCAAGTAACGAGTTCAAGTACATCTTAACATGCACTGATTATTTCACCCGTTGGGTTGAGGCTGTCCCTACAAAGAAGGCTACCGCCAAGGTCATAATCAAATTCCTAAAGGAAAACATTATATCAAGGTATGGTTGTCCTTTAAAATTAACCACTGGTAATGCCAAAGCTTTCAGCAAAATAGACATGAATAACTTTTGTTTCAATCATGGCATAGTTTTGTCACTCTTCCAACTATTACCCACAAGGAAATGGTCTAGCTAAATCTAGCAACAACTTGGTAAGACTTTTGAAAAGAATGGTGGGAGAAAATAGAAGAAGCTGGGATAACAAGTTAAAGTGTGCCTTATGGGCCGATAGAACTACGGTAAAAAGAATTACCGAAAAATCCCCATTTGAGTTGGTATATGGCCAAGATTGTAGGCTTCCCATTAATCTACAGATACCGGTATATGATTTGTTAAGATTTCAATGGTTATACGAGATCTAAAAACATTTATCATCACAACATCATAACCATATACAAAAGGATCAATGAAAGAAAGACAAGCACATCCACACAAAAGAACACAGAGGTTTATCCTGGGAGACCCTCATGGGGAAGAAAACCCAACAAAACTTCCTCGATATAGACTTCAACCAAGTACAGTGTAAGACCCCAAGAATAAGACTTATAAGACCCCAAGAATAATACTGGACTGCCTCATCTCTCCCAAATGGACTACTCTTTCTCTCTCTAGTGCAACTAATGAGCTATGTTGCTTGCCCAAAGAGGGAGGCGCCTCTCCTATTTATATTGATCAGCTGAGAGGCCTAATAACCCAACTGAGCCGACTTCTCCTTGTTGCCAGGGACGCCTTGCCTTGGAAGACTCAAAAATACATTTTAATAATACTTTTGTGGGTACTACTAACCCGACTTACAACGAAGGTTTTACCTCAAGACTTTACATAACAAATTACATCAATGACATCCCTAATCAGAGGAACAACATCTCTGGAAGGGGTAATAACAATAACAATACAAAATAGAATATCTTCCGTAGTTACATTTCTTTAACAGTTGTTACATCAGTGCACATCTTACTAGAAAGCTATGCAATCCAGGGTATATAAGTTGGTAGAATTAGACGAAAGGAGAAGAGAAGCTTTTGACAAAACGATAATCGAGCAAGAAAGGATTAAAGGCACCTTTGACCAAAGCACTTGGAATGAAGAATTCAAGGTTGGAGATATAGTACTCTTGTGGGATAAGAATAAAGAAAAACCAGGAAATCATGGTAAGCTTGAAAAAATTTGGATGGGACCTTACAGAGTCAGTCGAATGGCAAGGAAGGGGTCATTTTGGTTAGAGTCCTTAGATGGTGATGAACTTGAATTACCAGTCAATGGGAGATTATTTAAATATTATTTTCCTCCCATAAATTATATCGTCTTTTCACCATCTGTTAGAATTGGTAGGATTGAATAAGCTCTCTTAGCAGTAGTTGAGCCCCTTTTATTGATGCGAGTCTTCTAGTTACTAAGTTTGGTCAGTTTTTAGTTCATTTGCTGTATTTGAATTGATTAGAGTAGAATTTACTTTTCAACATTTTATTTTCTAGCATTATTTCTGTCAGTTTAATTTTTCGCATATATTTTTTCCCATACATGCTGCTCTGGTATTTCTTGCTTCCATGTGCACAAAAACATGTAATACCTGGAGAGGAAACAAAAAGTCGGAGTGTTGGATTATTTGCATGGGGTCTTCACTTAGTGGAACCATGTCATAGCACCTTCGTTCATGGGATATTAAATAATACCCCTAATTTCAATAGATATTGATAATTACTTACAAAAATCATTTTGTTGAGCCCCCTTCCTATTACCACCTAATTGGTAACGTGTTTTTTAGAGCCTGTTTAAAGTCACATATAGTCACTATTATGTATCAGGATGTCCAACATCAGAAATCAAATACAGCCAGCAAGTGGGATACATGCCTACAGGATGAGGCTGACTAGGATCAGTCTATGGGCCAACAATTTTTTTCAGATAAAACAAGTGACTTTGACAGTCTTGCAGCACCTTGTGCAAAAATAGGAGGACTCAACCATTGCTTTAGGTTGGGTGATTTTACAAGGAAAGTTAAGTATGCTAGCACTCAAGACACACCAAGTGAAGGTAAAGGTCTGAGTTGCAAACACAAAGTTGTCACGCCACAACGGATAGACATAGCAATAATGAAGTTAGCTACGGGAGTGTTGTTGTTTCATGAGATTCAGGGTTGGAAAGAGTTCTAGAGCACCTGGGCATCCTTGTTCAAACAAAACTGATCCATACTCAACACATTCTTATGAAAGTATGAGGATGAACATCTAATTAAAAGGGCATTAAAAGATGATCTCTGTCTCTGGAGCCGAGAGTATGAAGATACAATCATCATTTTTTACATCAGCATTTTTACTCTGTCAATTAAATGTTCTCTTGTGGTGGCATCTACCTCTAAAAATGGCCATTGATCCTGTGGCACTCATCATCAGTGCTCATTCGCAGCAGAAGCCTTCAGATAAATTTTATGCTTGGTCTTTTGAAAAGGGCGACTAACCAAGTGGTAACCAAAGATTAAAAACTTGGTTAGCTGGACGGCGTGGCAACTGGTCTTGAGTTAACTTGTTCTAAAATACAACATCAAATCTAAAGTTTCAATTGGTAGATAGCACGTCGATTAAGCACTCAACTTGTTGAGAAGGTGGTTAGACTATCCCTCCTGTGGCCAAAAGAAAACAATTGTCAGAGGAATGTCCCTTGCAGTATTTTTTCTTCACCATTACAGTCGGTATCTCCTTTGGCAGCCAAATCGTGGAGTCTACCCTTGGCAGCCTAGTCGTGTAATTCGGGCCCATGTATCATTGGCGACCGATTACAAGACAAAATTGTGAAACTTGAACCCGAGAGTCCACTCTTTTGCATAGGCTTAAAGTATCGAAATCGACGCATAATCTCAACTGGCAGCGATAAATTAAAGCTATAGGAGTTGTTCACTCGAAATTTCATCTCGGGATGAGTTGATTTGTTTCAAAGGTCGTCTTGGGGAACGCGGCAACAAAAGGCATTAAAGTTAAGTGATTGGCGGATTATTGGCAGACGTCAAATTCTATGTAGAGAACACGACTTCATCATGGCAACCAAAGTTTGGAACAACCATTGAACCCATGTGACTTCCATTTATTAAAACTGATTAGTCGCAGAGCAATCTGGCATTTAAATGCATCCTCCTTGGCAACCGATTACACTAAATGTCGATTTCATATCCAACAGTTAAACAACAATTGGGCTAGCTGCGACTATGTTGAAATCATGCCACCTGTGTTAAGCAATCAAATAGTGAAATCGTGGAGTTCGTCGAGCACAGCAGCCGATTTTACCGATAGCGATTTTCATCTAGCTGGGAGTGTTTTTTATTACACTGAGGAGAAATCCGTGATCTATGATCAGTGGATTGGCAGCTGTGTGCATGATTTTTTATTGGCGTGAAAGCTTTCTACTCGCAGACTTGGTTTATTCATAGATAGCGACCCCCTATCTCTGGTGTTGCAGCAATATCGAGCATCCTACTCGGCAGCCGACGGTGGAGAGTGCAGCTTATGATAAGTTGAGTCCTATTAGCCGCCGAGGATTATTATCATTTTGCGTTGGGTTTCAGAGCAGCTAAACGCCGCCCCCTGTGGACCCGCATTTCATCAATGCTGGCAACCAGATATATAGCAGTTTTTTAAAAACACGCCATGTCATACAATCTCGAGCCTGAGTTATATTATCATTGGTGACCAGAGGAGAGATTTAACTTTGGTTTGACAAATTGTGTTACAAACCAACCCATGTATCACATATTTGGCAGCATATGGTTACATTGGCACTCCACGACTAGTTAAGTGGGATTTCCTTAAATAAAGTGGCAGTGACACTGTAGTTAAGTAGTGGTCTTTTTAGACTTTAGTGGATAGGAAAGTGGATCTCAATCCACCTTTTTCATTATTTTATTATTTCTTTCTTTTTTTATTTCATGGGAGCCTCTTTTGGCCTATAAGGAGGATAGCCTCTTTCATTGTAAGGGTGGAAAAAAGTTGGGAATATTTTTCCCCAAAATTTAATAGAAAAACTCAGTAGATGTGTTTTTTGGATGTTTAATTGAGCATTCTCTTTGATGTGTGGCATTATCTTGATGAGTTTCATTAAGTGTAAAAGTTACTAGATTTAACTGTTTTTCTTCTATGTTTATGTATGAGACCATAGAGGGGTGTATTCACCACATTGGAAGGCGAAGAAGTTTAACAGATGTTATTCTTTTCTCCTTTGTAAGCATGCATGTACGGGTATCGATCTTCACATTTTATCTAGGTTGATTGTGTGATATTGATCTCTTGTGTGTACAACGCACCTCCTGTAGCTAGAAAGGAAGAAGGATTTTTGGTCATTTTGCACTAGACTGTGCAGGGTTTGCTCAATCATGCGATCTTTCCCCTTTAGTCACATATGACACAAGGCCCTCTTGAATTCTCTTTTAATTCCATTTTCCCCTCCTGATACAAAGACATTGTTCTCTCCTTGAGGAATGACTTTTCCCTTCTTTTATCACCCATTCAAATTACCTATTATACTACAACCATTTCTCTAAGGCAGTCTCTTCTATTCACCTTGTCCGCCATTGATTCTTGCCTTAGTGATCTTAACCTTAGGTAAACCCCCATTGAGTTGGAGAAGATCCAACCTGAAGTGAGGAAGAGAAGAGTGTGGTGACAGTGGCTACTCTTTTCGCAGTTGCCATTAGGGCGGTGTGCCTACTTTTGGGCTTTGACACACGTGCGTCGGTCAAGAGTGGCAACACTTCCCAATACACATTTTCAATTAAAAAACCCATATTTTTACAATGTATTCCTTATTTTTACTTGAAACCCCTTTTTATACCCCCCAATACCTATAAAACCCCCATACTCTATTCTCTGTCCCCCAATACCTACAATATATTGACCTTATTTTTCACAATTAAAAATCCTCCCTTATGAATGAACATGATAAGATATTGCTCAACAAGGCGAATCCCCCGTGATTATTTCTTGTTGATGGTGTTGCGGACTAGATATTCTGAGTTTCTCAAGCACTCTCTTCCTTAGAGCATTTGTCCCAGTTGAAACCAGATGTTATCACATATACATTTGTAGCTGGGCTACCATGATGTGACATACAGATTGATCTTTTTATTCTTCCAAGATATTCATTCACATGGGGTTTTAGCATGGATTTGTTATCACGAATCTTGCGGTTGCTTCGTAGGGTGATCCTATCCAGGATGGCAGAGGGAAAAACAACTAAAGTCACGACCTACAATATCCAAGACCTCTGAAAGAACTCAGATGTCATGCTAGTCAAGGATACCAACACTTCGGACTCGATGAAAATACTAAGCCCAAGAGACGTCCCTATAACCAAGATCCTTAAAAATGAGGAAGGAAAGTAGATAGTCCAAGGGAACTTGATTAGATCTCTTGGTAGGACAGTTAATTAGAGTTTTGTACAATTACTAAAGGATTACGAGTGTCTGTGTGAAAAGCCCAATTCTACCCTAGAGTTTTAAGCATGAAAAATTGGATCTAAGGCTAAATAGTGAAATTAATCAAAATTAGACACTCGGATTGATTGCTAGGTGTAAGATTAGACAATTGGAGGTGAAACTAGCAATACACAATTTGCGGAACTGAAGATACCCACTTCTCGCAAGGAGGGCGTCTTCCCCTAGAGGAATGGCCGGTGCGTTAGATGGGCAAATGGAGTCCAATGGTCACGAAAATTTAAACTAAGGGGTTTTAATTATTTCCAAGGTGGGTTTTAAGTTTTAAATCCAACCACAAACTAGAACCTACTAAACTAATAGATGAGGGTTTTAAATGAGGGTATCGCCAGAGAATAATTTAAATTAATGGAATATAAATTTAAAACAAGAGATATAGAGTAGATTTTACTCGAAAAATCTTGTAGATGCCTTGTAAATGATGATTTATTGTGTCTCAATCAATTTGAAGCAATTCGAATGAAGCACCAAGTGAAATTGATTTGCTCAAGTAAGGTAGTGCGCCCCTCTTACCTGCACAGTCAAACTACTGAAGTGAGATTTGCTACGCAAGAAAAACAAAGAGCATATCAAAGATCAAATATACTATTGAAAAATCCCTTGATTATAAAAATGTTTTCAATATAAACGAGTTGGGAGATCCACAAAAACGTCCTCCGACATGCAAAACACTATCTTCCAAAAATATTTGATACCCCGAAAAAATATTTCAAATGCTAAGCAAGATAAACTTTCCATGTTAAAATAATAGAGTCAACCTAAACTAGTTAATCTATCTAAACAACCAACAACATATCATAAAAGATAAGAACAGGAAAAAAAAGGACAAGAGAACACCGATATACGTGGTTCACCCTAATGGGTTACATCCACGGGAAGGTAGTCTTCTATGATCTCCATAATGTCTTCTCCAATCTTACAAGAGAGCAAAGCACAAATACCCCAAAAAATATAGATGATGTACAATAGTGTCACAATAGTACCACTATTACATCAAGAATATATGATATGTAGACTCACTTGACCTTATTATATATTAAGAGATGAGAAGGAATTACTCTCACATATTGCATGTGGGGTAATATAATTCTCCAAAATAACATCTCTTAATACAATACCATGGACAAATACTTTACACAAGTAAATACAACACCATATAACTATGGGTTAAATGTATTACTTTTTTACATAAGATTGTAGACAACTTCCGACATAATACAAAGACATTATTACCTTCCAAGGAATATAATATATTCCAACATTCCAATCATAGACAAGAACATCCCACAAAAAAAATCCAAGAATTTCTGCAAAAAATCTCTTTATTTAAATATCAAGAGCCAAGAGTACAAAATTTCCTAATGAGATACAATGAGGGGGGTCTCTTATTCATAAAGCTTTTAAGAGACACAAACCCTAAGTCAAAAGGGGAGTGAATTACCTCATACAAACCATTTTTACAACATGATAAATCATTATTTTTGCAATTTTGACACTTAAGAGACATCGGGAAGGCATTAGGCCCCCCCATACATATTTTTAAATATACAACTTGATTTACACACTTTTATTTTGGCTATTTTGTCCAATTTCGCCCTATGAGGAATGTCCTCCCTAAAAGAGCCAAGAAAATAATCTGGAACATCAAATTGACTGAAACTGATGCAAATATGTCCGAAGAGCCATAATAAATCATCCAAAGAAATTCCCTTGCCATTTCCTTGACCACAGAAGCCAAATCGATTTCTTCAGTGATTTCCTAGTTCATCTTTTAGTGGTACATCCTCTGAAAATAATAATTATCATCATAACTCTATCCAGGCTAAGAACTGGAGAAAACTGACTGTATTGGATGATCCAGAAACATAGAAGAATGGTATAAGTGACTACTCATACCCCCTGGAACACTGTAATGCTCTAGGAGAACCAAAAAGTCTACAATCTGTAATAAAAGTTGATCATTTGGCCAATAATAAAGTGATAATAATCACTGATCATGAGATCCAGGGCCAAACTCAAAAAGCTGACACTGCAATATTGGTCTTGGGCATGTCTGGAGCAAATATAAGCATTGTTGTTTTTTGAGTCGCTGCCTTGGGAACCGTGTTTGACTTGCTCAACTGGGTTGACCAGGTCAAAGTACCCAAATTACAGGTGAGATACTATACCAATATAATCCTACATGCATCCAAGGTAAGAAATGCTCCAATGCTGTATATCAAAACCCAACTTAAATCATGTTATTCATAATCATGGTGACAACAATAATAATAATAAGTAAGATATAACTATGCCTTTGAAAGATCTTAGAACCTTCTAGAAGTCTATTGTGCATGCCATGCTTACAACGTTTAAACAGTGTGCTGGTGTTGGGTGAGGGCGGAAAACAAGGCTAAGGTAAAGGGAGATGACGTATAACTGACTTTGAGCATATGATTTCTTAGAATGATGACAATTATACATGACCACGGTGACATATACATGACAAATGAACAATAGGGGATGGTGGTGTCTCACAAGTGGATGAGTTGATCTGAAAAGAACCCATCCAACTCTAACAACATGTCTACGACTCACATCCAAGCCATGAAACAAGCTCTGTGAGGATCTTTACTTGGACCTTTGCGTTGAATACACAAGAAACTGTAGTGAAGAGATCCTAGGGGACACTGTGAATTAGCAGTCCCTTGCCCCATTTCACATAAAAAACCGTAGGCTTTGTGAGGAAATTAATCATTACAATTCAATAGTGGCCAATGGTCTTTAGATTTAGCATTTATTTATCCATTGTTTTCAGGCCTTTCGCAATTTCACTTAATAGCATTTTTGAGTTGTGTCTAAAGACGTAGTTTGCATTTATTTGAGGGCTTTGCATTTCAACATATAGAACTTATAGCACATAATGCATGTAATGATGGTAGACATATTGCTTCGAGTTTTAGCTGACACTCTTCGGGAAACCAGGGGGGAATATCCACAGTCAGGACCAAACATCGGGGCCAACCGACCAGAGAGGTTAAGGCTTCAAAACCTACCTCGCCTAAGCTCAGGAACCAACACCAGCGGGTTCTCCTGGCCCAGAAGGATCAAGGCGTCGGTAAGTTTTGTTGCACAACTCAGAGCCGAGACACAGAACAACATGGGATCCATCATGCATAGGGGTCAAAGTGGGGAAAGTGATCTTCAATCTCATAGGTCTCATTCAAACCAAAGTCCTGGAATGACAATCAATCATGGATGAACTAGATGGAGGGGACAAATGGCACATGGAGCCAACATAGCACTAAGGTTTAACATTTGTATAAAGCATGGCATGAGCAACAGTCTTCAACATTAAGTCCTTTGATTAGTCTTAGCACAAGTTCAAACATTAATACAAATATATGCATAGGTCACCATGATCATCCTAACAAGACAAGCCTAGGTGTTTAATACATCACAGAGCCAAAACAAACCAAGGAAACATATACATGATCTCACCATATATACATGTCTCCATATGATAAGCCACTCTGTAACTGTGTGTACCATGTATGCTCTGCTACTCTGCTCAAATGAACTAGGTCATCAATGAAAGCATCTCAATGGACTAGTGAATCTTAGTCTTGGCAAGGAAATACTGTTGAACAAGGCTCTGAAATGGATGAAGTTGTAATGATCCATGCTAAAACCCCATGTGAATGAATAACTCGAAAAAATAAAGAGATCAATATGTATGTTGCATCATGGTATCCCAGCTATAAATGTATATGTGATAACATTTAGCTCCAACTGGGACAAGTGCTCTAATGAAAAGAGTGCTTGAGAACCTCATAAATCTCTATTCCGCAACACCATCAGCAATAAATAATCCAACACTCCAGCTGTAACACCCCGGTTTTGACCTCGTTGCATTAGAAGTATATGATGTATATATTGTAAGTGATCATGGTGTGGAGCTAAAGGCCAAGGCCCCACCATTGATCGGTTATGCTATGTTTTGGATTTAAATTTGTCACCGACGGTGTATCGGGGCATGCGGCATATATTATGGTTATCATCATGTAAATATACATCTATAATTAATTAAAACGAACACAACCAGCTACGGTCGCGACAACTAAATCAAAAGGGGCATGATTTTCACAAGGACAGGGGTGGGGGAAATTGTCAACCTTGGCCAATGAGAGAAAAACCCATATGTCTTCTTCCTTTGTTTTATTCCAACCACTTTCATTAAGAAAGGCTGCTGGTCGTTGAGGCAGTTATGGTCTTGGAAGTGGGGTGGCAGGACTGTCAGTCCTCACCCACACGCACACTCTACCCACGATTTTGTTGTTCATCCTCTCACACAAATCTTTTTCTCTCCACCACTGTGCTGAAGGCTCACGCACTTCCAATTTTCGTGTCCTTCCTGTTGTTTGTTCATCCCTGGACAAAAACGGAGTTGTTTTTCCTCACGCAGGACCTCCATTGTCTGTTCATTCCTCACAGGGTCGGATTGTTTTCCACGCACAGGATTTTCTTGGTTTTTATTCACGTATTTTTCTTCTGCGGATCTACGGATGGTTTGGCTGTATTCTTCCCTCACGGACTGATTCGTGGGTCTTGCGTTGTCGTTTTCGTTCACGCCCAGGCTGGGGAACTATAATCTCTTTCCCAGCATGGTCTATGTATGTTTTCCCGGCGACTTCATTGCCCAAGGACGGGTTGAGTTTTCCCCACGTTGTGAGCCACGTCCACTGATGCATTTCGGGGGCTGTTAATTTCCCCAGGCCATGAGCTGTGTTTGCTGTTACGTTTGGGGACTGCTGTAGATGGTTTGAAGTCGTTTTCCCTGGTTTAAGCTGTGATAGCTAAATTGATTGCCTGAGTGCAATGGTTGGTCTTCGGACTGTATTGGGAGCAGGGATGGGGGCTTAGTTTTGCTTGATAAACCTGGTGTCTGGAAACCACACAAACAGAGCTAGAGGGCTGGCCTTCTTCTCCATCACCCCTGAATAGCACTGGAAGGGAATGCAGGGCTTGAGGGACTGTGTAGCAGAGAAGGGACTGATTCCTTGTGTTGGGTGTGTTTGGGTGTCTTAGAGGTCAGGCTAGTTTTGGTGTAGGTGTTCTTGGCTCTGTAATGAGCTCACCAGCTTAGCATCGAGCCTTTCCCAACTCCTTGATGGCCTGATAAACCCAACTTTGTTGGTTTGGCTATGTGTTTTTGTGTATCCTTGGCTACGTGTAAGCCTGCTGTTCCCTTATTCCTTGGAGAATCATGCCCAGCTCGGGGGTGGCAGCGTTGCTGAGAGATTAAGGAGCACGCTGGCCTATGGTTGGGAGGAACGTTGCAACAACGTAGCTGGTTGCGGAATGAATTCATCTTAAGATAAGTAGTCTTGTCCATTTTTACTTCTGCAACTATATTTACTGTTAATGACTATAATGGACATGTTGAATGAATGCCTGTATGAATGTATGATGTTTCCGCTGTGTCTGATAGATAATTGCATCTGTGCATGATAAATGTTCATGTGTGCATGTTTCTACTTCAATACGTTTGCTTTAGCATTCTGTTTCAGCATTTTTATGCATGTACATGTCCATGGGGCTCTTAGCCCATGTGTTTGAAACTTGTAGTCGCGTCCTCTTCGTCGGTCGGAGGCATGGGGACGTGACACCAACTTTCTGCTTCCTCTGCAGGGGTTACCTGTTATCTACGCACATGGAAGCAAGAAATACCAGAGCAACATGTATGGGAAAAATATATGCGTAAAGATGAAATGATAAAAGTAACGCTGGAAATCAAATGTTGGAAAGTAAATTCTAGTCTAATCAACTTCAAGTCAGAAATAAATTATGCAAAGACTCATACGACTCAAGACGCATGCAAAATAGAAAAACAAAGACTCATCTACTGCTCAGAGAGCTTATTCAATCCTACCTACTCTAACCTAACCAATCAGACAAGTGCTAAGTAAAGTCATAAATCCAATGCAACCACTTGTTGATCGGATTGATTGATATTTTTTTGGAGTTAATGATATAACAAGTCAGAGATGGTTTTGAATAAATGTGAATGAAAATCAAAACCATTCTAACATGTTGCTTGATATTCAAAGAAAGATGTGGAATGAAATCATGCCAAGGCTGGAATTGGTTTTTACATACTCCATCCATCAAGATGGCAATGGGATCAAGAAAACAATGTAAGTTTGACCTTGATGGAAGAAGACAATATGATTCATGATTCATCCCCTCTAGGAAATTATTTGCTTTCCCCTCTACCCGACTAGGACATTCGATTATATTCACTCTAGGAAAAATGGAGGAATCAAATGGAGACAAATTGTACTGTAATGAAACTGAGAATGAGATCAAGCCCATTTGTTGTTAAAAAATGGAGAAAATATTAAATTGATCTTTATACACCTTCTCCAACCACCCATAAGAAACATTTATAAATTGAAAAATATTATTCTTCAAAGACGACTGAGAAAGGAAATGAAGCGCATTTTCTCCAATTATGTGACCATTTTTAGACTCTTGACTGAAGATTTCGAAAATAAAAGCTTGATCGAAACACAAACCCATACAAGAAGACTCAAAAAGTTGGGATGGGAGGGTGGATTGAAAATTTTCTCCCAGATGACTTAGAACAATTGATCTCGGAAATTGATGAGAGAAAAAAATTTCAATTGAATTCCAAGAATGATTGCAAGATTTGAAGTAAGGTCAGTATCCACACATTGAACCGACACATCATGATTAAGGATTGGATAATAAATTTTATTGATAGCATTAGGACAAGGATATTTTTTATCAGGTTCACTTACAATCATATCATAATTATCATGTGATTGATCTTCTTCTGAGATATGATCAAAATTTAAATCAAAATAATCGTCAACCAAGCAATGAGGAACACAAGTGAGAGTATCAACTATGGATGAGTCTTGATGGTAATCATTTTGTTATTTATCTGTGCCTTCTTGAGGTAATGATGACAAGATTCTACCAAGTTCCCCTTCTATATCAATATCAAGGTCATAATCTTGAAGGGTCAACATTTGAAATCATTATTCTCTTGCATCAAATGGTCACTCAAAGGCATATTCATTGTTGGCTCAAGAGAGAAGGAATCAATTTGACAAAGAAAATCATCAGTATCTCATTATGGTTATCCTGATCATCTCTATCAGATTGATCCTCAACACCACAATCATTATCTGGTTGTATGGATTCCTCAATGTTTTTACCCCATTCTTCTCTTAATAACTTAGTGAACATATCGTATCCAATGATGGATCCTGGTGCTAACGTATATAACCAAAAATTAGCATTGCCTCCTAAGGATTCGCCTAGGGCTCACATATAGACATCTTCATGCTCAACACCATATGCTTTGATATAGTTCCAAACAACATCCAAGTGTTTTTCAATTGATTCGATTGTATTTGCATAGAAACAAGGCAACCCTTCATTGTATCATTTTGGCATACAATGAGGTGCCCCATATACTTAAGAGAAGTCAAAGCGGGTGTTATCACATATATAGTAGCCAGGCTACCATATTCTATTTTTCAGACACAGTACATTTTTCAGCCAAATCTCTTACATGTGAGATGCTGAGATGAGCAGTTTTGATGGATCATTATTATGTTAGTGGACTATTGTACTCTCCCATGTCAGGACCGAGTCTCAGAACACTCAGATTTAAGGATCGATGTAGCCATTTATGTCATTTCAAAGCAGTCATTGATGCCTAGTTTTATATCAGTTCTTTCTCATTGGACAAATGGTGTCTCAGATAGGATTATATTGCATGGTTATGACTCAACATTTTATATTGTGTTATGGTTATTATTGCTCTTATACCGATTCTTGTGACATGTATTAACTTGTGGTATCATGATCTGGCGGTCATAATTATATGGACTTGGTTGTATCTTGTACTATGTATTGAGGTCCTTACTTAAACTTGGAAGTTCTTGATCTATACTCATTGGTTTTACCCTCCTTAGGGAGAATAAAGGTAGTCATTCCCACCATTGTTTTGGCTTGCTAGTGTTGGCTCCATCATTCACTGTCTTCACCCATCCATTACCTTCAATTTTAGTTTCAACCCGACTGACTTCTTGACTTATGGCATGGAGAACCTTTTTCTCCGCTAGAACTTTTGTTGGACAAGCCTCCCTGTTTATATTGTGTCTCGGCTCTGAGTTGGTGACAGAACTTGCCTTTGGTAAGTTGGATTGTATGCCTAAATCATTATGGCCGGTTGTCCCGATGTTTAGCATTGTGCAGAACTCCCCCTAGTCACTTGAGATGTTGTTGGATAAAACTAAAAGTTCATGTACTGCTTATATTGGAAATATTGAATATGCGCCCATGGGAAATGAAAATTATAAAACTGTGTTTCTTAACATATGTAAAAAGGGCAAAAGCAATGAAATGCTAAAATACTCCTTGAAGAGTATAATAAAAGGTCTAAAAAAGCAATGGTTTAAAATATGCTATATCCAAAAATTGCTGACCTTATTAAAATAAATATGTCTCGGATGAAAGCTGTGATTAGTTGTGCTTTTAAGCACTGGTGAAGTCCCAAAAGGGTCATATAGGCCAAAAAGGCCATGGAATAAAATGATGATCATAATGAACTTGGATCAAGCTTGATGTAGTCATGATGCCTAAGTTGAATAAGCACTCTCTAAACAACTCACCCATTTGTGAGGCACTGCCATTCCTTGTGTTGTTGTTTGTCCGACATTGGTTATAGTGAGTATTCCCTTTCCATATTCGAAGTGTCATGATGTTGAGTAGGAAGTCATCCTTTGCCTTAGCCTTGTCAATTTCATCCTTCACCCTTCACTAGCAAAATGACTACAACTATGAAGTGAGTATAGTCCTGAAAGTCCAAGTCTGAGTAATAATAAATAAAGCCTTATATATGTATTTGTTGATGTACCGCCAGTAAAATGATTGCTACTTGTTGTGATTATTGCTTGAATGAGTTGTAGAGCATGTCTTAGCCTTTTAACACTTGCAACAAATGGATGATAGTCTGAGTTATTATTGGTGTCTGATCATTTACACCTTAGATGGATTTGGACTCTTTGAGTCTAATGAGACAGTTTATTTCCAGTTCCGGGCACTTGCAGAGATGATCAGGCTAATTTTGCCTTTTTGATGCAGTTTTTCTTCACAGGTTGATATGTCTGAGTAGGGAGATGTTTTAGTTGGATCTCCTAGGGTGTTGTATGGAACATAGGGGTGTAACCACTTGTTTGTACCATAGTACCCCCATCCCAGAGAGCCTAGTGGGATCAGTTTGGCAATGCAAGCACCTTAGGAGGCTGTTTTGGCAGGTTCACGTTTTCCGAGGCAGATTAAAAAATGATTAAATGGCTATTGAAGAAATCGATTTGGGCTACTTGTTACCACCTAAGTTGTACTTAGTGGTTTTTTATCAAGTGAGTCTGATGAACCAGACAATGATAACTTGTTCAGACCTAAGAAGACCTTTGGAAGTACTTCCGGGAAGTGCTTGTTGTACTATATCACATGTTCATACCACATGGGGGAAATGTAATAAATGTTCTAGCATGATAGTGTCTGTAAAAGACTCGGTCTCTTAGACTTTATTTGTCAATCCGATCAGCCCAGGGTGTTTTTTCCCTTGGTTATTATTGGTTGTTGAATAAACGACTGATAATTTATGAGTTTTTCACTCCATACCTCCAAAGCTAAGTCACATGACACAAAGACACGGGACATGGAGGACACGGAAATACGAGTGTCCAACACGGACACGGCGACCCCCGAAATCAGGACACGGAGGACACGTTTTATATATATATATATTTTTAATTAAAAAAATATATATATATATATATATTAAAAATAGTCATATAGATTCATTTTTTTTTAAATTTGGAACATTTACACATATACAATCAGTAATCACATTTGTCATTAACATTACAATGTTACACATTTGTCATTCATAAATCAATGTCAAAGAGTCATAGATTCATAGATTCAACATTCAAGATTGAAGATTCATAAAATTTCTCAATGTCTCATTTAGTCATTCACCATTAAGTCATCAAAATCAAAATGTTTTACATAGATGTTGAAATGCCAATGGCAAATACAAAAAATTGGCATCAGAGTATCACATGGAAAATGCCAAATACAAAAAAGTGGTAGATGGAGTCATGGACTAATAGTCCGACTCCTCCATGCCTGAATCAACTAACTGCAACTCATCACTGCTATCGGTGCCTTCTTCATCGCCCTCCTCCTCATCATCTGTGGCTATGCCCTTCCCACGATCTGCAGCTGCTGGTGTGGAGGACGACCCCTCTAGAGGATCACCATCATCAAAAGTGACTGGCTCTAGCACTGGATCATTAAGATCCATGTTGGCTAATGCCAACTCAACAGTGTTATCCAAGCCCATATCATCAGGAAAGACATCCCACATCTTTGTCCTTCCCTTCGTCCATTTCTCCCTCTGCCTGTAGATAAGACGAAGGTTGCTGTGCACATATACCATCGTCTCTGCCCTAGACTGCTCAAGCTTGCTCTTCTTCACACTGTACAAGTTCCCATATGTGCTCCAATTCCTCTCACAACTAGAGGAAGAAGTAACTTGAGATAGGACCCTCAAGGCTAAGACCTGTAGAATAGGGAAAGTTGCCCCATGAGTTGCCCACCAAGCATAGGGTTTCTTAGTCCCCCTATCTCCGATCACATCATATCCTCCAAATCTCCCACAGGCAGTGGAAAAATCAAAAACCCCTCCTCCACCTCATCAAGTGAGGCTCTATCCGGATAAAGCCATCTGAATGCTAACTTCCTCCCAAGTGAAATCTCTCCATCCATGTGAGGAGGAACTCTTTGTGAGGACTCGGACCCACCATTGAGCCACTCATGACTGTAGAACCTGGGATTCAATGAGTGGGCTAAGCAATGCAAAGGTGTGCAATTCTTATCCCACCTGGAAATAAGAATATCCTTTATGGTGGACCATAAGCTCTCTGCTGAAGTCCCATCCTCCAAGCCCTCATAGTCATTTGCTAGAACAATGGTCTTCATGGTCTCAATCATAGAATCCCACCCCTCATAAACATCTCCTAGGATGGGCTTGTCCGTGTCTGCGAACCGCAATAAAGAAATGATTGGTTCCATGATCTTAATGGCAAGATCTACCTTCTCCCACCAACCATCATCCAAGATTATGTCCTTTACCTTTTTGGAAGCAATTTGATCCGTCTTTCTCCAAAAAGACCAATACTCTGAAATGACCATGCTACCAAGAGCGGTTTTGACCTCCCTCAACCTCTTAAGCATGATGAATGAGGAGGCAAACCGAGTATCTGCAATCTTCAACAATGATAGATGCGTGTACTCTTTGTAGATTGTGAGGGAATTGGTGTGGTTTTGCACAAAATTACGGATGTGGCATGCATTTTCAATGATATTGCCAATCCATGTCACATCTGAAACAATGGATTTGAGTGCTAAATTCAAAGAATGAACAATGCAAGGTGTCTAAAATACCTGTAAGAGCAATACAAGCAAATATAAGTTAAAATGACCCTACAACTCAAATCTTGTGCTAAAGCCTAAGGCCCTAAAATGATAAAAAATTAAAAATTAAAATTATATAACAAAATTGAAAATGAAAATACTAAATACTAAAATAGTAAAATACCTGTGGATATTTGGCTTCCACAATCATGCCAGCAGCCTTGCAAATAGGGGCATTGTCTGTGATGATTTGTACAACAGTATCAACACCTACATCTTCAATGATTTTGATGAACAAGTCACCCATATATTTTGCATCCTTGTATTTCCCAAGAGCATCCACTGCTTTCAAGAAAACCGGTCCATTTAGGGAAGACACCATGAAATTGATGAGTGGATGGCGTGCTGTATCAGTCCATCCATCGGAAACAATACTAACACCGGATGAGGGCCATGTACATTTAATTGGCTCTAAAATTTTATCCACCTCCTTCTTTGCCTTAACCAACAATGTGGTTCTAAGCTTCTCTGAACTAGGGGGCATATAACCACTTGGAGCTTTTTCAACTAGTCCTCGGCACATCTCAATAAACAATGGTGATCATGCAACATTGAATGAAATGAAATTGAGATAGAAATAAAATGCAATGGTAAGGTCCATCTCTTCACGTGCCTCTTGCTTGAAAATCTTGTCCATTGGACCAGTTAGATATCCCCTCTTCTTTGTTGCCTCAGTAGCAACCCCACTCCCATATTTGCTAGCCTTGCTAGGCATAGCGGTAGATGGTTTCCTCAAGAATGGAAGAGGATCATCATTTTTTTGTTTCTTACTTGCTGCTTCCACCCTCCCCAACCCAACTTCATCCTCTCTTTCCAATTGCCTTCGTTTGGTAGCATTCACTCCTTTACATGCACTAAGCCCACAAGGTTGGGCCAACAAATGGCCCTTCACCCGGTAATATGTGCTTTTGAACTCATTCTTGCAAAAGTTGCATGTCCAAACCACATTCCCTCCCCCACCTAGCTTTGCCTCGGGCCCGGATTTTCTTGTTACATACTTCCACAAAGGGTATTTCTTCTCTTGAGCTTGTTGCCTCAATAAAACGGGGTTATCATGGCCACCAACAGCTCCACTACCAATAGATGGAGCACTAGCAACATTAGATATGCTCAAGCTTGGATTTGGAGGAGAAGAGGAGGGCTCACCGTGTGTATTCTTCCCTTTCCTTTTCCCTTTACCATGTGCCCTTGCTGGTTGAGACATTCTTGCCTTGCAAGTTGCTTGTTGAAGAGGTCCTTGCTATGCTAGTATGCTCAAATGCTCCAACTCTGGTGGATATTTTGATGTTACAGATGTTAACAGTCCAGCTGAGCTATCAGAGGAGCTTTCAGGTTGAAATCAGCCTTTGCTATTTATTTACTGTGTTAGAAAATCAAAAAAAGCAAATGTGAGTACCTCATTTTTGGGATATGCTATGTTCTAGATGTTACCAGCTTTCATTTAATGACCATTTTCTGACCATTCTCTGTTCCATTTTCTGACCATTTAATGACCATTTTCTGTTCCATTACACCAAGCATTTCCCTAAAGTTTAAACCATTCCAATGTGTGACTGTGTTAAACTTTCAAAGAGAATAGAACAACGATAAGATAGGATGGGGCAGGTATGAA
>LPNX010179592.1:190971-249932 GCA_001517045.1 Pseudotsuga menziesii | reverse complement strand
CTTTGATTATCTATAATTAAATTCCAAACTCCTAAGTAACTCAGTCAGTTTAAACATCACAACACTAAGTAATCATCCTTAGTAACTTAATAGGGTCTACTCCCCTTGGCTTCGTTAGAAGTTGAGTCTAAACGGAGGAGTCAAGAACAAGGCGACAGCCTTGACTTGAGACTTGCCCCCAAGGACGCACCGAGTGGCTTGAAGATTTCTGCCACGTGGCCCAGGTGTGTGGAAGGCGGCAACACTACTGAGGCAAGGAAATGACATGGGATGAGTCATGATGATGAGAGTGATGTCCTCCACACCTTCTCCAGCAGTTGCAGCTCCTGATTGGGCCCACACCTATTTTTTAGGCATTTTTTATTATTTTCTAGAGCTCTTTTTGGAGGCTCACGATTTCCTCAAGGAGGCACAAAAGTCAAAGAATTAAATTGTTATATTATTTATTGTGCCATGGGGACACCCAAAGGGAGTTAGTCAAACACTCCTTGGACCCACCATGTGCTTTCATTTATTTCTTGTTGAGTGGGTTACCTTTTTTGGGTGGGTTAGTCCACTATGATAAATTATGGTTATATTGATCCATGTATTGTATGTTGAGCTCATCTCAACCATTGATTAGAACATTTCATCCTTTAATCTTAGCCACTCGTTTTGAAAGTGGTTAGGATTTGGTTATGATTGAGGTTCTCTCATTTCTATTTAAAGGAGAGAGCTTCTCATTTGTAAGGGGTCTTTGGCTCTTGGATCTGAATAATAGAAAGACTTTTTTATGGAAATTTTTCTGGATCTGCTTTGCATCTAATGTGCTCAAATGATGATTAGCTAGTCTTTAGCTTCCTAGCGTTGTGGAAATTCTCGTGAGATCTATATTTTCATGGCTATCATTGTTTTGTCTACAGGAGGGCATTTTGGCTGGAGCATTTTTGTAGGGGGACCTCAACTCGTTCGGTTCTCTTTGTCTTGGATCAAGGGGTTTTCATTAGTTTCATTGTGATCTATGATTACTTCATTTTACTGTCTTGTAGCATTCAGTTTCTTTATCTTGTATTAGCAAATCTGATATGGTTGACGTTTGCTTATGCAGGGTAGGGGGCGCATTGGTGGCTTGGAGCTTGCATATGCCATAGAAATCATGGGGATCTTCCAGAATTGATCGGGATAGCAAAGATCGTCACTGTTACAGACTTCTACAAACTTTTCCAGGTAAGATCCATCGGGTAAGTCTTTTCTTTTTCAGATCTTATTCCATTGCACCTTGCTTCAATTCAACTTTTTCTGAAAACTCCTAAAACACTAAAAACCCTAAAAATCAATAAATCAGGGAATCGTCCGATCTTTTGCCAAACCATTTCTGGGTTTCATAGATCGGGCCTCCCCTTCACCAAAACAGCTGAAACGTTGGTCAAATTCCTCATAGTTTGACCTAGATCTGATTTTTAAGCAAAAAACTGCATAACCCCTCACTGAAAAATTGACCTGCTAGGGTTTTGAGTTTTTCTGAATTCTGACTTTGCAGATAGATAGATCGGGTCCCACACAGTTCAAATCAACGCCAACGCTGTCCAAAGACTGGCTAGTTTGACCTACATCTGAAAAATTGGCTGAAACAGCCCTAGCGCCCTCACTAAAAACTGGACTTTTCCAGAAGTGATTTTTTTTGAGATCTGACGAGATAGGCTGATAGATCAGGGCCCAAGCACTCTATAACACCTTCAACGCTGAGCTAGTTCTTCTCGGTTTGCCCTAGATTTGAAAAATTGGTTTTCAGCCTCCTAGCCCCTTTCATCAGATTTTGACTTTTCTAGATCTGATTTTTTTGCTGATTTTTTGATTTGGGCTTGTAGATCAGGTCACCCTGACCTCTTTTCTCCCTCAACGCTGATCCATTAGCCTCCAGGTGACCCTAGAGCTGCAGATCTGTCCTTCTTAAGCCCTAGCACTAGCCCTCCATAGAGCTGGTTTTCTTGTACCTTAGCTTTTCCGGATCAATTACTTGTTGGGTTCGTAGATCAGGGTGTATCCCAGGTGGGTTCTCTGAAACATTGGTTTACTGCTGACTCCATTGCCCAATGTACAAAAAGCACTGATCTCGTAGCTAGCGTTGCCCTTAAGCTCTCATCCTTTTCCCTTTACCAACATTCACTGATAGTTCAAATACCTTTCATTGAGTCTGACTCCTAGGTACTAGATAGTCCCAACTCTGCTCTTGTTTACCCTGTCACAGTTACGCTTCCCAAGACAGTGGTCATCTTCACCAGTTGCTAGTACCTAAACCCTAGAGCTAGGGTTTCCATTTACCTTGCATCTTTAGTACCCTGAAGCCCCATCTGATCTTCTTCTGGTGTATAGGTCCGATCTCTCCTGTCGGGAGTAGATCTGGGTCTCCCCCATTGTTGTCTTGGATTAGGATAACATAAAGTGAAGGCTGCCTTGATTGGCGTGACAACCATCCATTTGGGAGTCTAGGCAGTCGTGGTTCCACCCCTTAGTTGCTTGCCCCTCTACCATCCATCCTGGATCCACCTCACACAGGCAACTATAAAGCGGGTGATAACAACGGGATAATAGTTGCTTTTTAAGTTTGGTAGGATTTTCCTTGATTTCTTTGAAATACTGGACAAATAAATTCCAGTTCATTGTGATTTATGGGATGGGTTCACTTCTTAGTGGAATAACGTTGTGGAGTCGCTAGGTGAACAAATTGTCGTGTTCACCGAAAATCAAATGACGTAGGAGAGATACAAATAATATAGTGATTGTATGGTTTTAACAATTTGAAGAATGCAATCACTAGAAGTAAACCAGATGTGATATGAATGAAAATAAAAATGAAAAGCATTCACAAACACCGAAGGTAGCCAAGCCTCTACCACCCAGCACCAAAAATGTTGGCAGATAACGAGAGTAGAACTTAAGATAAATGTCAAACCAAGGTAGGCCTCTACCTCCCTGACAACGACGCCAAAAATGTTATCATGAATATTGTAGTTGTCCAGTAGGGTGATCCTATCCAGGATAGCAGAGGGAAAGCAGACTAAAGTCGCAACCTACGATATCTAAGACCTCTGAAAAAACTTAGATGTCACGTCAGTCAAGGATACCAGCACTTCAGACTCAGTGAAAATACTAAGCACGTGGGGTGTCCCTATAACCAAGATCCCTAAAAATGAGAAACTTAGTAGATAGTCCAGGGAAACTTGATTAGATCTCTTAGTATGATAGTTAGTTAGAGTTTTGTACAATTACTAAGAGATTACGAGTGTCTGTGTGAAAAGCCCCAATTTTACCCTAGGGTTTTAAGCATGAAAAATTGGATCTAAGGGTAAATCGTGAAATTAATCAAAATTAGACACTCGGATTGATTGCTAGGTGTAAGATTAGACAATTGGAGGTGAAACTAGCAATACCCAGTTTGCGGAACTGAAGATACCCACTTCTCCCAAGGAGGGTGTCTTCCCCTAGAGGAATGGTTAGTGCGTTAGATACGAAAATGGAGTCCAATGGTCAAGAAAATTTAAACTAACGGGTTTTAGTTTATTTCCAAGGTGGGTTTTAAGTTTTAAAGCCAGCTAAAAACTAGAACCTACTAAACTAATAGATGGGGGTTTCGCCAAAGAATATTTTAAACTAATGGAATAGAAATTTAAAACAAGAGCTATAGAGTAGATCTTACCCAGATAATCTTGTAGATGCCTTGCAAATGAAGATTTATTCTGTCTCAATCAATTTGAAGCAATTCGAATGAAGCACCAAGTGAAATTGATTTGCTCAAGTGAGATAGTGTGCCCCTCTTCCTTGCACAATCAAACTACCGAAGTGAGATTTGCTACGCAAGAAAAATGAACTATAGATGCAAGAAAACATAAAGCATATCAAAGACCAAATGTACTATTGAAAAACCCCTTGATTATGAAGACGTTTTCAGAACAAACGAGTTGGGAGATACACAAAAACACCCCAAGAGAAAATGCCCTTCTGCATGCAAAACATTATCTTCCAAAAATATTTGGTACCCCGAAAAAATATTTCAAATGCTAAGAAAGTTAAACTTTCCAATCATAGACAAGAACATCCCACAAAGAAGATCCAATAATTTCTGAAAAAAATCTCTTTATTTAAATATCTAGATCCAAGAGTACAAAATTTCCCGATAGGATACAATGAGGGGGGTCTCTTCTTTATATAGCTTTCGAGATACACAAACCCTAACTTAATTTTTCATCTAACATTTGAGATTAAAACATCATCAACGATGGAGATCATTTTTACACGAATCAATACATGAATCAACATGACTAAGTAAAGAGGGGGGTGAATTACCTCATAAAGCCCATTTTTACAACATGATAAATCATTATTTTTGCAATTTTGACACTTAGGATACATGGGGGGGTCATTAGGGGGGCCCCCATACATATTTCTAAAGATACAACTTGATTTACACACTTTTATTTTGGCTATTTTGTTCAATTTCGCCCTATGGGGAACATCCTCCCTAAGAGAGCCAAGAAAATAATCTGGAACATCAAACTGACTAAAACTGATGCAAATATGTTTGGAGAGCCATAATAAATCATTCAGAGAAATTCCCTTGCGATTTCCTTGACTACACAAGCCAAATCGATTTCTTTAGTGATTTCCTAGTTCATTTTTTAATGGTACATCCTCTGAAAATAATAATAATCATCATGACTCTATCCAGGCTGAGAACTAGGGCAAACTGACTGTACTGGATGATCCATAAACATAGAAGAATGGTATAAGTGACTAATCATACCCCCTGGAACATTACAATGCTCTAGGAGAACCAAAAATTCTGCATTCTGTGATAAAAGTTGATCATTTGGCAATTAATAAAGTGATAATAATCATTGACCGTGAGATCCAAGGCCAAACTCTAAAAACTGAGACCGCAATATTGGTCTTGGGCATGTTTGGAGCAAATATAAGCATTGTTGTTTTTTGAGTCACTGCCTTGGGAACCATTTTTTACCTGGTCAACTGGGTTGACCAGGTCAAAGTACCCAAAGTGGAGGTGAGATATTGTGCCAATATGATCCTGCATGCATCAAAGGTAAGAAATGCTCCAATGGTGTATATCAAAACCCAACTTAAATCATGCTATTCATAATCATAGTGACAACAACAATAATAACAAGTAAGATATATTTGTGCCTTTGAAAGATCTTAGAACCTTTTGGAAGTCTCTTGTGCATGCCATGCTTACAAAGTTTAAACAGTGTGCTAGTGTTGGGTGAGGGTGGAAAACAAGGCTAAGGCAGAGGGAGATGACTTATAGCTAATGTTTGTGCCAGAAATTGTTTCCAAGGCCAAAGAAACAAGCCAACACAATCTCAAATAAAACTCAATAAAACAAACTAGGTTTAGGGTTTCTGCAATGTTTCTTGGTTGTAAATCAGGTGAACAACAGGGAATACACCCATGAGCTAAACAAGGACTAAATCATAAGCAATTAATGACAAAGATGCATAATATAATCAACAAGATCCAACAGAACACATATTGAAGTTCATTCATAAAAGATAAGCATCACCAACATACAAACATAGACCAGCAATGAATTTATCAGTTAAGCAACTAAACAAGCTGAACAATGAAGCCAACACAAAAACTGAAGGGTAAAAAATGTCATATATTTCATAGTTTTGCCATCAAATACATACAAGAGTTTTGATACTTAGCTCATGAATAAGTCTAAAGACCTCCTGAAGCTATCCCAAAAATCGAACCCTTCTTCAGTCCCTTTGTTCCTCTTTTATAATTACAAAGGAGTAGTTCTATCGCCCCTTCATTAGGTCGAAATTGAAACTACCCAGCAGTTACATTAACTAACTAATTCAACTAATTGACTAAAAATAGCAAATCGAATTCCTGGCAAATATGGCGAATTTCTGGAAAATAGGTGTCAAAGAAGCTTCCATATTTCTCAATTGGTGACACTTGTGTAAAAACTGAGAGAGGTTTTTGTAAATGGGTTCGTGATGGACAAAAACCTCTCTTGGTTTTTAAAAATTCATCTCCAATCAATCAGAATCTGCCCCGCAAAATGAACACTAAAACAGGAAAATATTAAATATTAAAAATCCCTGAAAAATAGGCTGCAAAAATTAAACTGAATCTTTCAAACCTTGATAGCTGTTGCAAAACTGAGAGAGGTTTTTATAGATGGGTATCTTATGAACAAAAACCTCTTTTGGTTTTCAAAAATTCCTCTCCCTTAGCTTGTGGTCGGCAATTTACTTCAATAACCCAAAACAGGAAAAACTGAGCAGAATTCTCAGTGATCTGTGCATTTCACTGGGCATCCAAGCTATATTAAGTTTCTTGAAAATGTCTGCATCCTCATCTAACAGGTCTGTAGAAATTGCCTCCTTAGGTATAGCTTAATCTTTCAATGACTGAACTTCAACATAAGGAACCTTAGTTTCTTCCTCCTGGTGTTGTCTCAACAATTCATCTCTCAGTTCAAAAAAAACTGTAGATAATTTAGTCTAGCTGATATTTGAATCTTCCACTGACTGTGATGGCTTCTTTGGCTTTTGCAAGATAAAAAGATGGAGCTTTTACAACTGTTTCTTTACTCTTTATATTGCTAACCTTGTCAATTTCTGGTTTTTCTTCTAAGGAAACATCATCTAGGACAGTCACTTCTTTGCTATCCAATCTAAGGTTAAGCAGCTTCTTCAAATTTAACTTTAACTTATTTGTTGGCCTGGTTTTAGGCCTCCAAGCTGGTGCTAATTCTCCCATCATCCTCAGATTTCTTCTTTGATGCTTTACTGCAGCAAACTCCACAACTTCAACTCTGTTCTTCTTTCTCAGAGGTCTGACCTTCTTGTTTTCCAAAGTAGAATATTCTCTACATGTTTCAGCCTTAACTTCAGTTTTAACAATGGATTGGTCCTCCTCTAACAAATATCCCTCATCATCTGACAGGATAGTGATGGGACTCCTTTGCTGGGTCTGAATCTCTTCTTCCTGTACAGTAATTTCTTCTGTGACAGCAACTTTATTTTCACTGGAAACTTTTGCTGGTGTCAAGTGTTGCATAGGCTGCTCTTCCTTTTCTGTAAACAATGAATATTTACCCTTAATGTTAGTTGAATACACTTTAGGTTCATTGTCATCCTTCAAGTCCTTAAATTGAAACCACTGACTTTTAATTTGAATTAAAACCCCGTCGATATCTTCAATATCAAAATACCCAGCAGGTGTTTCAATGCCATACTCAACACCCATGGTATTGTCATTGCTACTTGAGCTTTGGAATTCAACTCTCCATCACGGAATTCCAAATCATCCTCCATTTCATGATCCTCTTGTCCACATGAATCATGCATTTCATCATTGACAAGGTTTAAAATAAATTCGGTGAGGCCACAAAAATCAAAGAGATAAACAAGGGTTGCCTTATCAAGCACTGGCTTTGCAACCTGGAAAGGAATCCATTTGAGAAGCTTCTAGGTAATATATCAACCACACCAACGGCAATTAATTTCCCATCAATCAAGTACTGCCGGTGAAATGAGCCAAAGCCACAAGGAGGTGCAGGGTTGTCATTCCCTAGTGGAACAAAAATGAGTGGAGTTTCCACTAGAAATCTTCTGTAAGAACTCTCCTGGACTTCCTCTGGTCTATCATTATGCACCCTTATTTGATACTTCTTGTACAAGGCAAACTCTTCAGGATCAAATGTTGATCTTCTCATACGAATCTCCAGCTTATGTTTTTCATAATGCTGAAGACTTTCATTATTATCAAAAGCTTTGTCTCTTTTACAATTACCTCCAGTTTTTTTTTTTGAAGATAGTAGATGAAGATCACATTCCATGACTGGATAATTTTCGCTATGAAAACTCTGCACTGAACCCTCTAATACACTGAGAGACATGAAATTGAGATGCCCATTGCAGGCTTGTACAAGGAAACCAGAAAGTCCATCAGATGTTTCTAGCTTGGAAGCCAATTTCTCTGCTATTACTATGGGAGAAACTTCTTGTGATCTATCTTTGTGACCTTTGGCATCCAGTGAAAAATCACATGCACTGTTTATGTTTTCTTGCACCAGTTTGCGCTTCAGGATAGCTGCAATTTGAAATGAAATGTTGCTGGTATATTCTAAGTCTCTAGAAATTTCCTTCAATTTTTTCTTCATATCAGCTGTCACTCTTTAGATTAACTAAGGACTGTTTGTCAATTGGATGAGAAGATATATAAAACAGAACAATCTCCAATCTATTCACTTTATGCTTCCTGTAGTTTTAGCATCACAATGAGACTAGATCTTCATGTAATCTCAGATATTCAGCTCCTTCATTGCACTGTGTACAAGTAGCAGACCCATTTGTGAAGTTTAGACACCATAAAACGCAGAGCTCTTCACTCTGTTATTCTTATAGGTTTTGAATAGGTAATGATTCGATATACTGCTACTTTCAGCCTTCTACTTGCCAGAGCATGTCAAAACGACTTAAACAAGTATCTCTTCAGCAAGAATTTTTCTTAAAGGAATACCTTAATTCTTCCCTTAACCAATTTTGACAAAAAAGACTTTACCGAGAAAGCCCCAAATTAGCAGCCAGCAACAGGTATCGCGGAATACTTCATTATGTCTCACTGTAGTCGTTTAAAAACGCTGCTTGAGCTGTCTGATTATCCAACTTGAGTGAACAGGTGCCTTCGGATCTCCAATTTACTTCCAAGTGGCAGGAAGAGAAAGCCCTAATTTCTTGTGTAACTGTGAAAACCCCAACTCTGCTCTATAACAGCAACCTCCGGTTTTTTGGCAGATATCTTCGTTCCAGCGTCTCCACCAGCTCCATAATATTTAATTTAGAACATCTTCCCCGAAAATCTTGCCTTATTTCGCTCACTATCATCATTTGCCCTAAATTTGCATCCAGTTGCCAGAACGGTTGCCAGAATCTCCCTCACATGAGATTGACGCCTGTTTACATGAAAAAAACTTGGCAAAACTTATATCAAACGTGACCAATGATTTATTTAACATTTTAGGAGCGAAATCCCCAAAAAATCGGACTGAAAAATGACCATTTTGGCAAAAAACGATTTTCTTGTAGCGCCGCAGTGTTAATTCTTAGTAGTTGCGCTACCAGAATAATTTGAAATCACTTTTGGTGCTATTCTAACTGTTTTTTCCATTTTGAATGCAGGTTAGGTACTAAACTATGCTTTTGGAATATATTTGTGACTTATTAACTCAACATAATGACCTTGAAACCCTTCAAAAGCTAACAAAGGAAAAACAATAATGAACCTAAAGGCAAAAAACACTCGAAAAATTTCACTGAATACCAAAATTTTTATAATAAGTGAAAGGATAAACTCAAGAAAATAAGCAAACTAAAATAAAAATAACAAGCAAACATAAAAAATGTAGAAACAAGTTCCTGACTTAACATCTGGCTCTAGCTGCGGGATGAAGTCCTCCCTGTGAGGCTTCAAGAACCTGTAGACCAATGCCTTCTGTAACCAAAACTGCCTGCTTTTCTGCAAAACATCCATTGGGCTATGGAGTCTTTATTCAATCCTTCACACACCGATATATACAATGAAAACAAATCTCTTTCGTGAGGAATCTTCCATCTACTGAATCAAATTGAAATCCCATTTCCAATGTAACCAAGAAAAAATTTGATCAACCCACCAAAATTTGTTTCCAACTCCAAATATATATATAATCAGAAATATTGGAAAACATGAAGAGCAGAGATTTAACAACTTATACCCACTTTCATCAAATAGTGTCTCTGAAATAACAGATTTATAACCTGGTATTGACTCTAAATAATCTGCTACTGGATCATAAAAACTTCCACAAGTTACCTCTTCCTGCTCTATGAAAAAGACAAGCTGTCCATAAGAATATTTTGTTCCATGAATATCAATCAAGCGTTGGTGAAAAAAGACATCAGGATCAGCCTGAATTTTCTCCATAATTTTTTGGATAGTATCATCAACAATGTCAACACTTTGAACCTCCTTTTCCACACTGTCTTCAAATGAATGACTATTAGGCATTGGCTTTTGTTGTTCAAGGATAATAGACTGAATGCATTCTTGAGTCTGCTGATCAGATTGTGACATATCACACACCTCATAGATTTCTGGGTCTTTCTTTTCAATTTCATCATCATATTTATTTAAAATTAGAGCATCTTCAATATGACTTTGAACAGCAGATTTATCATAACCATGAATATAAGCAACTTCTGAAAAAATGTGAACAGCCTGGCCTTCATCGATTTTAGTATCAAAACCAAAAGGATTAGAAACTAATTCATCACAGAATTCTTGTCTTGGAACCCTAATCTCTTCATCATAACAAGGAGCATTCTGAAAAATTTCGAATGATGATGCTAAAGGTTCATCTTTCCCTTCAATACAAAGCTGATCTTTAACACAACACTGATTTTCAAAAGTTTGTTGAACTAGAGATTGATCTTCAAAAGGATTAACATTCAAACGGTTATTAAGGCTGTTGAAATCATTATGAGAATGTTCCAAACTATTTCTACTGATCTCATCACTTGGATAATCCTCAAACTGACCTAAAACAACAACTTGATTATCATAATGATCATGGCATTCTTCCTTTACTGCAGTATCTGAAAATGTTACCTTTTCATCTTCAACAAATTCTGAAACTTCAACTTCTTCACGACATGTTTTGAACCCTTGATTGTACTCATCATCATGATTTTTTAAATCAGAAACTGTATGATAGACATTAGCCTGCTCACAACAATCTTTTAAAAAGAGTTCAGCTGAGAACAGATACTTACAATGTTTCCGAAAACATGTGTGGAATTCTTTTAGTGAGGAGATGCTAGCAGCGGGAAGAGAAAAATACCAATCTCGTGCATCTTGATCAAGTGAATACATGAACATCTTCATGAGCACATCTTCATGCTGGATATTTAACTGGACCATACAATGATGAAATCTGATGAGGTGATCTGAAGGATTATCCTCTTTGCTTTCCCTAAACCGTGGAAGACAATCTCCCCAAACATCCATAATAGGTACTGGATTTGGAAAACCTGGAATATCAGAAAAATTGAAAGGTGCAATCCTTCGAGCCAGAATAGCCTCCATGGACATCGGTCTCTGCATCTTGAAATAGTGGAGTCGCCAATCAATTTGTCAAGACAGATTTTGTTTCTTCTTCTCAGAAAGAGAAAGGGGTGACAGAAGTTCAAATTAATTAGGGCTGCATAAAGCTGCGGATGACTGAAACCTTCTAATTCTTCTAGCAGCCACTGTGTCAAATTTGGTGAAAAATAGCCTTAAAGATGTGCTGGTTTAAGTCCACCTTTTAAAACCAGTAAAACTGATAAGTATCCCAGGGAAGATATGTTTTCAACTTCGTCCCCGGCAATGGCGCCAAAGATGTTTGTGCCAAAAATTGTTTCCAAGGCCAAAAAAACAAGCCAACACAATCTCAAATAAAACTCAATAAAACAAACTAGGTTTAGGGTTTCTGCAATGTTTCTTGGTTGTAAATCAGGTGAACAACAGGGAATACACCCATGAGCTAAACAAGGACTAAATCATAAGCAATTAATGACAAAGATGCATAATATAATCAACAAGATCCAACAGAACACATATTGAAGTTCATTCATAAAAGATAAGCATCACCAGCATACAAACATAGACCAGCAATGAATTTATCAGTTAAGCAACTAAACAAGCTGAACAATGAAGCCAACACAGAAACTGAAGCGTAAAAAGTGTCATATATTTCATAATTTTGCCATCAAATACATACAAGAGTTTTGATACTTAGCTCATGAATAAGTCTAAAGACCTCCTGAAGCTATCCCAAAAATCGAACCATTCTTTAGTCCCTTTGTTCCTCTTTTATAATTACAAAGGAGTAGTTCTATCGCCCCTTCATTAGGTCGAAATTGAAACTACCCAGCAGTTACATTAACTAACTAATTCAACTAATTGACTAAAAATAGCAAATCGAATTCCTGGCAAATATGGCGAATTTCTGGAAAATAGGTGTCAAAGAAGCTTCCATATTTCTCAATTGGTGACACCTGTGTAAAAACTGAGAGAGGTTTTTGTAAATGGGTCCGTGATGGACAAAAACCTCTCTTGGTTTTTAAAAATTCATCTCCAATCAATCAGAATCTGCCCCGCAAAATGAACACTAAAACAGGAAAATATTAAATATTAAAAATCCCTGAAAAATAGGCTGCAAAAATTAAATTGAATCTTTCAAACCTTGACAGCTGTTGCAAAACTGAGAGAGGTTTTTGTAGATGGGTATCTTATGAACAAAAACCTCTTTTGGTTTTCAAAAATTCCTCTCCCTTAGCTTGTGTTCGGCAATTTACTTCAATTTACTGCAATTTCGACTGTCGCAAGCTGTCAAGAACGTGCTGTCGCGCTCGCCCGGTCCCTCATTTCCGGTACACGCAGTCCAGGTGTCTTCACCGCGGAGCCTGACAGACCTCTCCACGTCGGTTACACATCAGTGCCAGGTAGGCCTCATTTTCCTTTCCCTTCCCGTTGAGCATTTCGTGGTTATGCTTGCTACGGTGGTTTGTTTTCCCAGGCAGTTTACTCGACCTCGTAATTGCATATATATTTTGAGGATTGCGTATCATAGTAGGTCGTGGGGTGGGGCATTTTAACCTCGACGTAGTATTTTGCCCGCGGCTTTCCGTTTGCAACCTCGCGCGTAGTAGATGGGGGTTTGGTGCAGGCGGCCGTTATGCCGTCTTGGTGCGGCCGCCTGCACCAAGCTACCCTGTGCGTGATGATGGGTTTGCAGGGGGAAGGTTTTGTGGTTTTTCTGTAGCATTTGGCGGTTGCCCCTTTTTGTTGAGGTTTGCATATTACCCGTATCCTCGAACCCTAGCCATTTTTGCCTACGCAGTCCCACGCAACCTAATTCGTGATCAATGTCGAACCTGGGCCGAGGAAGAGGGTGTACCACTGCCCTTAGCTTGTTGATCCTAAGTACGTAAGCGTGGCGTAGTTGATAAAACCCGCGTTGCTACTGTCTTTCCCGCGCAGCGAAGCTACCATGGCGTGCGCAGAGAGCCGAGACTTGTTGCACATTAATGTAGATTTATTGTCGTCTTGAATATGATTGATAGAATTGTTTAATATCCTACAGCAGTGGTAGATTGCACATTTCACTGTATATAACTATTTTCCATCATGCTAGATATAAACAAAGTCTCTGAACACTGCCCATTGGTTTTAATGATTCTGTTAGTCAAGCTATTTCAGTCTATACATGCATATACTTGCTTCATTGATTGATCGCTCTCATGTTAAAACATAGAAGAAACAGCACCCTATACATTGATGTATAAAGGTTTGCCACTCAGCTGAAAGGGCTTAATGTTACAATTTTATGGCAGGAAGAGCTCACCATGTCAAAGAGACAAAAGAAGAAGACTACTGTGGTCGAGGAAGAGCCAGAAGTAGAAGTTGTAACTAAGACAGAATACATATACGAGGACACGAAGTGCATTTCTGGCGTTGAACCTGAATACCAGTGGGGGGAAATCTATAGACTGATCACCCGAAGAGAGGTTCCCGACATGGGCTTAGAAGAAGAGTCCATATATGCAAACATAGAAAGATCTTCACTGATGAGGATCGCCACCAGACCTGAGTTATTCCCTTGCGCTGAAGTAATTGGTTGGATTCTGCCTCGGGCAGATGTCACAACGATGATCCTAGAGGATGTTAACAAACAGGGCTATGCTGCATACAGCCTCGGATATGTTGCCCTAGCCTACCACTTGCCAGAAGCCCAAGTGTTCTTATCTGATGACTGGTTAAACAACATTAGAATGGACTTGGTAGAAACCATGAAAAGAATGAAGCACTGGAAAACATTTCAGGACCAAAGTAACAAAAGAATATGATACTGCAAGTT
This sequence comes from Pseudotsuga menziesii, assembly GCA_001517045.1. Taxonomy (NCBI): domain Eukaryota; kingdom Viridiplantae; phylum Streptophyta; class Pinopsida; order Pinales; family Pinaceae; genus Pseudotsuga; species Pseudotsuga menziesii. The sequence goes on along the minus strand of LPNX010179592.1, from coordinate 235,975 downwards.
TAAGAGCTCCATACAGATTCATAGCCTTGATGCTCAACAGAATATTTGGAAGAGCTCATGGCAGGTTTTTCAAACTAGAATGGATACCCATCATTTTTTATGTTGCAACCCAGGGAACAATTTTCAACTGGGCCAACCTTGTCTCAAATAGTTTTTCTGCTTGCTTGGCCTCAGCCTTGCGAGGAGAGTCCCAGAAAAGGTCTGAATTTTATATGAGTTCAATACTTATAGACTGTATATTATGCAACCAGCCTTTCCCTGGTCTCAGGTGCATCTGGGACAGGGAAAGAATGCCTGTCTATGCTGCTTACAAACCATTGTGGGCACATATCATAGCCATTACAGAAAAATCTGTGAACACCTCCTTATGCCTCTATACACACTCATTTTCCTGAAGGAGTGTGATTGTATGTCAGAGGAGGCCATGCAAGTGATAGAAGAGTACGCAGATTACTACTTGACTGAAAATGGCCTGTACTTCAGGATGTTTGGAGGATCAAGAGCCCCTTCCCTGCTGCCCAAATACGCAACTGATTACATTATCTACAAGGAGGCAGTCAGACAAGTGTTCGTGGATGGAATAGGCAGCTTTCTGTTCGAACATAAGAAGACTGCTTATCCTCCCTTTCCCTTCAAACTAGGAAGCTACAAGTTCACCAAAGTGAAGAAGGCCGATGAATTTGTAGAAGAACTTGAAAGATTTCATTTCGGCGAAATACCCTTCCGTAGAAATGATACTCAAGGCAAAGTGGCTGAACACTGTAAAGAGCACAACGTGCATTTTGAGTATACCCACCATTTTGATAGGGAAGAATCTGTCTTCCGAAATGCCTCGAACATGATAGCACTGAGGAGAAGATTCAAGAAAAAGATCATCACCAAAGGTGGGAAGGGGGATGAACAGGCTAAGGCTGAGGAAGAAGCCAAAAGGAGAAATGAAGAAGCTCAAAGAATGGCACAAGAAGCTGCAGGGTGGCTACACACAGAAGAAGAAGAAAAAAGAAAGGTTGCCCAGGAAGCAGCTGAGAAAGCAGAAGAGGCAGCAAAGAAAGAAGAAGAAGAAAAGAAAAGGAAGCTGGATGAGGAGTTTCAAAAGCAAGAAGCTGAAAAGTTAAAGTTGACACAGGCAGAGCAGTCAGCTTCTGAAACAACTGCAGGGCAGACCCAGGACGTGGAGAACCCCGAGGTTTAGGACCCACAAATACCTGTTGCCAGCGCACCCATGGTCCCCACACTGAAGCTGGTCCCTTTTGTGCAGAAAAAGGGAGAAGAAATCCCCGATTTTAACACTGTGTTTTACGACAGGGCTACAAAGAGGATAATAAAGAGAACAGAAAAGAGGGTTGAAACAGGAGATATACCTGGTAAAATGATAACGGATACGGCTGTTATGTTGGGAACAGACCAAGATCCAAGACTAACCCTGAGAGCCGGGACTGCACTACTCCATGCCTCAGAAGATAACATGGACAAGGTAATAACTGACTTGGAGCAGTCCAAGAAGTCCTCTGCTCAGTTGAAGGATACATTAAGACAAGAAAGAGAGGAAGGCAATAGGCTAAGGCGGAAGTATGAAGACATGCAGAGGGAGATAAAGGCTTCTAAGGCATAATTGCAGACCCTCCAAGTAGAAAGGCAGGTCAGAGAAACAACACAAAAATCCCTGGAAAAAATACAGAAAGAATATCAAGAGCTGAAGATAGAAAAGGAACGGCTGCAGGAGAAGGTGGAAGAGCTAGAAGATCAGCAAAAGATTATCTTGCAGGCCAGTCAGATGCACTCCCAAGAACAGAGAGAGAAACATCAAGAGCAGATTTCTTCTCTGACAACTGCTCTGGAGGAAGCAAGGGAGCAGCAAGTTAACCTCCAACCATTCAAAGAGCATGTCTTGGCCCAAAAAACCAAGATGCTACAGCTACAGACTGCTGTTGAAGAGGAGAGATGTAGAGTGCTGCAGATCGATGGTCGATTGGAAGAGATCTTGGAGACTGCATCTTACTTTGTGGACAGAATCAAGACGTCCTCGAGGTCCTGACTGCAAGAATGGCGAGGTTGGAAAGCAATGAAGAAACTCTAGCAGAGCTGCCATCAAAAGATAAACAAGCCCTCAAGCGGGATTATGACTTCATAGAATTTGCTATTAACACCGCAGAGGATTTCAAGAAAGCAGTCAAGAAGACCAAGGGAGCCTGCACGGAATTTTTTAGGAGAGTCCTCATTACATATAACCGGTGCCAGGTAGAAGCCGAGCAGAGGCTGGATGATTTCCCAGACCACAATTCATTTATGGAGATGTTGCAGAAAAGGCATCAGGATGAAGAAGCAAGAACGCAACACATTAAGGCCATTGATGACCAGATTCTGAGAAGTGAAGTGGGACACTCAGCCGTTAGTGTGCAGCTTTTGGAAGACCAGCTTCGGTTGAGCGCAGCCAGAGTCGAGGCTATAAAGAACCATGCTGAAAAATTTGAAATCAACATTCAGTTTTTGGAACCCTGCACGTTTGAGGGCATTGCCTCTGATGCTGCGGCATGGAAGAAGTTTCTAGATGCCCAAGTGGGACCCTCCTCGTGAAAGAATGGTCACTTTTTGTAATTTGTAATAATTTTGTAAATCTTTGAGAAAAATCAAGCGTTGGGAAATGAAGAGTTGGGAAGCCCAAAGGTCACTTGGGCAGCCCAACAGTCTCACATTTTTGTATAAATGTAATAGATTAAGAGGGAAAAAGGGTTTTTTTCCCAGTTAGACTAGAAAGCGATATTGTAAGAAGAACTATTTCTCTTTGCAATAAAGAATATGGTTTGCCTGTTGGAGAAAGATTGGTGGAAGGTCCAAATGTTATGCTGTGGATGGCTGAAAGATGAACTATTTTGTTTTCCAGTTTTTGTCCATTAACCGTGAGATCGTTCTAACTCTTTGAACCTATGTTCTTGTTTAAATGATTTCTGGTTTATTTTGTGGATTGACCACCTTGAGTAATGTATGCGGTTCATAAAACAATTGGCTATCTGGTTGTTGAAATATCTTTAATCGTTCATGCATTGTGGAAAGAAAGATCAGCTAACTGTAGTTTCTCTTTGTATTGCATGCACACTACACATTACTCACAAATAATTTACAATCTGGCTCCCCAGGGATAGGTAGATAGATAGATAGTTAGTTCATTTCATTGTCGCATATGTGATTTAGATGCAGGTGAGTCTAAGACAAGAGGTAAGAACCTGCGCATCACGTTGTGACTGCTCCCGGCATCCGAATCATCCTATATGGTTAATTAGGCATGTGCATATCATAATAAAGTCAAAAAATACATAAATATACACAATGGACCGGGCCGCAACCGGTAAAACCTTTGTTTTTGTTACTTTGACCTACGGTAGCCGGACCGCAAACCGGACGGATTCCCCATACCAAACAATCACGGGCTAGTTGGGAACATTGACTGGGGACAATCCCTTACTGTTGTTGCCTGCGAATTTCCGGGCCTCAACAGTTCTGGCGCTAGAAGGAGGGCTGCCAGTGAATGGCTGGCCGTGGAAACTTATTTTTCCCAAGACTACCCCACCAGCAGATGTTTTGAAGCTTGTAACCTGACCCAAGTACTTACAGGTTTCGGTTATACCTTCGAAGTAAGAAAGCCTGTTCTCATCCTACATTGTTTTGTGCTCAGACTCTTGTTCTTTTACCTGTGCCTATGGCTGGAATTAATGTAAATCCACCCAACCCTCTGCCGGCTTGGAGGGCTAGGACACCTTTGAACCTCACACCTCCTTTGCATAACCTAACTCAAGCCTTTGACAAGCTGTTGCCTAAATTTGACCCCGAAGAAGGGACTGCTGTGGATGACCACCTGCAAAGTTTTTATCTAGCATTAGAAGGGCTAAGGGCTGGGGAGTATGAAGATGTGGTCTGTAGACTGTTCCTGCACACCTTGAAAGGAGCAGCAAAATCCTGGTATTTCGGTTTGCCTGCAAACTCCATTCCTAACTGGGACACCTTCGAAAGAGCTTTCCGAAGTAAATACACAGCCCAAAAGACACATGCTTCATTGATGAAGGGTCTTGGTTTGTTAAGGAAAGAGAAGAATGAGAAGGTACATAGTTTCACTCAAAAATTCTCATTATACCTAAAGAATTTTTTTGAAGCTGATAGACCCTCAGACAAGGTCTTAATTGAATATTATACCTCGGCCCTAGGGCCTGAGCTAGCCATGTTTGCTAAGATGAAAGCCAAACCTACATTGGTAGAGACTTATGAAGAGGCAGAAAGGGTAGAGGATGAAAGGGAAAGTGTAGAAGATTATCCTTATTTACCTGGAGAGAAAATTACAAATAGAAGAGCTCTATTGCTGTCTAAACCTAAAGATGAACAATCATATGATTATCAGGGTATGCTGAAGATGATGCAAAAACTATCCAACCAAATAATAGATCTGGAAAAAGAAAGGAAAATGCGAAAAACTTACAAACCATACTATCCAAAAAGAAAGGACAGCAACCAATGGAAAATCCCTCCCCCAAATTTAGCATCAATGAACATAACAGAGGTGGGGGGAGATAATTTTTGCACCTTTCACCAACAGCCTCATTCTTAAAAGAAGTGTCCTCAATGGTTGAATTCAATGTCATTGGTGATGAATAAGTTGTTGGACCCTAAATTGACTAAATACAGTGGTAAGGAGGAAAAGAAAAAACAGACCATAGAGAAACAAGATGATGATACCATGTTCTTATGGAATGGTGTTTCGCTGTTCAACACAGAAGAAAATGTTCTCAAGTCTCAACATCCACCTATACCAACAAAAGATAAGAACCTAATAATTAAAGACAAGGCAATAATCTCGAAGATTAAAAAATTGCAAGAGAATGTCAAGAGATAGGTAGAAGTGAATGTTGAAAACAAAACACCTGAAGCCACTACCATCAACCAGGAGGCAAAGCCGAGCAATGAGACTGTCAATCCTGTGGAAGATGTTGAGGAAGGAAGCGCTGAAAAGGTTAAGGAAGTTAAAAGGGAGATACCCACCAAAAACCAACCTGCGGAGGAAAAGATCGAATCGACTAGGGAAAGGAAAACTAGCACCCCACCTTTCCTGTTAACTCTGGAAATTTTGAACCATAAGGTGCACAATTGTCTAGTGGACTCTGGATCATCGGTCAATGTTATGCCTCTTGCAATCTGCAGAAAGCTTAGTGGGCAACCAAAACCTACTGATTGGGACGTCACTCAACTAGACAAGACTAGTGTCAAGGTAGTGGGGGAGATGAAGAATGTTTTGATCCGATTGTCTGCGAATAAAAGGATATGTCAATACCTTGATATTGTAGTAGCAGACATACCTGATGGCTATGGATTGATCTTGAACCGAGATTGGTCAGCACGACTAGATGGGTACTTTGCTTCCGACTGGTCACACTCGTGGCTGCCTCAGAACGGGAGCCCAAACCTGATTAAGATTTTAAGAGAGCCCTACATGAAGCACAATGTTACTAGGCTAGGAGAGCGAAATGAATCTGCTGATTTTGTCCTGGGAAACTATCTGACTGAGTTTAAGCTAAGACATCATACCTCAAGAAAGGCCAAGTTTATGATGGACACTCATCCTGAGCTCCTTCAACTTCCTCAGGGTGAAAGAGATGATTGTAGGATAGTAGACATGGGTTCAATTTCAAAACTAGCACAGCTAGACCACAGCTAAATACCTCATGTCTATAATCCAGCCCACCCTCCAACCCCCCAAGATTAAAGATTTTCAGGAGTGGGCAGAATTTTTCTTTTCTTTTGCTTTGTACATAAATAAATTGATTTGTTTTCTTTAATGCTTGGTGCTATTTTCTTTCTTTAAGACTTTGATGTTGTCTTCTATTGATTGTTTGATTTGATGCTATTTTATTTTTCTGCTTTATTAGTTGTTCTTTGGTTTTGAATAAAGAGGCAAACTCTTGGTGCAATGGAAACATCAGGGTTCTTTATTAACAAAACTTGAGCAAAAGACTGTGCTTTAAAGCCATAGAATGTCTTCTAGTAGTAGTGTTCCTAACTGGCCATGCATTCATTGAAGTCTTACTTAACCCCTGTAAATAACTCAGAAGTGAAGCAAGTCTGGAATACTATTTCGAGGCTCCATCCATCTCACATCTTAAATGTCCAAGGGGGTAACAGCAAAAGACCCATGGAAAGGTAGCAGGGTAAACAGTATATCATATATAAATGATCCCATGCCTCCAGAAAAGCTAACAGCTATTAAGAGTCAAAACTCCTTAAAAGAAACAATACGTACCAAAGCAAAGTATCAAAAGCACAAGTACTAAACTGCCGGAAGATCCTCTTCGTCCGTGAGCTGAAACATGAAATACACCACTCACACAAAAGGACACTATGGAATAGAGGATCCTGAATTAAAATTCAGTAAGAAAGGCAAATGGAGGACTCAAAAGAACTAAAGTGCACATGGCACCAAAGTGCAAGTGGCATGGGAATGAGGAACAAAAGGATAATGCTGTTTACTGTCTGTTACAATCCTGTGGTGTCCAAGCTTGAAACCACCTAAGGACGGGTAAAATAAACCTCACTTATCAGGCCTCAAAAGAGTTATTCAGACTTGCAATATTTCTAATGTTACCATTTCCCAAAGAATGAGCTACTTCTCAATGATTTAAATGCATAGGTTGGCCAGCTTAGGAATACCAACATCTAGAAGATTTCAACTGTATTCGGACAGTCTTGCACCGGGAAGGAGTTAATTCAGAAATCTGGGGTTCACCAGGTAGTCGTCAATTGTTGCAGCTGCAACAATTTCCCAAAATTCTAAAAATTTTAGGACCCTCCTTTGCTTATATTAGTTTGTTTTTCTTCTTTGATTTGGTCGAAGAACTTTTCAGAAGGACTTTTCTAATGCTTGGGTTGATCTACTGCTCGTTTTGGATCTTTTTCTAATGTTTGATCCACTGCGCATGTTTGATCAGACTTTATCGCTCCTTTTAGATGTGTGTTCAGCATGTCCGAATCAGAAAAGTGTTTGGTTCAAGCCTCTGCCGTTGCGGCTGAATAGCCAGTCTTAACTTTGGTTTTGCTCCGGATACATTGATTTTAATCGGCTGCCTTTTGGTTTTGCATCGGAGCCATTATGACTTCTTCTTCCGCCGTTGCGGATGGATATTCGGTTTGACTTCGATTGTTTTTTTCGATTTCTTTGTTTTACGTCGAATGCTTTTTGGTTTTGCATCGGAAGTTTTTATGATTATTTCCTCCGCCGTTGCGGACAGCAAACCGTTAACTCTTCCGATTCCTGTTTGGTTTCCGATTCCCGCTTATGTATCCTCGTTGACCCTGTGAGTCTCGGGCTCCCGCCGTTGCGGCTGCGAAAGTTGTTTCGCTTCCGCCGTTGCGGCTGCCGAGGTCATTGGCCTTCCGATGTCTAACCATTTGTTTCCCGATGCAAACTTTTCTCCCATTTCGGATAGATTTATCTTTTGCAGCTCTGCCGTTGCGGCTATCGTTTCACTATGGTCCCGACGGGTTTTTCTTCCGAGGTTCCGTTACGGTTATCCCCGCGGACGGTTTTATGTTTTGGTCTGCCGCCGTTACGGAAGGAGTTATACTTTCAACCTCCGATTAGAAAACTCTTCGACGTCCGATCTTTTTCACGCCCGTGGTGGTTGACTATATATACGAGGTCGAAGGGCTATTTTCCTAATATTATTTTCAACTGCCGTTTCGACTGTCGCAAGCTGTCAAGATCGTGCTGTCGCGCTCGCCCGGCCCCTCGTTTCCGGTACACGCAGTCCAAGTGTCTTCACCGCGGAGCCTGACAAACCTCTCCACGCCGATTACACATCAGTGCCAGGTAGGCCTCGTTCTCCTTTCCCTTCCCGTTGAGTGTTTGGTGGTTATGCTTGTTGTTGCCCACCTATTTCAACTAGGTGGCAACCTCATGTACATTGAAGATGTACATTCTGTGCAGTTTGTACCATGGAAAAATTCTGGGGGATTTTCATTCAGCAGGGCAATTCCGCCCCTTTTGTACACGAAATGTCCGCCCCTCTGCGTGGGATAATTAATGTAACTTTATATGTCATCATGGGTCATTCCTCTAAGGATGTCACCATGGACTTTATTATCAGTGAAGTCCTCTTCATCGAGTGTTTTTTTCTCCCTTCCAGTTAATTTTGTTAATTAACAATTTTAATTGGTTGGGTTTTTCACTCACAAATCCTCCAAAGTGGTGAATTGGCGTTCTGATAATCAAGCCCATGAGGTGGCTAAGGTTTCAAGTTGTTGTCCATGACCATGCTAGCCATATCTTGTAGTCTTGCGGAATTTCGTTAGGATTTTAATTTTTATTTTGATTTTTTCTTAATTAATTAACTTTATCATTTGGTGGTTAATTAATTAAGTTTTGATGTAATAATGTAATCTCTTGAACCTTGGCATTTTGTAATAGGGGCTATGAATGCAAATGAAAATGCTATGGCACCCCCTAAGCCATTGGTTCAAGTCTCATGTCATTCTGACAAAGGGTTAGGAAGTTAGAGCAATTTTAGTTAAGACAAGGTTTTCTTTTCCTAGGAAATTAATTTAATTTCCTAAGATGAAAAATTAAATTATTTGATTTTGAAGGAAAAAATCAAATAAGGCCATGGTAATTAAGTTTGGGGGGTGGCTAAGCATAGCCAAAATTTCATTTAAATAACCCCCCCCCCACCCCCCGTGGTCAAAATAAATGTCTGAAGATCTCTTAAGTGGGGCATCCATCTTGTCTTAATAAAAATAATAATAAAAATAAATAAAAAAATAAAAGATAAAATAAAAAGATTATAAATTAAAGATCAAAAATTAAAAAATTAAATATTAGATTAAAAATTAAAATTAAAATGAAAGATTAAATATAAAAAAAAAATAATAATAAAATAAAAAAGATGAAAAAATAAAAGAATAGAAAAATAGAAAGATTTAAAATAAAAGATAAAATTAAAACTAAAAAATAAAAATAAAAAGATAAAAATAAAAAATATAAGATTAAAACTTGAAAATAAAAGATTAAAAAACAAAATGATAAAAATAAAAAATAAAAGATAAAATAAAGATTAAAAATTAAAAATTAAAAATAAAAGATGAAATAAAAGATCAAAATATAAAAGATTAAAAAATTAAAGATAAAATTAAAAATAATAAAATTAAAATTTGAGTCAAAGGAGGCCCCACTTAAGTCATGGAAACCCTAGATCTAAGGGTTAAGCTTCATTGTGACATGGATCTATCTTTTTGACCATTGATTTGAAAAGACACCCTTGCTTATGATTGGTGGATGGCTTGCAAAGTCAACAAACCTAGATCTAAGGGTGGAGGAGAGCTAGAATTTAGATCTTTGTTTTGGACCCTTGATTTGGGAATGGGTTTGAGATCTTTTCAACTATAAAAGAGAGGCCCCTCCTCTCATTTTAGAAGGATTCTTTGGAGCATGGTTATGCTGCAAAAATATTGCCTCTCCTCTCTTCTCTTCTTCAATATTTTGCCCTAGCTATTTTGCTCAAGCCCTAGAGGCTTTTTGTACTCAAATCTTGCCCTAGTTGGACAATAATCAAGGAAATTCTTTGGAAGAACATTGTGCTATTGTTCTACATTCTTCATGGTCCATTGTTGAGGTAACTTGTATCTTGTATCTTGTATTTGGTTTTTGCATATTTGTATTAGTCTAGTTAGCTCTCCACAAAGTATTTTGTGGAGAGATTAGAGAGTAGAAGTATTTTTACCCTCTTTTGTGAATTGTTTAGCAAATTTCTTCAAAGTATTTTGTAGAGATTGTTAGATATTCATCACTAGGCTTACATTTTCTTGCAGATCTAATATTTGTTTACAGGGTTTCTAAGCCAAGGACATCTCTCCAAGGGTTTCATCTTCAAATCTGCATTTTCGTCCTTCTCTCTTTCTCTCTCCTAAAACTAGGCTTTATTCATTGTATAGTGAATAAAACCCTTGTTTTAGGGCTTTCTTTCATTATAGATTAGTATAGAATTATAAATCTGCTGTTCATATATCATTTAGAGGCCAAAAATTTCATTTTTTGGCCACTAAAACTTCATTTTTTCCAAAATTTCAAGTTCAGATTTTTTAATAATTTTTCTGGGTTTTATACTAATCTGTGCTGACTTTTTATTTTAGTGTTTCTGCAGTAAATTCCAGCAAGTAAAGTTGTTGGTTTGTTGCAGGTTTACGCACAGAAGAGGGGGCTATGCTGCCCAAAATTGCCTAGAAAAGCCCTAAAAAAGTTTTGGTCCAAAAGAGGCCAAAAAACCTCAATTTTTCCTCTCTTTTCTACAAGATTGTAAACCCCAAAAGAGAAGTTCTCTTTGGGGTATTCTCTAAAGCTTTGAAAGCTATTGTAAATCTGTATATGAGTAGTGTAGAGATAGCCTAGAACACTAGTTGCTTAGATTTATTTCTGTTTACCCACCTTCCCTTAAGGGATTGAAGTGAGGTTAAGTTAATCATTTTTATTTCTGTTTACCCACCATCTCTGTTACAGAGATTGTTGTGTGGTTAGGATATTGTTTTAGCTAATTGCATTTTCTTTGCAAATTTCTGTTCAAAGTAATTAAATCTAATATTTATCAAAGGAGTAACCATACAACCTAACATCCGTCCGTGTATCCTCTACCCTCCGTTATCTCCTTTTAGGGAACTCGGATCAAGGGTATAAAAAACGGAGGGGTTTGGGGGCTTTATGAAACCTTAATTAGCTCACTTTACTTTCTGCAATTTTTTACTTTCCTGCAAAGCAATTTCATTTCTCAATTGTCCAGAGATCAAGTACCGGCACCTCGCATAAGGGATAACGCTCAGGTTGACTCTATTAACTTGTTAATTCTGTAATTTATTTTGCTTACTGTAAAAACAAATCTACAATTTACTTAAAATATACAACCTAAACTGTTCGTGTATCTTCTGCCCCCTTGTTATCTCCCTTTAGGGAACTCAAGTAAGGGTATAGCGAAGAGGCTTAGGGGCTCTAGTTTAATAGGCATCCGTCTTGCTATTTTTCCGATTGATTAAAAACAGTGACCTCGGAAGCTAGTTGGAGTAGAAGACCGTGGGGGGTCTCTAGGCGTTCTACGTCCTCCTTGTTGAGCACCGGGGCATTGGGGTTTGACCTGGGAGCTACAGGTGGACTTGTTTCCACTGTTTTGAGCGCACCAGCATTCCCTCTTTGACTTGAGAAATACTAGATTGGGGTAGTCACACCACCGAATCTAAAACTTAATCAAAGACTTCAACTTTAATAAAATTTATTAAAACGAACCAAGAGACATTGCAAAACATCTTGCCCACATTTTAGTTTCTGTATTTGCTTCAAAGTCCTTGCTTTTCAAGGCTTCCATTTTACAAGTACATCTTGCAAGCATCTCAATTTCATTTCAGTACCTTGCACTTTCAAGTATAATATCTTTAAAGTACTGTGGCACGCTTGAATAAAACATTGTTTAATCTTGTAACTTGAAAGCAATTTGTCATTAGATCTTTGAGATAATAACTTGTTCATCTGGTGTATATCTTGTTTTTTTTCAGGTATCATTGTATATTTGTTGAACCATTCTTTAGCACTTGTTCATATTGTGTAATTCATTTACATTGTTCATATTGTTAATATTGTAGATCTTGCTTAGCTTAGACAACTGTGGATAATCATTCTTAATTCTTTTGTAAGTTTGTAACTTGTAATCTTTTGACTCCATTTAATCTAGGCACTGATCTTGTAATTTTGTAACCTTAATAAAATAAAATCCCTTTAACTAAATTGTTAATAAACCTTCCTGTAGGAACTACCCCCCTTGGCTTTGTTGGGATTTGGCCTAAACGGAGGAGTTGGTAGACAGTGGTGACAGTGGTCCCCAGCTCTAACTTGCCCCCAAGGACACACAAAACGGGTTGGAGACTTCCCCCTGTCATAAAGTGTGTATTAGGCGGCAACACTTGCTACGGTGGTTTGTTTTCCCGGGCAGTTTACTCGACCTCGTAATTGCATATATATTTTGAGGATTGCGTATCATAGTAGGCCGTGGGGTGGGGCATTTTAACCTCGACGTAGTATTTTGCACGCGGCTTTCCGTTTGCAACCTCGCGTGTAGTAGATGGGGGTTTGGTGCAGGCGGTCATTACGCCGTCTGCACCAAGCTACCCTGTGTGTGATGATGGGTTTGCAGGGGGAGGGTTTTGTGGGTTTTCTGTAGCATTTGGTGGTTGCCCCTTTTTGTTGAGGTTTGCATATTACCCATATCCTCGAACCCTAGCCATTTTTTCCTACGCAGTCTTGCGCAACCCAATTCGTGATCAGTGTCGAACCTGGGCCGGGGAAGAGGGTGTAGCACTGCCCTTAGCTTCTTGATCCTAAGTACATAAGCGTGGCGTAGTTGATAAAACCCGCGTGGCTACTGTCTTTCCCGCGCAGCGAAGCGACCATGGCATGCGCAGAGAGCCGAGACTTGTTGCACATTAATGTAGATTTATTGCCGTCTTGAATATGATTGATAGAATTGTTTAATATCCTACAGCAGTGGTAGATTGCACATTTCACTGTATATAACTATTTTCCATCATGCTAGATATAAACAAAGTCTCTGAACACTGCCCATTGGGTTTAATGATTCTGTTAGTCAAGCTATTTCAGCCTATACATGCATATACTTGCTTCATTGATTAATCGCTCTCATGTTAAAACATAGAAGAAACAACACCCTGTACATTGATGTATACAGGTTTGCCACTCAGCTGAAAGGGCTTAATGTTACAATTTTATGGCAGGAAGAGCTCACCATGTCAAAGAGACAAAAGAACAAGGCTCATGTGGTCGAGGAAGAGCCAGAAGTAGAAGTTGTAACTAAGACAGAATACATATACGAGGACACAAAGTGCATTTCTGGCGTTGAACCTGAATACCAGTGGGGGGAAATCTATAGACTCATCACCCGAAGAGAGGTTCCCGACATGGGCTTAGAAAAAGAGTCCATATATGCAAACATAGAAAGATCTTCACTGATGAGGATTGCCACCAGACCTGAGTTATTCCCTTGCGCTGAAGTAATCGGTTGGATTCTGCCCCGGGCAGATGTCACAACGATGATCCTGGAGGATGTTAACAAACAGGGCTATACTACATACAACCCCGGATATGTTGCCGTGGCCTACCACTTGCCAGAAGCCCAAGTGTTCTTATCTGATGACTGGTTAAACAACATTAGAATGGACTTGGTAGAAACCATGAAAAGAATGATGTTGACTGGAAAACATTTTAGGACCAGAGTAACAAGAGAATATGATACTGCAAGTTTAAGAGCTCCATACAGATTCATAGCCTTGATGCTCAACAGAATATTTGGAAGAGCTCATGGCAGGTTTTTCAAGCTAGAATGGATACCCATCATTTTTTATGTTGCAACCCAGGGAACAATTTTCAACTGAGCCAACCTTGTCTCAAATAGTCTTTCTGCTTGCTTGGCCTCAGCCTTGGGAGGAGAGTCCCAGAAAAGGTCTGAATTTTATATGAGTTCAATACTTATAGACTGTATATTATGCAACCAGCCTTTCCCTAGTCTCAGGTGCATCTGGGACAGGGAAAGAATGCATGTGTATGCTGCTTACAAACCATTGTGGGCACATAAATATCATAGCCATTACAGAGAAATCTGTGAACACCTCCTTATGCCTCTATACACACTCATTTTCCTGAAGGAGTGTGATTGTATGTCGGAGGAGGCCATGCAAGTGATAGAAGAGTACGCAGATTACTACTTGACTGAAAATGTCCTGTACTTCAGGATGTTTGGAGGATCAAGAGCCCCTTCCCTGCTGCCCAAATACGCAACTGATTACATTATCCACAAGGAGGCAGTCAGACAAGTGTTCCTGGATGGAATAGGCAGCTTTCTGTTCGAACATAAGAAGACTGCTTATCCTCCCTTGCCCTTCAAGCTAGGAAGCTACAAGTTCACCAAAGTGAAGAAAGCCAATGAATTTGTAGAAGAACTTGAAAGATTTCATTTTGACGAAATGCCCTTCCGTAAAAATGATACTCAAGGCAAAGTGGCTGAACACTGTAAAGAGCACAACGTGCATTTTGAGTATACCCACCATTTTGATAGGGAAGAATCTGTCTTCCGAAATGCCCCGAACATGACAACACTGAGGAGAAGATTCAAGAAAAAGATCATCACCAAAGGTGGGAAGGGGGATGAACAGGCTAAGGCTGAGGAAGAAGCCAAAAGGAAAAATCAAGAAGCTCAAAGATTGGCACAAGAAGCTGCAGGGTGGTTACACACAGAAGAAGAAGAAAAAAGAAAGGTTGCCCAGGAAGCAGCTAAGAAAGCAGAAGAGGCAGCAAAGAAAGAAGAAGAAGAAAAGAAAAGGAAGCTGGATGAAGAGCTTCAAAAGCAAGAAGCTGAAAAGTTAAAGTTGACACAGACAGAGCAGTCAGCTTCTGAAACAGCTGCAGGGCAGACCCAAGACGTGGAGAACCCCGAGGTTCAGGACCCACAAGTACCTGTTGCTAGCGCACCCATGGTCCCCACACTGAAGCTGGTCCCCTTTGTGCAGAAAAAGGGAGAAGAAATCCCTGATTTTAACACTGTGTTTTACGACAGGGCTACAAAGAGGATAATAAAGAGAACAGAAAAGAGGGTTGAAACAAGAGATATGCCTGGTAAAATGATAACGGATACCGCTGTTATGTTGGGAACAGACCAAGATCCAAGACTAACCCTGAGAGCCGGGACTGCACTACTCCATGCCTCAGAAGATAACATGGACAAGGTAATAACTGACTTGGAGCAGTCCAAGAAGTCCTCTGCTCAGTTGAAGGATACATTAAGACAAGAAAGAGAGGAAGGCAATAGGCTAAAGCGGAAGTATGAAGACATGCAGAGGGAGATAAAGGCTTCTAAGGCTGAATTGCAGGCCCTCCAAGTAGAAAGGCAAGTCAAAGAAACAACACAAGAATCCCTGGAAAAAATACAGAAAGAATATCAAGAGCTGAAGATAGAAAAGGAACGGCTGCAGGAGAAGGTGGAAGAGCTAGAAGATCGGCAAAAGATTATCTTGCAGGCCAGTGAGATACACTCCCAAGAACAGAGAGAGAAACATCAAGAGCAGATTTCTTCTCTGACAACTGCTCTGGAGGAAGTAAGGGAGCAGCAAGTTAACCTCCAACCATTCAAAGAGCATGTCTTGTCCCAAAAAACCAAGATGCTACAGCTACAGACTGATGTTGAAGAGGAGAGATGTAGAGTGCTGCAGATCGATGGCCGATTGGAAGAGATCTTGGAGACTGCATCTTACTTTGTGGACAGATCTCAGGACGTCCTTGAGGTCCTGACTGCAAGAATGGCGAGGTTGGAAAGCAATGAAGAAACTCCAGCAGAGCTACCATCAAAAGATAAACAAGCTCTCAAGCGGGATTATGACTTAATAGAATTTGCTATTAACACCGCAAAGGATTTCAAGAAAGCAGTCAAGAAGACCAAGGGAGCCTGCACGGAATTTTTTAGGAGAGTCCTCATTACATATAACCGGTGCCAGGTAGAAGCCGAGCAGAGGCTGGATGATTTCCCATACCACAATTCATTTATGGAGATGTTGCAGAAAAGGCATCAGGATGAAGAAGCAAGAACGCAACACATTAAGGCCATTGATGACCAGATTCTGAGAAGTGAAATGGGCCACTCAGCCGTTAGTGTGCAGCTTTTGGAAGACCAGCTTCGGTTGAGCGCAGCCAGAGTCGAGGCTATAAAGAACCAGGCTAAAAAATTTGAAATCAACTTTCAGTTTTTGGAACCCTGCGCGTTTGAGGGCATTGCCTCTGATGCTGCGGCATGGAAGAAGTTTCTAGATGCCCAAGTGGGACCCCCCTCGTGAAGGAATTGTCACTTTTTGTAATTTGTAATAATTTTGTAAATCTTTGAGAAAAATCAAGCGTTGGGAAATGAAGAGTTGGGAAGCCCAAAGGTCACTTGGGCAGCCCAACCGTCTCACATTTTTGTATAAATGTAATAGATTAAGAGGGAAAAAGGGCTTTTTTCCCAGTTAGACTAGAAAGCGATATTGTAAGAAAAACTATTTCTCTTTGCAATAAAGAATATGGTTTGCCTATTGGAGAAAGATTGGTGGAAGGTCCAAATGTTATGCTGTGGATGGCTGAAAGATGAACTATTTTGTTTTCCAGTTTTTGTCCATTAACCGTGAGATCGTTCTAACTCTTTGAACCTATGTTCTTGTTTAAATGATTTCTGGTTTATTTTGTGGAATGACCACCTTGAGTAATGTATGCGGTTCATAAAACAATTGGCTATCTGGTTGTTGAAATATCTTTAATCGTTCATGCATTGTGGAAAGAAAGATCAGCTAACTGTTGTTTCTCTTTGTATTGCATGCACACTACACATTACTCACAAATAATTTACAATCTGGCTCCCCGGGGATAGGTAGATAGATAGATAGTTAGTTCATTTCATTGCCACATATGTGATTTAGATGCAGGTGAGTCTAAGATGAGAGGTAAGAACCTGCGCATCACGTTGTGACTGCTCCCGGCATCCGAATCATCCTGTATGGTTAATTAGGCATCTGCATATTATAATAAAGTCAAAAAATACAAAAATATACACGGTGGACCGGGCCGCAACCGGTAAAACCTTTGTTTTTGTTACTTTGACCTACGGTAGCCGGACCGCAAACCGGACAGATTCCCCATACCAAACAGTCACGGGCTAGTTGGGAACGTTGACTGGGGAGAATCCCTTACTGTTGTTGCCTGCGAATTTCCAGGCCTCAACACAGTCTTAGCACAAGTTCAAGCATTAATACAAATATACAAGTTCAAGCATAGGTCACCATGATCATCCTAACAAGACAAGCCTAGGTGTTTAATATACATCACAGAGTAAAAAAAAACCAAGGAAACATATACCTGATCTCACCATATATACTTGTCTCCATATGATAAGCCCCTTTGTAACTATGTGTACCATATCTACTCTGTTACTTTGCTCAAATGAACTAGGTCATCACTAAAAGCATCTCAATGGACTAGTGAATCTCAGTCCTGGCAAGGAAATACTGGTGAACAAGGCTCTAAAATGGCTGAGGTTGTAATGATCCATGCTAAAACCCTATGTGAATGAATAGCTCGAAAAAATAAAGAGATCAATCTGTATCCTGCATCATGGTAGCCCAGCTGTAAATGTATATGTGATAATAAGATCATTACAGCCTCAGCCATTTCAGAGCCTTGTGTAGCAGAGTTTCCTTGCCAGGATTAAGATTCACTAGGCCATTCAGATGCTTCCAGTGATGATCTAGTTCATTTGAGTAGAGTAGCAGAGCAGATATGGTACACACAGTTACATAGGGGTTTATCAGGTGGAGACAGATATATATGGCGAGATCAGGTATATGTTTCCTTGGTGTGTTTTTGCTCTGTGATGTATATTAAACACCTATGCTTGTCTTGTTAAGATGCTCATGGTGGCATATGCTTATATATATACTAATGCTTAAACTTGTGCTAAGACTGTTCAAAGGACTCAATGTTGAAGACCGTTGCTCATGACATGCTTTATATAAATGATTAAACCTTAGTGTTGTGTTGGTCCCAAGTGTCATTTGTCCCCATCCATCCAGTTCATCCATGATTGATTCACATCCCATGACTTTGGTTTGATTGAGATCTATTAGATTGAAGATTACTTTCCCCACTTTGACCCCTATGCATGATGGATCCCATGTTGTTCTATGTCTCGTCTCTGATTTGTGCAACAAAACTTGTCGACGCCTTGATCCTTCTGGGCCCAAGAGAACACGCTGATGTTGGTTCCTGAGCTTAGGCAAGTTGGGTTTTGAAGCCTTGACCTCTCTGGTCAATTGTCCCCAATGTTTGGTCCTGATTGTGGATATTCCCCCTAGTTGCCCGAAAAATGTCATCTAAAACTCGAAGCAATATGTCTAACATCATTACATGCATTGAGTTATAAGTTCTATCTGTTGAAATGCAAAACCCTCAAATAAATGCAAACTGTCTTTAGGCACAACTCAAAAAGGGCTATAAAGTGAAATTGTGAAAGGCCTAAAAGCAGTGGATAAATAAATGCTAAATCTAAAGACTGTTGGCGACTATTGAAATGTAATGATTATTTCCTCAGGAAGCTTACGGGCTTGGATGTGAGATGGGGCAAGGGACTGCTAATTCATAGTGTCCCCTAGGATCTCTTCACTACAGTTTCTTGTGTACTCAATGCAAGGATCCTAGTAAAGATCCTAACGGAGCTTGTTTCTTATCTTGGATGCGAGGCGTAAATATGTTGTTAGAGTCGAATGGGATCTTTTCAGATCAGTTCATCCACTTGTGAGACACCACCATCCCCTATTGTTCATCTATCATGTAGATGTCACTGTGGTCGTGTGTAATTGTCATCATTCTGAGAGATCGTATGGTCAAAGTCAGCTATGAGTCATCTCCTTTTACCTTAAGCCTTGTTTTCCACCTCCACCCAACACTAGCACACTGTTTAAACTTTGTAAACATGGCATGCACAAGAGACTTCCAGAAGGTTCTAAGAATTTTCAAAGGCATAGGTATATCCTACTTACTATTATTATTGTTGTCACCATGATTATGAATAACATGATTTAAGTTGGGTTTTGATATACACCATTGGAGCATTTCTTACCTTGGATACATGCAGGATCATATCGGTACAATATCTCACCTACAGTTTGGGTACTTTGACCTGGTCAACCCAGTTGACCAAGTCAAACATGATTCCCAAGGCAGTGACTCAAAAAACAACAATGCTTACATTTGCTCCAGACATGCCCAGGACCAATATTGCGGTCTCAGTTTTCAGAGTTTGGCCCTGGATCTCATGATCAATGATTATTATCACTTTATTATTGCCCAAATGATCAACTTTTATTACAGATTGCAAACTTTTTGGTTATTCTAGAGCATTGCAATGTTCCAGGGGGTATGAGTAGTCACTTATACCATTCTCCTATGTCTCCAGATCATCTAGTAGAGTCAATTTGCCCCAATTCTCAGCCTGGATAGAGTTATGATGATTTTATTCAGTTTCAGAGGATGTACCACCATAAATGAACTAGAAAATTCACTGAAAAAATCGATTTGGCCTGTTGGGTCAAGGAAATGGCCTGGAAACTTCTCAGATGATATGTTTTGGCTCCCCAGACAGTTCTTCAACAGTTTCAATCAGCATTTGGTTCGGGATTATTTTTGTTTGGCTTAACCAATGAGGACATCCCCCAAGGGGCGCCCTTCACTTGGCTAATTGATATGTTATATTGTTATATCCTATGATTGGAGGTTGTAATGGGGCATAGGGTGAATTAAGCCCCTAATGACCCCCTTTGATGTACTATCATGTTATATCTTTTGTTACGTTGTGAGTTTCACCCTAGGAAGGCATCCTTGAGCAAAGTGCGCCCCCCTTTGATGTGATCACATTGATCCATATATTGATCCTTGTATTGATGATTTCCACTGTTGACGATGTCTTAATCTCAACTTTCAAATGATAGTTAGGTAAAATGTGGACACACTCTCAAGCTATTTAAGAGAGGTGATCCCCCAATTGTAAAGAATGAGCTCTAGCACTGGAATATTGAATAAAGAGATTTTTCTGAGATTACATATTGGTATCTTGTTTGATGAATGAATGAGATGATGACTAGCATTGTTATTCTTTTACACTGAGATAAATCTGGCATAGGGTTTTTATATTTTTCTTGCACCCCTCCATTTGCAGGTTGAAGGAGGCGCACTGGTGGGAGGACTCACTCTATGCTGGCACTCGGGTTTTGGTTTTCAGGAAGTGATTACTTATAATTTCTCGTTTCCTGTACTTTCTTTGCACTGTGAATCCCGTTCGTTTGTCTTGCTAACTGAATTATTTGGTTTGGAAGGTTAAAGGGGGCGCTAAGGTCACTGACTGAAGCAGCAATTCATCAAGATCTTGCTTGAAACTCTCATTTGATTGGAAGGAAAACATTCTTCACCATCCAGGATCTTATCAACATGATTCAGGTACGTTTCTTAGGTAAGTTCTCTATCCTTCGATTTTTTCATGCATTTCCCATCACCATTTTTACTGAATAACCCTCTTTAGAAAATAAGAAAAAATACAAGATCGATTTGCACTGGGAATCTACAAATTCGGCGATCTGGGTTTTGTTGGCCATCCCGAAAAAGCCCCTCCCTCCTAGGCATCAACATTGGAGTCCATCTACCCATCTCCAGGCATTGATCCTTAGAGAGAAAAGTGACCCTCTTAGTCTAGCAGTTAGTTCCTAGTGTGTCTTTTTTCTGGTTTAGCTTGGATTTTCTCGTATTGTTGAATCTTTCATCCAAGTAGGTGTGTTGAAAGCCTTAATTCTTCATATCAACCTTGTTATCACATATATAGTAGTCGGGCTACCATATTCTATTTTTCAGATACAGCACATTTTTCAGCCAGATCTCTTACATATGAGATGTTGAGATGAGCAGTTTTGACGGATCATTATTTTATTTGTGGACTATTGTACTCTCCCATGTCAGGACTCAGTCTTAGGACACTCAGATTTGAGGACCAATGTAGCCATTTAGTCATTACAGAGCAGTTATCGATGTCCAGTTGTATATCATCACTTTCTCATTGGACAGATGATGGTTCAGATATATTATATGCATGATTATGACTCAGCTTGTATTATATTGTGTTATGGTTATCATTGCTCTTATATTCATCTTTGTGACATGTATTAACATGTAGTGTCATGATCTGGCGGTCATAATTATATGGAATTGGATGTATTTGTATTATGTATTGATGTCCCTACTTAAACTTGGAAGTTCTTGATCTATACTCATTGGTGTTACCCTCCCTAGGGAGAGTAGAGGTAGTCATTCCCACCATTCTTTGGCTTGCTAGTGTTGGCTTCATCTTTCACTCTCTCCACCCATCCATTACCTTCCAGCTTTTTTTTTAACCCGACTTACTACTTGACTTGTGGCATGGAGGACCTTTCCCCGCTATAACCTTTGTTGGACAAACCTCCCTGTTTATATTGTGTCTCGCTCTGAGTTGGTGACAGAACTTGGCTTTGGTGAGTTGGATTGTATGCCTAAATCATTCTGGTCGGTTGTCCCGATGTTTGGAACTGTGCAGAACTCCCCTTGGTCACTTGAGATGTTGTTGGCTAAAACTGAAAGCTCATGTGCTACTTATATTGGAAATGTTTATATGCGCCCATGGAAAATGAAAATGCCAAAACTGTGTTTCTTAACATATGTGAAAACAAGGTAAGAGCAATGAAATGCTCAAATACTCCTTGAAGGGTATAAAAGGTCCAAAATGCAATGGTTAAATATATGCTATATCCAAATATTGTTGACCTTATAAATTTAAATATGTCATGGATGAAAGCTGCAGTTAGCTGTGCTTTTAAGCACTGGTGAAGTCTCCAAAAGGACATATAGGCCAAAAAGGCTATGGAAATAAAATTAATGATCCTAATGAAACTAGATCAAACTTGATATAGACATGATGCCTAAGTTGAATAAGCACTCTCTGAACAACTCAATCATTTGTGAGGCACTGCCATTCCTTGTGTTGTTGTTTGTCCGGCATGTGGTTATAGTGAGTTTTTCCTTTCCATATCCAAAGTGTCATGATGTTAAGTAGGAAGTCATATTTTTCCCTAGCCTTGTCAATTTCATCCTTCACCCTTCACTAGCAAATTGACTACAACTATGAAGTGAGTATAGTCCTGAAAGTCTGGTCTGAGTAATAATAAATAAAACCCTATATATGTATTTGGTTGATGTACCGCCAGTGAAATGACTGCTACTTGTTGGGATTGTTGCTTAAATGATTTGTAGAGCATGACTTAGCCTTAAAACACTTGTAGCAAATGGATGATAGTCTGAGTTATATTATTAGTATCAGGTCATTTACAGATGGTCATATTGTCTATTGGATATGGTTGATGATCAGGTAGAAAACTAAGAGGGGTATGAGTATACACCCTAGATAGATTTGGACTCTCTGAGTCTAATGGGATAGTTTGTTTTCAGTTCCGGGCACTTGCAGAGATGGTCAGACTCATTTTACTCTCTGGATGCAGTTTTGCTTCACAGGATGATGTGTCTGAGCAGGGAGATGTTTTTATTGGATCTCCTAGGGCATTGTATGGGGCATAGAGGGTGCAACCACTTGATTGTACCATAGTACCCCCATCCCAGAGAGCCAGGTGGGCTCAGTTTGACAACGCAGGCACTTTAGGAGGCTGTTTGATAGGTTCACGTTTCTCGAGGCAAATTAAAAAATGATTAAATGGCTATTGAAGAAATCGATTTGGGCTACCGAGGAAAGGAAATGACATGGGATTAGTCATGATGATGAGAGTGATGTCCTCCACACCTTCTCTAGCAGTTGCAGCACCTGATTGGGCCCACGCCTATTTTTTGGGCATTTTTATATTATTTTCTGGAGCTTTCGGGAGGCTCACGATTTCCTCGAGGCACAAAGTCAAAAAAATAAAATATTATTTTATTTTATTGTGCCATGGGGCACCCAAAGGGAGTTAGTTAACACTCCATGGACCCACCATGTGCTTCATTTATTTCTTGTTGAGTGGGGTACCCTCTTTATGGGTGATCTAGTCCACTTTGGTACTTTATGGTTATATATTGATCCATGTATTATATGTTGAGCTCATCTCAACCGTTGATTAGAACACTTGTATCTTTTAATCTTAGCCACTAGTTTTGAAAGTGATTAGGATTTTGGTTCTCTCATTTCTATTTAAAGGAGAGAGCTTCTCATTTGTAAGGGGTCTTTGGCACTTGCATTTGATTAATAGAAAGATTTTTTTGTGAATATTTTCTGGATCTGCTTTGCATCTGATGTTCTTCGATGGTGATTGTAAATTCTTTTGCTTTCCAGCATTCGGGAAATTGTTATGAGATCTATATTTTTTGGGGGATCATTGTCTTGTCTACAGGAGGACGACTTCAGCTTGGGCGTTTTTGCAAGGGGACCTCAACTCGCTTGGATTGTCTTCGTTTTTTTATCAGGGAGTTTTCATTAGTGTTGTGGTGACCTATGATTTCTTCTTGCTATTTTTCTGCAACATATAGCTTCTTTCTCATGTCACAACAAATCTGATATGGTTGACGTTTGTTGTGCAGGAGAGAGGGCGCATTGACTTCCTCGGGCAAACACTGGACAGAGCTCGCTTCAATCTTCTCAAATTGATCAAGATGGCGATGATCATCATCATCAAGGCATCTACAAGCATTTCCAAGTAAGATCTAACAGGTAAGTCTCTTATTTTCAGATCTCAATCCATTGTACCTTCTTTTCTTCATTTTTTATGAAAAAACTCCTAAATAATAAAAATCCAAAAAATATTTAATCGGGGAACCGCTTGATCTTTGACCAAATCATTTCTGGGTTTTATAGATCAAGCCTCCCCCTCACTGAATCATCCTAAACGCTGCCCTAATTGTGACTGGTTTGCCTTGGATCTGACTTTCTGACTGCTCAAACCCCAGCGTCCCATTGAAAATTTGACTTTTCCCGAAAAATAATTACATAGGTTTGTAGCAATGTTGAAAAACGCGGCCTGGGCAAAAAATCGGCGAGGGTCTTGATTACAACTTCTCGGTAACATCGGCGAAAAAATCGGGAGAAATCGACAAAAGTCGGCAAACATTAAAAAATAGAAAATACATGCATTCTTTTTAGAATTTTAAACATATAAAGCAATAATAACATCAAAAAAACATATTGGAACATAAATATGAAGAAAGCACTGATATATATCATCATCATGTAGTCATGCCAAATATAAAACGATACATCAAAGTTGATACTGAAAGTCTGAAACATCATAGCTGTCCAATCAAGGACTCAAGAGTCAAAAGTGTATAAAGTTTAAACAATACAAAATGACATAACATATATAAATGTATCTGAGGAAAACTAGCATCTAGCTATCTAATATCAATGCCCTCTTCCCCTTTTACGGGAAAATATCATGGGTCTCTTGTCAGGCCTGCCCCTAGCACTAGAAGTAGCAGTGGAAGGCCCTGAGCCTGCATCTAATACATGACGCTGAGTGATGGATGGAGGACTAGATATATCAAGCGGTGTAGAAGGTGGTGGCGATGCCTTCATGGTGCCTCCAAACACTTCCTGCTCCTCCTCCTCCTCCACTTGCCCCTCCTCTTGCGCCTCCTCTAGCCATGCAGGTGCCTCCTCCATGATAGGAGTCTCAATCTCCACCCTCCACTTCGACAATATATCAATATTGTCCAAGGAGATGGCATTTGCATCAGGTTCTTTCTGTATCTATGCCATCCACAAGCGAAGGTTGTAATGAACATACACCAAGTCATTAAGACGTGTGAACTCCAACCTGTAAGAGGGTAATAAAAAAAATTTAGAGTCTAGAGGATCGTAGATTCATAAATTGCACTAAACATTTAAATGCAATTGCTTTGTTCAAAATTCAAATTCTAAGTTCTAACTTCTAAGTTTCTAACCTTCTCCGTCTCTTTGCATGTATTTTTTCAAATACACTCCAATTTCGCTCACATCCCGAAGCTGTACAGGTTTGGCTAAGGATTCTGATGGCAATTTTTTGTAAATTCGGTGTTCTCAAACCATAGGTTCGCCACCAAGTGGCTACATGTCACCAAAGTTCAAACAAGAAATAAATATAAATAAATCATAATTCATCTTTCAAATAAAGGTGAAAACTTAAAAGTTAAAAGTTAAAACGGTCTAATAAGTTAATAATTTACCTGGCATGAATACGGTCCTGTCACGAATAGCATCAACAAAGCCAAATACTCCAGTACCATCTCGATACACCTCTATCTCGCGATTGAGTGCATTGCGAGTGTCATAATCAGGAATCATCCTCTGAATACAAGTGAAAAGCCCCTCCAAAACCTCACCATCAAAATCAAAATTGCATTTGTAGGCAAATGCGGGGTTGAGGAAGAGTCCTGCTGGATGAATGGGTCGATGAAGCATCCCAGTCCATCGAGTATCAATCAAGTCCCATAACAACATGTGCCTGTCATGCCCTGGGGTACCCTTTCCCACATAGAAATTCTGAATGGTCTCTTTGGCCCTATCCATGGCCTCATATAAATAGCCCATTGCGAGCTTATCACCATCAACAAGTCGCAGAACCCTCACTAAAGGTTCACTAACCGAGCACACTTCCTCCATTCCTTCCCAGAAGGCATCAATGTACACCAGCTTGGCAATGGTTTTCCCATCCTCTCTCCTGTTGTAAGCACAATCACGCCACTCATCACAAACAAACATTTGCTTCAACTCAAACTGACATTGAAGCAAAGACTGAAGAGTAATAAATGTGGTGGCAAAACGTGTGATTACAGGACGCTTCAACTCCTTGTTTTTGGTGTGCCTCCTCATGAGACTAAGAACAAAACCATGGTTGTAAATGAACTTAGGGATGGCCCTAGCTTGAGCAATCACCACTTTGATAAAGGGAATTTTCCCCATATCCTCCAACATCAAATCAATGCAATGAGCAGCGCATGGAGTCCAAAACAAAGAGGGATACCTATCCATAAGCATTCTGCCAGCAGCCACATAATTAGCTGCATTATCTGAAATAACTTGCACAACATTGTGCGCCCCAATATCCTGTATGAACCCATCCATCAACTCACATAAAAGTGCCGCATCTTTTACATGTGCCGATGCATCAACTGATTTCACAAACATGGTACCTCTAGGACAATGTACCAAGAAGTTAATAAGGCTTCTACCCTTACCGTCTATCCACCCATCTGACATGACTGTGCATCCAGTGCTCTCCCATGACTGCTTGAACTCTGCCAACCTAGCACCGATGTCCATCTTTTCTGCTTGAAGGATTGGGCCCCGCAACTCCTCAAAGGTGGCACTTTTATAACCTGGCCCAACTACTGCAATGGCATCACACATCAGCTGCCAAAATGGATTGTTTTTAACAATGCTAAGAGGTATGTGACTCCAGTAAAGACACCTTCCCATTACCCTGTCCGCTTCTACCTTTTCTAATTTCTTTACAACTGACTTGATAGAAGGTTGTGAGCCTGGTCCAACATAATGGGATGTGTGCCCCGCCCTCCGCCCTCCCACGAGGTGAAGCTGTGGAGCCCCTCCCACTACCCTCACCGATAGTGGTAGATATAGATGCACCTAAACTTCTTGCTTGGCCAAAAGCTGCAAGCTCAGCTTTGTTTGCAGCGATCTCATCCTTCTTTCTCATTTTTTCATGGATGGCATCATGGGCAGCTCTCATGATTTCTGGGGTCACTGCAGTACAAAGGCCAACATCATGGCCAGGTAGTTTGGCTAAATGGTATTTCAACCTATTAACCCCTCCCGCCATGTGACGCCCACATAATTTGCAACTCAAATTTTGCCTATTGTTGCCATCCTCGGGCTCACCATACTGCCAAAATGGGTCCAATGTCTTTGGCATTTTTGCAATTGGAAATTTGGAATGCTTCAAACCTTCAACTCAAATGCAACCCTAGGGCACAAAAACAAAAAAAAATTACATTAAACTCCATTGGAAAATAATAGCAACATTCTAGCTTAAAAAATCATACCTCTAAATTTAGATTTTAAGCCATGAAAGATAAGAAGAAGAGGGTGGCTAAGAAGTAAAAAAACAAGCATGCTATTTTCCATTCTAATTTTTTAAAACCCCCATTTACATTGGGACTGTTTTTCATTTTTTGGGGCATGGAAATCAATGGCAAAATAGTAAAAACAAATAGCAAAGAAATAGACAAGAAATAGGCAATGAAATAGTAAAACAAATATGCAAAAGATCTTTCAAACAGTTCATGGCAAAAGATAGAAAAACAATGGATAAAATGCACTTACCTTCAACACTTGCTCCACAAAAATCCTTGGTTGAGATGCTAAATGGTGTTTGAAAGCCTCCAAAGGTGTTGGTGGTCTCCTCAAGCCCTTCTCCTCCACTTCCAACAAGCTCATTTGCCAAATGAGAAAAAAAAAACCAAGTTTTCCCTTTTCTAAGCCGCGGGTTGCCTGCCTGGGCGCTTTTTTCAGTCAACTCACGCTTTTTACCAAAAAATCGCGCTTTTTAAGAAAAAATCGTGCTTCCAAATTTTTTTTTTAAATTGCGATTTTTCCTCGGCGAAAAATCGGCCTGAGGAAAAAATCGCGCTTTTTTCGATTTTTGCCGATTTTGCGGCGATTTTTTCAAGCTTGGTTTGTAGATCAGGTCTTCCTCATTCCAGAACACCCCCAACGCTGAGCTAGTTCCTGCCAGGTAGCCCTAGATCTGAAAAACTGACTTTCAGCCTCCTAGCCTCCCTCATCAGATTTTGACTTTTTCCAAATCTGATTTTTCCTGAAATTTTCTGACTTGGGTTTGTAGATCAGGCCATCCTGGTCTGATTTCCACTCCAACGCTGATCTGATAGTCTCCTGGTGGCTCTAGATCTACAGATCTGCCTCTCCAAACCCTAGCGCTAGCCCTCCTTCTGCTGATTTCCCTGAAACCTGAATCTTCCGGGCCAAATCCTTTTCTGGGTCCATAGATCAGGGCATATCCCAGGTGGGTTCATTTAAACGCTGTGTTGATACTGACTCCATTACCCAAGGCTGAACAGGCACTGATCTTCAAGCATAGCGCTAGCTCCTTGTTGACCTATTTTCCTCGAAATTTGACCGCTCCTTGATAACTCAGGTAACCTGGCATGTTCATATCTCTCACTGAGTCTATCTCTTTGGTACTAGACAGTCTCAACTCTGTCCTTACTCACCCTGTCTCAGTTACGTTTCCCAAGACAGTGGTTATCTTCATCAATTGCTAGTACCTTAACCCTAGATCTAGTATTACCCCTACAGGTCACTTTGGATCAACCCTCGTACGACTGAAGCCCTCATCCAAAGCCCAAGTCCACTTACTACTATCATCCATAGATTTAGAGTTTCTAATTACCTTACACCTTACGTACCTCAAACCATAATTGATCTGATCTGGTGTCTAGGTCTGATCTCTCCTGTCGGGAGTAGGTCTGGGTCTCCCTCGTTGTTGTCTTGGACTTGGATAACATAAAGCGAAGACTACCTTGATTGGCATGACAACCATCCATTTGGGAGTCTAGGCAGTCTTGATTCCACCTCCTTAGTTGCTTGCCCCTCTACCATCCATCCTGGATCCATCATACAAAGGCAACTACAAGGTTGGTGATAACAAACCTCATCCTAGGAATTTTGTATTATTTCTGCTTAAATCCCCCCAAGGTCCAGGGTTTGATCGTTTGAACAAACACACCAATCCTAGATCTGATTGCAATTCCTTAAGTCACTGATCCATTTTGTTCGAGTAAGATTTCTACCATCCTTAAACACCCGTACTCGAACACTCCATAATTTGTGGCTTATCCCTTAAATCTAGGGTTTCTAGCTCTCACCTTATGTATTCTCAGTCTTTGATTTGATTTGGTGATTAGTTGTTGATCTATGTCTTCCCCTTTGTCACTTGGGCATTCAATGGCATAAAGCGAAGGAAATCCTAATCGACATGACAACCATCCATCTTTTGGGGGTTAGGGTTTTTGAAGATCACGATTTTGGTTGTCTGTCCTCTCTACCATCCTATATAGGATTACTCTACGGGGCAACTACAAGATCCGTGATAACAGATACCACAAACAATATGTGATGCTAATTAAATGATGAGTCACATCACACCACCCATTCGCTAATCAAAGGCATGGGCCACACTCAAACCTTGAAACATTCGCATGGACAAAGCATGATTTCAAACTTTGGTTAAAAGATGGTAACTGAAACATGAGTTAAAGTGACGCTTCTTCCCTAAGAAGAATTCGCCTCTAAAGGGACCACCATGCCAAGTCACTTTTAACCATTAAAATAATCACTTTTTTTACTGTTCCACTATTTTGAATTATGCCAAACTGATGCACTTTTAGCATTTAAGTGTCATTTTGATGCTCTGTTAGCGAAAATGGCCATAAGTGACTTTTTTATCACCAAGGGTGTATGCAAAGTAGGTCCAAGGGTAATGAGTATGCTTTGAGTGTGAAAACGAGCATCTCCACACCAAAATCTGCCTTCGGATCAAAAATTTATGCCATTTACAAGTGTTTTAATTAAACTATTAAAAAATGGCTTCAAAATGGGGAAAATAAATAAATAAATATTTTTTTCGGAATCGGACGAAACTCTAGGGGGACTTTGCACATGTCCATACGACTCAATTCGAATGCCTAGCATGTTTATAAATATTGACACTTAGGCTCTAATAACCCCCTAAGGCCTATCCACCAAGATGACTACCCCAACTTTGGAGGTGTGAGTGAAAAACTCATAAATTATTAGTCGTTTGTTCAACAACAAATAATTACCAAGGGAAAAAACACTCTGGGCTAGTCGTCAATCTATGTCCTTGAAGCTTAGTCTTTTACAAAATTGACCATGCTAGCACATTGTTTACAATTTCCCCAAGGGGTTATGAGCATGTGTTACAAAATTTTAAAAGGGCCAAGAAGGCCTGATGGACTTCTGAGCTCTAAGTTTGAACAAGTGCTTTTTCATATCTTTCAGCTCACTTGAAAGTCTGACTGAGTGCAACTAAGGCAGTAACACATGCAATGATAATAATTCCAAATTCAAAACTAAGATTTTAGGTTTTAACAAACCAGGACAAATGCCAAATACACCTAAGAAGTTAAACTAGTTTTTAGAGTGGTGAACTTTAGCATTTAAAGTCGAGGTTTGGAAAGTTGAGCTTGGTAAAAATGACCTCTAAACCTAGCAATTTGAATTAGGGTTTTGGAAAGCAATTTTAGGGTTTTGGCATAAGACAATTTTATGACCTCATGCAAATGGAGACCTTCCAACACATTGCCACATGTCAAACTAGAATAACGATCCACCCCCGCTCAAGATTGTGCTCGACTCATCACTCTTTCACCAATGAAACCTTGAACCACACAATGACATTCAAGTCGGAAACATGACATTCAACCTTTACTTTTGCCATATATAGAAATTTCTAATTATAGAAATGCCCAAAAAACTAATCTTTCCCAAAAAAGAAAGAGGTAAAAAGGTGAGAAAGACAGATTTTGAAGGAAAGCATCAATCTAGCTTCTTGCAAAAAACACGAAAATTTAAAACAAAAACCGAAAAGAGAAAATAATCTCGTTGGGCTCATTTTTTACAAGAAGCATGAATGTATGAATATTAATGTCATGTGGGCCACCTAATTTCGAGTTCCCAGAAAAAGAAATTGCTAAAAATAGCGATCTCGGACTTTGATTGCTATAGAAAGAACTATGATCAATATGTATGTTTGGATCAATGTATAATGTAACCCACCTAATGGAATCTCGTTGAACATTAACCCTCTAGTAGTGAAAGCACAACCAGGGGTTAACAATTGCGACTCAAGGAGACATCCCCTTGTGAGGTTCCCATAACCACATAATCTATGTACTTTAAAGGGTTTGAAAACCAATCCATGAGAATCCAGCATGTATGAAAGGTGCATGTCCACTAGGAAATGGAGTCAACTCCATAATACCTTGGTTTGACTAAAAGTGAGGCACTATGTCTATGCATTCCCATCTGCAAATGCAACATGCAACCCATCCAACAAGTACGCTTCTCCCACTGGCAAATGAGTTGAAGTCGACAGCTGGGAGAATTCCACTTTATGATGCCAATGATGAAAACCCCTAACAAGCACGAAAAATACCCACCAATGATGTTAATGGAATCTAAGGTATGAACACAAACTTAGTGCGAAAAATTATCTAAAGTCAAGCATGGATGGTGCAAGGTTTGACTTATTTGTTCTTATGGGGTTATAGTTGAGAAGTGTTTGGGGCTGATCACTCTTGAAAGGGCATTCCATCTTTATCCTCCCAGCTCATGATTCCATGTTATACCTTCTCCTTGATCATTTCATGGTTGCATGTTATTGTATTAAAGTTTGCGGTTGTGATGGTGCACCTTTTGTAAGGACCTCATTTATTATCATAATCCTTAGGTTGGCTAGACATGGGACATTTGTAATGGCTTGACTATGCATTCTCCACATATTTCAACCCTCTTTACTTATTATCTTGACTCCATTGCCCTCGTGGACTGGCACTAGTCTCAGTCTTCCATCAACTTTAATTACAAAACCTATACTACAATTTATGTTTTGCTAAAGCTAACTCTTCATTTCACCTTGATCCTTCATTGCATAAGCTTTGGCAACCCTATTATAGGGATACCCCCTTGTGCCGAAGGAGATCCAACCTAGTGAGAGAGGGGGATATTGTGGTGACAATTGGTAGCCTCTCTTTGTTCCACCAAGGTCTTACTTGTGCTTTAAGACTTTATCACTGTGAGGGTTTGGGTGGTAACACTCTTGAGACTTCAATTTTCTTTTCTATTTAATTCTAGCCTTTCCTGCATCGCTGTTAATAGGCTTCATACTTTTCAAGCTAAGTAGATGCATTTACAGAACATAAGGTATCATAAGCCGCACTATGGTTCAAAATTCTGATTTGAAGGACTATATTATAATCTAGGTTACTATACAAAGCCAGCATGAATACCCTAATTTTCTTTTACAGAATGACAAGTTGAAACAAAACAAAAATATAATTTAATAAGCATACCTTGAGATATGGTACTTCCGCTCAATGGTGTACAAGAGGCTGTCAATACACTTGTTGATTCTTTGTAGTCAAGAGGAAGTGCAATGTCAAGTTCACAGTCTGTATCCATAATTGATATGGCAGAGGAAGGCTTGGTGTCAATAACATCTAAATAATAGTATCTGTTGTTGTAAGAGACCATGATGCTGTCATTTGTAGTTAGGCATGAAAAGTTCCTTAAAGTTGTTTCCAATCTGCACAATAAAAAAATAAAGTTAGAGCCTGTGTATGCAAAAATCTTGAGGCATGCAATTGTGAGCTGGCTAAAGGCAATCCAAGGAGTAAATAAAATCAACAGCTATCACATACCTTCATGAAATTATTTGAAGTATGATAGATGAAATACTTACACAGCTTTAGGATTAGAGATATCAAGAAAATCTTTTGTGTGAGGTTGCAATTTCACATAAGTTCCTTTTGGAAGTGTGGCATTTTTCACCCTAACAATATCTCCCTCTTGTAACAGCATATTTTGCATCATCTAAAAACAGCATAATACATATTACAGAAATATCCTGAACAATGCTTCAAAATTTTGAGAGAAGTTGGATTATTTGTAATCATGCCAGGAAAAACATTTGCTCACATACCCAGTATGGCATGTAAATCATGCCCTCATCAGCAGTAAACTCAAGTACTCCACAGTGTGATCTGCGTTCTGTTGCGGCATTATAGAGCTCAAAGAGCATAGGATAGTCTATTTGTAATGATGCTGTATATAAACAAACAAGAAAAGTAGAATCAAATCAAGGCTAGAGCCTAGCTCCAACAAAGACAAACATCTTCACAAGCATAAAAGAGAATATATCAGATGCCAATGAGGAAAAGGCCACTCTTATCACTAACTGTAATATCATTTGAATTTTTTATAACTGGATATTTATATTGCAAAACAAATAGACTATAGCTTACTCACCTAGATGATCAAGAGCTGAAGGAGGCAGTATGACTGCAAATTTTCCCAGAGAAAAATCATCAAATAAGTTCGACAAAATATATTAAAACTTCCCAGGATTAAGCTGCCTCCAAAACTCTAATGTGGATTAAAAATTTAAAACAAATGCCACACCTGTCTATATAAAATGAGAATCACTAACCTTTGTCTCCATTTTCCAACTGCGGCTGCAAAATGAACACAAACATCTCTATATTAGAAATGGTTATAGAATTATATTTTATCAAGAAATTAATATACTTCTGTTTTGTTACAAACTTTGAATTTTGTTGCAATTTCAGTCAAATAACATAATAAGTGATCATGAGAAAAAGCATGTCTCATAATGATGTATCTGAACAAAGGACACACAGAACACATGTGGTTTTTGGACATCCATATTTGTTCCTTTTGTTGTTTTCAAGATTTATGTTCTTAAATTTGCAAAAGCACAAGTATTAAAATCAATGTCCTGCCCATGACAGTTAAAACTTAAGAGGTCAAGGTATCATAAGAATTGACCTTTGTGGACAATTTCACACATTTATCATATATTTTGTTGGTGAGCATATCCTCATCTTTTGCAATATATTCATTTTGAGGGCTTTGAATCATTTTAAGCAGAACCTGGTGGATTGCAGAGAGGCAAAAATATGGTTTTGATTCTTGAATGGAAGCAAGCTTGTCATTCATCTTCATATTTCCCCCCACGTTTTTAACATCTGCATCTAAAAAGTAAACTTAGACTACGGTCAATAGGCATCCGAAAGAGAGAAAGCTCAGGTGTCAGCTTCAAATTTTATATGGACCAAAAACCTTTGCCCTTTTGGTTTGGGATTTCTTTCTTCCTAAAGACACCTGTTGACAAAAAAATACAAAGGATAGATAAGTGCATTCCATCTTTCTTCATCCCTCGATCTGTCTAATTGGAAGGAATGTCCAACGAGCTTCATTTACCACCAGCCAAAACTCCAGTCTTCCATGAGCATACCAAGCATGTTGAGATACATTGCCTGTTCATCAAAAAGCTTGTAGAAGATAGAACTGTTGAGCTGCAGTACTGTCACACAGAGGACCAAACTGTAGAGATTTTCACCAAGTCTTTGGGTCTTGCATGTTACCGCCTTACACACACCTGGGGGGAAAGCGCAGCAGAAATCTTCAAGCTGCTTGGTGTGCCCTTGGGGGCAAGTCTCGAGTTAGGTGCTGTCACCTGATCCTGACTCCTCCGTTTAGGCCACACTCCTAACGGAGCCAAGGGGAGTAGTCCCTACAAAAGAGTTTCTAAGGATCTTGAAGTTTATTAGTTATGGATGAAGTGCTTGTTAGGAGTTGTTTAGAATCAAATTACTGAATCAAGATATTTGCAAATATGAAAAGTAATTCAACAACATAAAATAACATCAGCATATATGGTTTAAGCAACAACAATACACTGATAATAAGCAAATGAAGAGTACTGTTGTAAATGTAGATTAGTGCCAATGGAGTCAAATAAAATAATGTTGTTGAAAATGTAAAGTGTTTTGCAAATGTCTCTTGGTTCATCTTAACTTTTAAGTTAAAAGTGGATTTAGATGAGTGGATTAGAAAGGGAAGAGCACTCCAGATATACCTGATGGTACGAGGAGTATGTCCAAAAACGTTATCAAATATGGCTCCACGCGAGGAAATGTGGGTTGGATCGGAGTCTCTAGGAGGTGTCAAACACTACACCAATCGAGGGTGTAACCTGACAGTAACCCGAGGTCACTACCCAGTGGTTCCCACTTCCTCTGTGAAATTTCTCCACAAAAGATTGAATCGAGGCATTGGATTTTCGCCTTGGGAGATTCGTTGGGTTGTGAACTGAATTAAACTAGTCACTTGACTTTATTTCTAATACAGCCACTCTGGATCAGACGAACCGCAGATGGTGTAGAGCATACGGGAAGGGAGGCCTTGGTTAATTTTAAGGATTTTAGTGCAATATTGGTCTTGATTATTAATCCCCAAGGATCTCTTTCCAGGTCAATGACCATACTCGGTAAGTCAAGGGGGTTAATTCCAACTTGAAATAAAACAAGATGCAGAAAGGCTTGAAAGAAACAAGTTGTTTAATTACTACAACAACGAAAATCTTTCTCTTATGGGTAGTTCGGTATATCGTTGCTGGGTTAGTATTCAATTTAACCAAAATGAAAGTAAGCAGCTACTTGATCCACTTTTATTATCAAACAAATAAACCTAATCTAAGTATTGTGTAGATAAAAATCAAATGAATAAAATTGGGAAGATACAGGCTTCCCCCAAAGGGGAGAAGCGGGTTGTGGGAGCCGTAATCCCACTTGCTTTTTATTAACTTTATTACAATACAATTCTTATGAATGGGGCTGCCTTTTGATCTTGGAAAGTGATCAAAAAAAGGCTTACACAGCTCGCCTGAGAAAGGGGAATGAAGAAGGGGGGATTTTTTATGCTTAGGATAGCCAAAATTTTGAAAATTCGGCAGCAACTCCTTCTCTTTTTCCTCCGACCTGCTAAAAACCAGCAAGCTAGACTCAAAGGAAAGTTCGAAGATTAGCTAGAAATTACATAAAAATTTACAACCTAGTACTTGCAAATGATAGGGAAAAATAACTACTTCAAATACTAAGACTAGATCTAAGCTTGTGATGAAGAAAACTTTGAAAGAAATCTTAAATCTAAATAACAAGAGACGGAAAATAATCTTTAAATCTTAGATCTACTTGTTGTGAAGAAAAGTAACAAGAAAAAAGAAGTTTTTAAAAAATTTAGGAAAGAAGAAGGAGGAACTCAAGCTCAAGATTGAACAAGTTCGAGAGATAGAATGCCTGCAGTACAAGAAAGCAGTAGGTTCATAAAAATGTGGTGGAGAAAGATAAGATGCAGCTGGGCTCCGACATCTTCTAGCTTTCTCTATTTTTGACTGGTGAAATACAAGACTCCTTTGCATTAGATATCAACTCTAAAATGGCAAGATATACTTGCTTTGCAGCTTCTCAGTTTCTGTATTAAATTGTATGTCTCACAAATTCAATCATCTCTGCATCTGTACCCAACAGGCTACCTCGGTAGTGACTCATTCTATGCTCTAGCTCAATACTACACTTGCAACCTCAGCTATAGAGATACATGTGCTCTTTCCTTGATCCAATGTACTTTATTCCCAAGCAAATATAGACCTTGTACAGGGCTGGAAATGACTGATAGACAATCAGGAATAAATGGCAGCCTGTATTGTGCTGGAGAAACTCTTCTTTACAGATGTATTCTTCTTTTCCAACGTGATTAGCTTTTATAGGATGCCCTCACAAATGCTTTCTTTGCAGCAGTAGCAGTCCATATAATGAGAGGGAAGTGCTATATATCGTTGTCGATATATTATGGTCACCATAAACACTCCCAACAGCGTAGGAAGATATACTCAGCATGATAACCAACAGATGGAAACAATAACCCTCGCAACTTACTGAAACTTGGGAAAGTTGTCAACTCCAAAGGGACCACGACTTTAGTTGTAGCAGAGGGTATAACAATGAAGTGAACTCAATGAACTGGCAACGTCCTCCACACAAACTTGAACAGTAATAATAATGCTTCCTTTTTCCTCCACGATTTGACAAAATGCCTTCTCTACTAGCTTCGCTCCATCATCAAACAGAAGGCAGCAGTAAGCACACAAAACTTGGACTGTATGTATGCTTGTAGATGACCTCAAACCCAGTCAAGACTTGGACTGTTAAACCCTAAAGAATTCACCATAAAAAGCTCAGTTTCATCATAAAAAGAAGGTAGCAGTAATCACAACCCAAGTTACTGCAAGCAAGCAAAATTCGGACTTGGGACTGTGGAACTTCAACAACTTGGGACTGTTTATAAGAGTCAAATTCAAACTGTTTATATGCTGAGGAAGACCTTAAAATTCGTGACTGTGGAAAGGCTTCAAATTCAGAATGTTTTAACCCCAAGCAAGTCCAACAATGGACTGCATCAAATTTGGCATCATTGTGGAGTTAAGGTTCGAAATTGTTCACCGAGTAGCAGAGACATAAAGATTAAACCCCAAAAGAAAAAGATTATCCTCCATCTGTGGAAAAAATTCGGGGCTATGTTTTTCTTTAGCTTGGACTGCTCCTTCGAATTTCCTCAGTCTGCAAGTTTTAGCGAGCTGCTCTGCTCCCATGAAATTTACCACAGTCACGAAATTCCTTGGTTGGCTGTCAAGACGTCTACTGCTGCTACAAATAACTACCACCGAGAGGCCAAAAAGAACACCATAAAAAAAATTCTCTGTTGTAACCCTCGGGTCTGAGGCTGCCTCAATCCAAACTCAAGCTACCTTGAATCTTCGTTGGTTATTTTGGAGTGTGAGAATGACTTGTCTTTATATACTCTTTAAACGTTGACCACATCCTTGAATTGAGGGCCGACTTGTAGGGATGTGTGAGTTGTAATGTTTTTATTATTTTAGTATTTTGTTGTACAAGGCTTCTTCAATGGTCAACCTTAGGGTTTGTCCACAAGTCACAAATATCTTAATAGTCAACCTTAGGGTTTGTTGTAAGGTTGACCACATGCCATCAAGTTCACCACAAGCAAGGGTGTGATCCACATCACAAGGGCTTCAACCATGACATGTATGGCCATCAACATTATGTGTGTGGGACCCCAATCAACATATGACCATATCCAAGGGTTTCATGACCTTATCAACACATAAATGGGCCACGTCATCTTCACCATTCCTTCAAGGGTACAAGGACCATTAAACCAAGGGTATGCACATGACATCAAGACCATAATTAACCATGCAAACCACAAATGACCACAGAATGGGTCATTTGGCCCATTTGGTGTTCCAAAGGCTTCTTCACCATGCAAGAGGCTTCATGGGCTTCTTCAACCATCTCAACCACACAAGAGGACCTACAAGGGTCAAGATCCATCATGCCACCTCCTGTGGGGGTGCCAAGCCTCCGTATGTCTCATGACCATCTCCGGGGGTACCATGACCCCATCAGAGCATAAATGACCACAAAATGGGTCATTAATGCTTCTCCTAGCCATTTAGGGTCAAGATCCATCATGGCTTTAAGACCATCTCGAGGTTCTTCAGAACCATCAACAGAGTCTTCAACATCTTCAACAAGGTGGTGGCATCAAGATCCAGCCTTGTGGGTACATGGACCTTGTCAACTGGGTACAAGGCTTCTTCAAGGTACAAACCCACGTTGTAAGGGATCCAAAGCACTACAAGGTGCAAAACCACTTTGTAAGGGGTCAAGGCACTACAGGTGGGACTTGGTGGCATCAATGACATCCTGTGGGGCCACTGTAAGTCCATGTTGGCATCAATGACAATTTCATCAACAATCTCCCCCTTTGTCATTGATGACAACAACTCATGCTCCCCCTATGAGCATCTTCCCCTTTTGTCTTCATCTCTTCCCCTTTGGCATCAATGCCAAAGGGTGTCCAGATACCTGTGTCTGAAATCTCTGATCACTACTCACTGCTCCCCATGTCAATATGCACGATCCTAGGACCTGTCTGTATGCCTGGAGTAACCATCCTTTCTCCTTTGAGTTCATCCTCCAGCGTCATGAACTCAAGGTGTGCTAAGGTCTTTGAAAGACCTTACACTTGGCTTGCCATATGGCAGCCATCCTCCCTGCTCTGATCAACTTCTCCTATCTGCAACTGCTCGGTCTTCTTCATCCATACTTGCTTTTTGGAATCTGTCCTTTCAGCATTTGTTTCTTCATATGTGCTCACTTTCCTTGATGAGCTGTATAGGAAGTTTCTCAAGGGTTGTTTCCGTGTACTCCAACAATCTTGAGGTTTGTGCCCAAGGCCACTGCAGCTATAACACCTCATCATACGACAATATGCAGCAATGTGACCAACATTGTTGCATGTCCAGCACCTGACTGAGCTGTTGAAACTTTCAACACTTCTTTGATCAACTTCATTTCTCCATGCCTAAGCGTATCCTTGACTGTAGACATTTGTCTTCTAATCTTCAAATCTTCTTGTTGATGTATATGAAGTACTCCTTCTTAGTTGACTTCTTTGACTTGCACATTCTTGGGCTTTGTGGCCAAACCCACTGCAGGTGTAGCATCTCAATGTGTGAAATGTCGCAACAACATGTCCGACTTGATTACATGTCCAACATTTAACTGAGTCATTGGGGCTTCCAGCCCTTCTTCTTCCATAGAATCTACAATCCGTAGCCTTATGAACAAAATTAGAACAAAAATAACAATAACCATTGAAGCCACTTTCATACCTGGGTCTTGGAGTTGTTTCTTTTATGAAGTTGCTTTGAGGAATAGACCTAACTCCTTGTTTCATCTTTGAACTTCCAAAGTCCTTGTTGTCATGTGCAGGTGCATGGGGAGCAGCTTTGGACGTTGATGGACCTGCTTCTGGAATCTTCAGAGACCAAGTGTCATTTTCAGATTTTTCTTTGTTCTTCTTGTAACCAAGACCAGTTTTGTCGAGTGGAGATCTTTGGCAATCTAAGATCTTATCTAGGACAATTGAATTGTCCTGGAACTTGACCAAGGCTTCGTTCTTCTTACCTTTCTTCCTAAGACCAACTACCTCCATTTCCAACTTCTGGACTGTCTCCTCCTTTGCTTCCAGTTGACTCTTCAGAATTTCTTCTATCCTCTTGGCTTCCTCCAGCTGAGTCTTCAGATCATGATTGACCTCTCTAGTTTCTTCAAGCTCTTGAGCAAGCTTTTCTGGTTCTTCCTTTTGACTGATCAATTCAGTCTTTAATTGTTCAACTTCAGCATCCTTGTCTTTCGTTCAATCTCGCAACTCTTTGTCCTTGTCTTTGAGCTTTACAAGCAACACTTTCATTGACGTGGTCTTCTGCTGATATTCATTCAAGGAGTCCAAGATTTTCTTTTTGAACCTTGTGAAGTCACTCTGGGTCAAATTTACTGTGTTCAGAAACCAGTTGGCTCTGAGATCAATATTCAACAATGTGAGATGTATCTCATGTGCAGTCTTTGATAGCCCTTCATCATCATTTGCAAGAACCTTCTCAATTTCATCACATAAGCTATCATTATAATCACAAGAGTCCATATCTTTACTGGAGTCCTGTTATCACATATATAGTAGCCAGGCTACCATATTCTATTTTTCAAACACAGTACATTTTTCAGCCAGATCTCTTACATATGAGAAGCTGAGATGAGCATTTCTAATGGATCATTTTTGTATTAGTGGACTATTGTACTCTCCCATGCCAGGACTGAGTCTCAGGACACTCAGATTTGAGGACCGATATAGCCATTTATGTTATTTCAGAGCAGTAGTGGATGCCCAGTGATATATCAGTACTTTCTCATTGAATATATGGTGTTTCAGATGGGTTATATTGCATGGATATGACTCAGTATTTTATATGGTGTTGTGGTTATTATTGCTCTTATATTGATTCTTGTGGTATCATGATCTAGTGGTCATATTTATATGGACTTGGTTGTATATTATACTATGTATTGGTGTCCTTACTCTGGCTTGGAAGTTCTTGATCTATACTCATTGGTTTTACCCTCCTTAGGGAGAATAGAGGTAGTCATTCCCACCATTGTTTTGGCTTGCTAGTGTTGGCTCCATCATTTCATTGTCTTCATCCATCCATTACCTTCCAGTTTAATTTTCAACCCGACTGACTTCTTGACTTGTGGCATGGAGGACCTTTTTCCCCGCTAGAACCTTTGTTGGACAAGCCTCCATGTTTACATTGTGTCTCGGCTTTGAGTTGGTGACAAAACTTGCCTATGGTAAGTTGGATAGTATGCCTAAATCATTCTGGTCGGTTGTCCCGATGTTTGGCACTGTGCAAAATTCCCCCTAGTCACTTGAGATGTTGTTGGCTAAACCTGAAAGCTCATGTACTACTTTTATTGAAATATTAAATATGCGCCCATGGAAAATGAAAATTGTAAAACTGTGTTTCTTAACATATGTAAAAAGGGCAACAGCAATGAAATGCTCCTTGAAGAGTATAAGAAAAGGTCCAAAAAGCAATGGTTAAAAAATGTTATATCAAAGAATTGTTGACCTTGTTAAAAATAAATATGGCCCGGATGAAAGCTGCAATTAGCTATGCTTTTGAGCACTGGTGAAGTCCCAAAGGGTTCATATAGGCCAAAAAGGCCACAGAATAAAATGTGATCCTAATGAAATTGGATCAAGATTGATGCAGACATGATGCCTAAGTTGAATAAGCACTCTTTAAACAACTCATCCATTTGTGAGGCACTGCCATTCCTTGTGTTGTTGTTTGTCCAATATTGGTTATAGTGAGTTCTCCCTTTCCTTGTCCAAAGTGTCATGATGTTGAGTAGGAGGTCATCCTTTGCCTTAGCCTTGTCATTTCCACCTTTCACCCTTCACTAGCAAAATGACTATAGCTATGAAGTGAGTATAGTCTTGAAAGTCTGAGTCTAAGTAATAATAAATAAAGCCTAATATTTATAAGTATTTGTTGATGTACCGCCAGTGAAATGAATGCTACTTGTTGATTTTGTTACGTGAAAGAGTTGTAGAGCATGGTTTAAACTCTTAACACTTGCAGCAGATTGATCTATTCTGAGTTATTATTGGTGTCTGATTATTCACAGGTGGTTATCTTGTTTATTGGTTATGATTGATGATCATACAGAGACCTATGAGGGGTATGAGTATACACCTTTGATGGATTGGGACTCTCTGAGTCCAATGAGACAGTTTATTCCTGTTTCAGGCACTTACAGATGTTATCAGGCTTATTCTGCTTTTCTGATGCAGTTTTTTTTCACAAATTGATTTGCTTGAGCAGGGAGATGTTTCAGTTGGATCTCCTAGGGCGTTGTATGGGCATAGGGGGGTGCAGCCACTTGTTTGTACCATTGTACCCCCATCCCAAAGAGCTTGGAGGTCAATTTGACAATGCAGGAACCCTAGGAGGTTGTTTTAGCAGTATCACGTTTCCCGAGGCAGATTAAAAAATGATCAAATGGCTATTGAAGAAATCGATTTGGGCTACTGAGGCAAAGAAATGGCATGGGGTGAGTCACAATGATGAGAGTGATGTCTTCCACACCTTCTCCAGCAGTTTCAGCATTTTATGGGGCCCGCACCTATTTTTGGGCAAATTTTATATATTTTCTGGAGCTTTTTGGGAGACCCACGATTTCTTCAAGGAGGCACAAAAGTCAAAAT
The DNA here is from genome assembly GCA_001517045.1 of Pseudotsuga menziesii. Lineage (NCBI taxonomy): Eukaryota > Viridiplantae > Streptophyta > Pinopsida > Pinales > Pinaceae > Pseudotsuga > Pseudotsuga menziesii. Next base: position 194,009 of record LPNX010179592.1, on the reverse strand, counting down.
TTTAAATTGTTATATTATTTATTGTGCCATGGGGACACCCAAACGGAGTTAGTCAAACACTCCTTGGACCCACCATGTGCTTTCATTTATTTCTTGTTGAGTGGGTCACCTTTGTTTGGGTGGTTTAAGTCCACTTTGGTAAATTATAATTATATTGATCCATGTATTGTATGTTGAGTTCATCTCAACCATTGATTAGAACGTTGTATCTTTTAATCTTAGCCACTCGTTTTGAAAGTGGTTAGGATTTGGTTATGATTGAAGTTCTCTCATTTCTATTTAAAGGAGAGAGCTTCTCATTTGTAAGGGGTCTTTGGCTCTTGGATTGAAATAATAGAAAGACTTTTTCTGTGGAAATTTTCTGGATTTGCTTTGCATCTGATGTGCTCAAATGGTGATTAGCTTGTCTTCAGCTTACTAGCATCGTGGAAATTTTCGTGAGATCTATTTTTTTTCGCGGCTATCATTGTTTTGTCTACAGGAGGGCGTTTTGGCTGGAGCGTTTTTGTAGGGGGACCTCAACTTGCTCGGTTCTCTTCTGTTAGAATAATCCGTCGGGATTATTGTAAATAAATAATAAATAGGAATATGAATAGATAGGAAGGTGAAAAGGCTGGTTCTCAACCGCCACATTGTAATGTATAAATAAATGTTTCAGCCATGAATAGAATTGAATCGGGAGTTATTACCAACAAGTGGTATCAGAGCAGGTTCCTGCCATAACTCCTGCTGTTAATATTTCAGTCCTAACAGCCTGTATGCTCGCCAGTCTGCCCTCTGCTCTTCCCTCCTGCCAGTGCATGCATTGCATGCGTTACAATCCCTTCAAGACTAAGTTTTGTGTACTGCGACTGTGTAGAGGAAACCCTAATCCGGACGCATTTTGTATGTGTATTATTCTGTAGAGGAAACCCTAATGAGTTGAGCGAACCATTCCCCTCTCTTACCTAAGAGCCTCCACCTGAAACCCTAAGTCTGGTGATTATCCTGCGTGAAGTTACCTGAGTCGCGACCTCTCATATCACTGCGAGCTTGTATATGAAGACATTCTCTATGCTGTGTATGCTGTGAAGATATTCTCCATACTGCGTAGTGAAGACATTCACTATGCTGTGTATTGAAGACATTGAAGATATTCCCACATAAGTGTGTGCGTGGAGTTGATATCTGGTACATATACTGATATGCATTTTTCTATATGTTACTCTCCAGTTTTGAATGTTATCGTAAACATCCACTGATCCCTATCAGTCGGGAAAACCTAGTGCATGAATATCTACGGAGTATGGTGAACACCATCCCTTCCAAATCACTGACCATTTGCTGAAGCACAGACTCTCTCACCGAATGCGATCCTGTTTTATGTTGCGTGGCCTTGCTGTTGGCCTCAGTCGAGGGGAAACTAATAGTTGAATCCATACTATTTCCTCCTATCGTGTTTACAGTGTTCAGGAACTGGGACAAAATGTCGCGATGCGTGTTGTTGGACTGCACGAGGCTGTCCTGCTCTTGAAGAAGGGCAAAATAGGGTACCGAATCCTGGAGCTGCCGATGGGGAGAATCAATGTTGAAGATTGGAGAATCGATCGTTGGAGAATCAAGAGTACTGCCTTGAATTCAAGAAGCTGCGTGAAGACTTGATTGAAGACTGCGTGGAGATTTCTCTAGTGGTGTGGTCAGTTTTGAGATTGTTGGAGACTTACAGGCTACGTCCCATTTTATTGATTAAAATTCCTTACATTGCCCCTTCTCTAGGAGGTTGTGAAAGCCTTGTCGAGCAGCCTACCATTATTTCCTATTGGGATCAGAGCTCTGAACAGAGAACAAGGCGCATTTTGAGTTGAGGGATTTGAAGACCGTAGAGACTACGTTGAAGACTGTTGAAGATTGCTTAAAGACTGATAAATATTGTGACTGGTTTCTAAATGATGCTGAGTATTGGAGTTATAGATGTTGCATGGTATCTTTTAAACTGTTGAAGAGCTGCGTGGAGGTGACTGATATATATCATACTGACTGATATATATGCTGCGTGGAGGAGGCTACGTGACTGCTAGAGACTGCGTGAATGCTGAAGATTGATTACTGCACTGGAGAAATAATGTATGCTGCTTGTGACTGATATGTATATGCTGCGTACTGAAGATATATGAGCCTGGAGGTAAAACGTTTTTGTTCATTGAAATACAAAAACCCTAATTTTGCCCTAATTTAGTGCTGGAGTGTGAGTGGTACATTCTGCAAGCTTTTTCATTTGTGTTGAATGAAAGAGGCCCATGAATGCTGTCATGAATGTTGTGACTGTTGTGTATGAAGTATGATGCGGCTTACCAAGTGACATTTGAATTAATTTGAAGGTTATTTTTCACCCTATAAAAGGGCTGCATAATAGACCACGTTTACAGCATTTGAGCTATCATTATTTCTGCGGGCAGAGACAAACATTGAGCTCAACATGGGAGCTGAGTGAAGTGACTATTGATTTGAATTAATTTGAAGATTTTCATGTGTATGAATTAAGAATAATGCAGTTGTATGACCCGACTTTTGTATGAGCATGGTTGTTGTCTATTAATGAATTGTGATGACCGAGTTGAAGAAAGAAGACTGCTGCAAACATCCACTTGAAGACTGAAGTTGTGACCACATTCTACGTGAAAGTAGATTCTGCCCATCATGTTGACTGCATAAAGTTTTGACTTTGAAATCTGCGAAGAGTTGAGATAATTGTTGACTGTTGGTTGTAATATTTTCTCTGTCATTGTATCATTTTTAAAACTTGAAGTTGAGATTGTAATTCACCTTGGCAGAGACAGTAGACCTGCAAGGTTATTATTTTTTCTATATCTCTTTGTCATATCAAGTTCATTATTGTAAATTACACTAACATTTGTAAAGATGATATCTTTGGCATCTAGTATTGGTGCTGACCTTGTCGGCAAAGATCAATCCAAAGACCCTTCCAAGGGAGATTCCAGCAAGAGAGGACCAGGAAGAAGAAGAAACTTCAGAGGCAGAGGGGGCAGAAATAACTTCAC
>LPNX010179592.1:4571-188553 GCA_001517045.1 Pseudotsuga menziesii | reverse complement strand
AAGGAGACAGGAGTATCAACTTCTGGATACACTATGAGTCTTGGATCAGCAGTTGTTTCATGGAGATCACGCAAACAATCAGTTCCAGCAGATTCAACAACAGAAGCGGAATGTGTGGCTGCAGCTGAAGCAACGAAAGAAATAGTATGGCTCAGGAAGATACTTGAAGATTTGCAAGAAAAACAAGAGAACTCCACTCCATTGTTGGTCGACAATACTTCTGCAATCAAGTTGGCTAAGAATCCTAGATTCCATGATCAAACCAAACACATCAACACAAAGTATCATTTGATTCGACATCATGTAGAGGCCAAGACAGTCCATCTTCGACATTGTTCCACAAATGATCAAGTTGCAGACATCTTCACCAAAGCGCTTGGACGAGAAAAGTTTGAAAGATTCAGAAACATGCTCGGACTTACGAACACCCCTTCGGATTAAGAGGGGGATTGTTAGAATAATCCGTCGGGATTATTGTAAATAAATAATAAATAGGAATATGAATAGATAGGAAGGTGAAAAGGCTGGTTCTCAACCGCCACATTGTAATGTGTAAATAAATGTTTCAGCCATGAATAGAATTGAATCGGGAGTTATTACCAACATCTTCGTCTTAGATCAGGGGGTTTTCATTAGTTTCATTGCGATCTATGATTACTTCATTTTATTGTCTTGTAGCATTCAGTTTCTTTATTTTGTATGTACAAATCTTATATGGTTGACGTTTGCTAATGCGGGGTAGGGGACGCTTTGATGGCTAGGAGCTTGCATATGCCATAGAAATCACGAAGATCTTCCAGCATTGATCGGGATAGCTAGGATCGTCATTGTTACAGACTTCTACAAGCTTATCTAGGTAAGATCCACAGGTAAGTTCTTCTTTTCTGATCTTATTCCATTGTACCTTGTTAAAATTTAACTATTTTTCTGAAAACTCCTAAACCATAAAAACCTAAAAATCAAATAATCAGGGAACCGTCTAATCTTTTGCCAAACCATTTCTGGGTTTCATAGATCGGGCCTCTTCCTAACTAAATCAACTGGAACGCTGGTCAAATTCCTCATAGATTGACCTAGATCTGATTTTTCACGAAAAAACTACATAACCCCCCACTGAAAAAATTGACCTGCTAGGGTTTTGAGTTTTTCTAATTTCTGACTTCACAGACGGATAGATCGGGTCTTGGGCAGTCCAAATCAACCCCAACGCTGTCAAGAGGCTCAACAGTTTGACCAAGATCTGAAAAATAGACTGAAACTGCCCTAGCGCCCTCATTGAAAATTGGCCTTTTCCGGAAGTAGGTTTTTCTGAAATCTGACATGATAAGCTGATAGATCGGGTCCCAAGCATCCCAGAACACCCTCAATGCTGTGCTAATTCATCTTGGTTTTCCCTAGATCTAAAAAAATCAGTTTTCAGCCTCCTAGCCCCATCATCAGATTTTGACTTTTCTAGATCTGATTTTCCTGCTGTTTTCCTGATTTGGGCTTGTAGATCAGGTCTCCCTGATCTCTTCTCATCCTCAACGCTGAGCCATCATCCTTTCGGTACCCCCTAAAGCTTTAGATTTGTCTTCCTAGGCCCTAGCGCTAGCTATCTACTGAGTTGGGTTTCCTGTACCTTGGCTTTTCTTGACCAATTGCTTTCTGGTTTCATAAATCAAGGTGTTTCCCAAGTGGGTTTCCTAAAACGTTGTCTTACTGCTGACTCCATTACCCAATGCATACAAAGCACTGATCTCCAAGCTAGCGCTGCCCTTAGGCTCTTAGCCTTTGCCATCTACCAACATTCACTGATAGCTCAAACACCTTTTACTAAGTCTGATTTCTAGGTACTGGATTGTCCCAACTCTATTCGTGCTCGCCCTGTCATAGTTACGTTTCCCAAGATAGTTGCTAGTACCTAAACCCTAGAGCTAGGGTTCCCATTCACCTTACACCTTAAGTATTCTGAAGCCCCATCTGATCTTCTTCTGGTGTCTAGGTTCGATCTCTCCTATCGGGAGCAAATCCGGGTCTCCCCCATTGTTGTCCTGGACTAGGATAACCTAAAGTGAAGCCTGCCTTGATTGGCGTGACAACCATCCATTTGGGAGTCTAGGCAGTCGTGGTTCCACCCCTTAGTTGCTTGCCCCTCTACCATCCATTATGGATCCACCTTAAGCAGGCAACTACAAGGCAGGTGATAACAAGTCCTCTTCTTGTTTATCTTTTTCTTGATTGAGCTCTTCTGGGGGCTTGTCTTCTGATTCCTAATCTGACTTTTCGGGTTCTGGTCTTGCCTTCTGATACTCACTTTTCAACTTGAACCATAGGTCTTTTGCTGAAGTGTACTCTCCTACACTTTCCTTCATTGAGCTGGGAAGTCCATCCATGAGGAACTTCAAGGCTTTAGTGTTGTCCTTCTTTGCTTCCTTTTGTGCAACTGATTTTCCTTTCTTATTTGATGGAGCGGGTGGATTGATAACAATTTTTCAAATACCAAACTTCTTCAGATAAGCCTTCATTTTATTCCTCCAACTGAAATAATCTGTAATATCAAGTATAGGCACATCATCGCTTGATGACTCTTTCTTTTCCTCCATTGTGTCTAAGGATCTCCTTCAAGCTTGTTAGGCTTGTGACGAAGGCCGGCTATGATACCAATTGTTGGACACAATGTTTACACTGAGAGGGGGTGAATTAGTGTAAAGCCAAATTTAAAACTTTTTCGTAACTTATCACAATTAACTACCAATTCATAACTCCACTATTCTACCAGTTTCATAATCATTTTATAAACATCTTTCACTTCATCATGCACATATCATAAGCATTTGAATCATCAAGAACCATAACACAAAAGAACACAACACCATATAATTTTGTAATCTTTTTGTATTAGTTTTGGACCGGCTAAAACCGTGAGATAAAATTAGCACCTACTCTTCATCCAGGACCCTGCCTGGTTTTCTTAGACCCTGCTAAGAAGGAGTTTGAGGTATCCTAATCTCAGATGCAAGTCAAGCTTGCATTTACAATTTAAGCTCACTGTCTCAACACATTTTCATCACTGTCACATCACACTAGCACTTATCTCTAGCACCTCCTCAATCAACATCTTCTTAGCAACTTGTCTCTATCCTCTTCATTTTGTCCAAAAGCATTTTGTCAAGAATAATATCAGCAATTTATCATCATACTGTCCATGACTTCACGATCTTCCAAGCACATCTTCATTCATGTCATCAATACAATCTTCTGCTGCCCTAATCATCATTATGTTCACCAATTCATATCTAATCAACATATACATCATAGTACTGTCTATGTCATCAAGCTGTCTCTATCGTTGCCCCGAAAACACTACCTTCATGCTACTCCCACTGTTTCAAAATATCAAGCATATCTAGTTGCTCAGAAATCAAGTCACCTCATCGATTTGCTGTCACAGTCATTAATTATGTCCACACAAATTTGACTTCCCTAGATCATCAGATATTCACCAAGGATAGTTCAGCATATTACAGTTCTATCCATTTCTGCCCATCAAGTTGTTGCCCTAATCATCAAGAGTATAAGTATCAACTTGTCACTGACATCTTCTAGCTTTCTCTATCATTGACTGGTGAAACACAAGACTCCTTTGCATTAGATATAAACTCTAAAATGCCAAGATATACTTGCTTTGCAGCTTCTCAGTTTCTGTATGAAATTGTATGTCTCACAAATTCAATCATCTCTGCATCTGTACCCAACAAACTACCTCGGTAGTGACTCATTCTATGCTCTAGCTCAATACTACACTTGCAACCTTAGCTATAGAGATCCATGTGCTCTTTCCTTCATCCAATGTACTTTATTCCCAAGCAAATATAGACCTTGTACAGGGCTGGAAATGATTGATAGATAATCAGGAATAAATGGCAGCCTGTAGTGTACTGGAGAAACTCTTCTTTACAAATGTATTCTTCTTTTTCCACGTTATCAGCTTTTATAGGATGCCCTCACGAATGCTTTCTTTGCAACAGTAGAAGTCCATATAATGAAAGGGAAGTGTTATATATCCTTGTCGATATATTAAGGTCACCATAAACACTCCCAACAGGGTAGGAAGATATACTCAGCATGATAACCAACAGATGGAAACAATAACCCTCGCAACTTACGGAAACTTGGGAAAGTTGTCAACTCCACAGAGACCACGACTTTAGTTCTAGCAGAGGGTATAACAATGAAGTGAACTCAATGAACTGGCAACGTCCTCCACACAAACTTGAACAATAATAATAATGCTTCCTTTTTCCTCCACGATTTGACAAAATGCCTTCTCTGCTAACTTCGCTCCATCATCAAACAGAAGGCAGCAGTAAGCACACAAAACTTGGACTGTATGTATGCTTGTAGATGACCTCAAACCCAGTCAAGACTTGGACTGTTAAACCCTAAAGAATTCACCGTGAAAAGCTCAGTTTCATCATAAAAAGAAGGTAGCAGTAATCACAACCCAAGTTACTGCAAGCAAGCAAAATTCGGACTTGGGACTGTGGAACTTCAACAACTCGGGACTGTTCATAACTGAGAAGAGTCAAATTCAAACTGTTTATGTGCTGAGGAAGACCTTAAAATTCGTGACTGTGGAAAGGCTTCAAATTCAAAATGTTTTAACCCCAAGCAAGTCCAAGAATGGACTGCATCAAACTTGGCATCAATGTGGAGTTAAGGTTCGAAATTGTTCACTGAGTAGCAGAGACATAAGGATTAAACCCCAAAAGAAAAAGATTATCCTCAATCTGTGGAAAAAATTCGGGACTATGTTTTTCTTTAGCTTGGACTGCTCCTCCGAATTTCCTCAGTCTGCAAGTTTTAGCGAGCTCCTCTGCTCCCATAAAATTTACCACAGTCACGAAATTCCTTGGTTGGCTATCAAGACGTCTACTGTTGCTGCAGATAACTACCACTGAGAGGCCAAAAAGAACACCATAAAAAAAATTCTCTGTTGTAACCCTCGGGTCTGAGGCTGCCTCAATCCAAACTCAAGCTACCTTGAATCTTCTTGGTTATTTTGGAGTGTGAGAATGACTTGTCTTTATATACTCTTTAAACGTTGACCACATCCTTGAATTGAGGGCCGACTTGTAGGGATGTGTGAGTTGTAATGTTTTTCTTATTTTAGTATTTCGTTGTACAAGGCTTCTTCAATGGTCAACCTTAGGGTTTGTCCACAAGTCACAAATATCTTAATAGTCTACCTTAGGGTTTGTTGTAAGGTTGACCACATGCCATCAAGTTCACCACAAGCAAGGGTGTGAACCACATCACAAGGGCTTCAACCATGACATGTATGGCCATCAACATTATGTGTATGGGACCCCAATCAACATATGACCATATCCAAGGGTTTCATGACCTCATCAACACACAAATGGGCCACATCATCTTCACCATTCCTTCAAGGGTACAAGGACCATTAAACCAAGGGTATGCACATGACATCAAGACCATAATTAACCATGCAAACCACAAATGACCGCAGGATGGGTCATTTGGCCCATTTGGTGTTCCAAAGGCTTCTTCACCATGCAAGAGGCTTCATGGGCTTCTTCAACCATCTCAACCACATAAGAGGACCTACAAGGGTCAAGATCCATCATGCCACCTCCTGTGGGGGTGCCAAGCCTCCTTATGTCTCATGACCATCTCCGGGGGTACCATGACCCCATCAGAGCATAAATGACCACATAATGGGTCATTAACGCTTCTCCTAGCCATTTAAGGTCAAGATCCATCATGGCTTTAAGACCATCTCCAGGGTCTTCAACACCATCAACAAAGTCTTCAACATCTTCAACAAGGTGGTGGCATCAAGATCCAGCCTTATGGGTACATGGACCTTGTCTACTGGGTACAAGGCTTCTTCAAGGCACAAACCCACGTTGTAAGGGATCCAAAGAACTACAAGGTGCAAAACCACTTTTAAGGGGTCAAGGCACTATAGGTGGGACTTGGTGGCATCAATGACATCCTGTGGGGCCACTGCAAGTCCATGTTGGCATCAATGACAATTTCATCAACAGATATGACCTCGGTTTATTAATAAAAAATTCACAACAATGAGAGTTCTTGCACCATCAGTCTGACCTCCAAACTCTCAACTTTATTCATTAAAATAGTATGAACATTACAACCGGCAGAGGTTCCTTGCTTCTTTCTAGAATGAGGAAGAAGGCCTCGCTTTTATAGAGTTTACAAACCCCTGGGCGGTGGACCATGTTATCCACTAAGTTGTACTTAAGGGATTTCCAGTGAGCCACCAAGGATCAGAACAAGTAAATTGTTCTTACTCGGTGCTCAGAATTTCCAAGGATTCATCAAGACCAAATGTTGGTCCCTTTGTAATTTTTACATCTTTATACCCTGCGGGGATTTTGTAATAAATGACTTAGCATGATGAAAATTATGTAAAAGGTTTGGCTTGCCTAGGACTTAGTTATCAATACTTTACTCTAGGGTGTTTTTTCCTTGGGAATTTCATGTCATTTTTTAATGACTTATCATTTTTGAGTTTTTCACCCACTTCTCCAAAGCTAGAGTAAATGTCTTGATAAAAAAGCCTTCGGAGGTTATTAAAACCTAGGTGTCAATGTATATTACCATGCTAATCATTGCTTTTGAGTCATATGAACACGTATTAAGTCCCCCATAGGTTTTTTTTAATTTCCGGAAAAAATATTTTTTTTCGTTTTTTAGGCTTATTTTTTACAAGTTAATTAAAAAAATTAAAAAAGGCATAAAAGTGTGGTCTAGACTCCGATTGGGGCATGGGGGTGCTCATTTTCTAACTCGGAGCATATATTTTACCCCTAGACCCACTTTCCTAAGTTTTTAAGTGATTCATTTTTCACTTAATTAACTTTTAGTCAAAAAACCAAAAAAAGACCAAAAAATGAGGAAATAAAAGAATTTGGCAATTTCTGCAAAGTAAAAAAACATGCCGAAAATGAAATTTTTGAGTTGGCAAAACTATTTGGAAATATTCCTAACCTTCCCGAAACATGTTGGAGCATTTCTCTCATGTGAAAGAGGCAACATGACATTGCCAATTGGAGAGGGCGTATTTCCCAAGAAATTTATGGAAAGAGTAGAAGTAAAGTGGAATGGGTTGGCTTTGGTTTTGGAATGAATCATTTTTGTATTAAATTGTTTCCATTTTACAAGCTCATTTCAAATTGGTGAATGCACCACCCTCTTCTTCTTTATTTTTCTATATAAGCAAAGCTCTCGCTCTTCAATTTCCATGAAGCAAGTAACCTCTGCTATTGTAATGATCATTATTTTTTCTGATTTTGAATAAAAGTCAAGACTTTGGAGGTGTGAATGGTGTAAGATCTTGTTGATGTGAATGTTGCAATTAATCGAGGTGATATTTGGCTAAGCTATTGTTCATTTCTTACAAGTTTTGCAGATCTGATTTCTAGCTTAAAAATCCTTTATGGTTTATTGAGTAAACATTTAAAGTATTGATTTGTTTACTTGTATTTGGTTATCTAAGATTAAGAAGCAACATTTTGTAGTTGGTAATACTTGTGTTCTTCTCATTTCATTTGATTAAATGCACTAGATTGGATCTCACTTGTTCAAAGTTTGTGTGTAGCTTGCAGATTATCTCAAGTGAAGGAGAAGTGGGAGCTCGGTTGCATCCCTTCTTTTCTTCATTCTTTATCTTAAAGATCTAACATTTCTTGCATTTCAGGCACTTCTATGCCTTCACAAAGATTCTAGCCAAGCTTGAGGGCTATTTCTTCATCCTTAAAAAATTAAATCTTTTTCTTGTTACCTTTAAAAGCAAGCTTAGATTTTTTCTTAGCTTGATTATTTAACTAGATCTAGAAGCATTTCCTTTTAACCATCATAAGCTTAGATCTAATGAATCTCTTAGTATTTGAAGTGGTTTAAATACCTTCAACTTTCGCAAATACTAAGGTGTAAAATTTTGATTGTATTTCTATGCTAATCCACTAATTTATAAAAGATTAGCTTGCTGGTTTTTGTATTTTGTTGACAGCTCAAGAGGAAATGCTGGCGAAATTTTCAAATTTTTAGCCTCTCAAAGCATCTCCAAATCCCCCCTCTTCAATCCCTTTCTTTCGACAATTTATTGTAAGCCTTTTGGCCAAAGTATAAGGTCAAAAGGCAGCCCTTTATTTAATTATCAGCAATGTAACAATTTAATAAAAGAGCAAGTGGGATTACGGCTCCCACACCCCTCTTCCCCTATTTGGGGGAAGACTGTATCTGTCCTTGAAGTGGGTTGGATTTTCTTGTTCATTTAGATTAGATTTGATTATTTCAACTTTTAAATCAATCAGGTTTATTTCAAAATTTACAAATTTTATTCAAAGTAATCAAATAGTCACCCAGCATTTATTTGCCGTAGTAATTAGTCTCACAATTTTTTGTTCACACGAGCACACAATCCGTCCGAAAGGGTTGTATCTCAACCTTACTTTGCTTTCATAAATTGGAAAGAACATTTGCCTATTTCGTGTATGCTCTACTCCTCGCAGCTCGATCTGAATCTTGGGGATATCAAAAGTGGAATTGTGCACTTATTAATTTTCTCACATCTAATTAAATAACTCATTTTAATAAAAGTAACTACCCAAAACATTACGAAAATCCGGCATAAACGATTTTGGAGAAGTAATGGGCACATTTTTCAAGGAAAGCAGGAACAACTAGAAAGTGACCGTGGGGTCCCATTAGGCTGCACCCTTGTGGTGTAGTGTTGAACACCCCCCCACGACTCCATCTAGCCCACATTTTCCCGTGCGGAGCCACTCTTCCCAAATTCCAGACATATTCCCATTACCACTTGGTATATCGAGAATCCCTTTCTTTTAATTATTCATCATTCTAATAATTAAAATTGACCCAGTAGACCAGCAAAATATTTTCCTTGTTTTCAACAGCATTCATTGTGTTGTGACTCCATATCGGCACTGGTTCAATTATTGTACTCACTATTTTGCTTATAGTCATATTATGATTATTGATATATCTCGCATTGCTATTGAATTTAGTTATATAATTTTGCTTAGTGTCATGTCAACAATTTATTCATTTCTAACTCCTTAAACAGCCCAATCAATTGAAACAACTAAAACACTTAAGAGCCTTAGAAACTCTTTTGGTAGGGACTACCCCCCTTGGCTTCGTTAGGAGTTAAGCCTAAACGGAGGAGTCAGGATCAAGTGATAGTACCTGACTCGAGACTTTCCCCCAAGGACACACCAAGCAGCTTGAAGATTTTTGTTGCGTTAACCCAAGTGCGTAATAGGCGGCAACACACCAAACAACAAGAGTGAACGTGAGTTAACTGGAACCATCTGAGTGATCTGAGGGATTGAATACGAAGAGGAGGTGCCACCTCTCATAAGAGAAATGCGCACCCAATCCTCAAACCTCAACTCCAACCATAACGAGACAACACATCAAATCATGAGTCTTCATGTGAAGGGTGACGCATGAACTTGAGTTCGTGAGATGATTGAGGAAGTTTGTTGGTTTGATTTTCATTGTGGAGGCGCCACATCTCCATAAGGAGATGTGCCCCCACCAAATTCCAACCGACCCATTCAAGAGTTGCCATATGATCAATCACGTGAGGGCCCACGAAGGAGGGGCGTAGTCTTCATGCAAAAACGATTTGCTAGCTTCCAAGCTTATCTTAGATGTGATGCCTTTTACCTTGGTCTTACTCGCCCTCCACTAATAAACACAAACGACACCCCCTTCATGTCATTTGACTAAGAAATCAATGACTTATGACTTCTTCTTTTTTGTCAATTTGTCGTTTTTTAACAATTTTTGGCATTTTGTCGCATCGTTAGAGAAATAATGCCATACAGGATAATTAGTCACCCAGAGCATAAGAAAAGAGGGTTCCAGGGTAAAGAGGATGCTCTGAGTGTGAAAATGAGCATCCCCGCGCCAAAATCGGACTTTGGATCACACTTTTATTACAATTTGAAAAATTCCACTTAAACCATTAAAAAATGGCTTGATTTTTCGGGAAAACTTAATTTTTTCGGAACTTTAGAAAAACCTAAGGGGGACCTAGTGCAATCTTTATATGACTCAAAAAGGTATCTAGCACGTTTAGATACATCGAGCCATAGAATTTAATAAAATCCTAAGGCTCGGACACCCAATTAACTATTCCAGCTTTGGAGGAGCGATGAAAAACTCGAAAATTATACGTCGCTTATTCAGCATTGCATAATTAACGAGGGTAAAAAAACCTTGGAGAAGCAATTCAATGTCTTTATCCTAGGAAAGCCAAGTCTGTTACAAAAAGTTGACCATGCTAGCATACTTTATTACAACATCGCCAAGGGGTATGAACATGCATTTATTAAAAAAGATGCAACCACGCTTGGTCCTTGTGACCCACTAAGTCATACTTAGTTGGTGGTGTCAAATGATCCGGATGAACAAACAAACTTCGTTGTTCTTGTTTTGGAGTTCATAAGTTAGCCGTGCCTTTTTCTGGGAAATTTTTTTAAATTTTTGGTAACACATGTTAATATCCCCTTGGGGAAATTGTAAAAAATGTGCTGGCATGATAAATTTTTATAAAAGGCTCGGCTACCCAAACTTAAGCATCAAGCTGACTAGCCCAAAGTGTTTTTTCCCTTGGTTATTATTGGTTATTGAACAAATGACTAATAATTTCCGAGTTTTTCCCTCACAACTCCAAAGTTGGGGTAGTCATCTTGGTGCTTAGGCCTTAGGAGGTTATTAGAGCCTTCCTGTCAGTGGTTTTCAACATGCTAGGCATTCAAATTGAGTCGTATGGACATGTGCTAGGTCTCCCTAGAGTTTCGTCAAAATTAGGCCATTGTTTATGGTTTAATTAAAAAATTTCAAAATGTAATAAAAGTTAGATGCAGAGTCCGTTTTTGGCGTGGGGATGCTCGTTTTCACACTCATAGCGTCCTCTTTACCCCAGGGACCACTTTTCATATCATTCGGGCAACCGAAACACCCCGTGGAGCATTATTCAGCTAAAAGTGCGTCAAGATGGCATTTTAATGCTAAATTACGACATTTTGGCACTAAAGTCAAAGGTTTGAAAAGTGAAAAAAATTAAAATATTAATGGGTGGGATGACATGGCATGGATCCCCCATTAAACATGCGACCCTTTTCAAAAGTTATAATGTAAACTTTGGGTTATAATTTAAGAGTGGAGAATGATATGAAGTGGGAGATGATGTCAACTATTAGTGGCTTCATGCAAACACCGTGAGGCTTGCGATAACATGGAGTGTGGAACCCTTTTAACGTGGGTTTTTCATTTAAAGATTAGAACTTTGGATATACCATGATTTGAGATCGCATATAACTTGGGTGACATCACCCTCACCCACTTCACATCAACCAATGGAAGCTCATGCGTGAGGGAAGGACGCCAATGGAGAAGGTTGGTGGAGTTTGGTGAGTGGATTAGATGTGTTGGCAGCCATGGAGAAGTTAGGTGGTTGGTAGTTGAAAGGTGTCATTCAAACTCTTCAGTGTGGCTTAGTTCAACTCAGTGTGACTCCTCTTCAACTCAGTTCAACTCAGATACACTCCGGGTTTATCTTCAGTGTTGGTAGACCCCCAGGGGCCTGCTCTGGCTAAAATAAAGCACAGCCCTCTCATTCCAAACTAGTTAGAGTTGGATGAGGGTGCTTGCTAGTTGTAATTGATACAATATTTTGTGATTTTGCTATAATAAAGAAAGCTTTGAGGCTAATGGCACGGTGCTATTGTGTGTGGGCCAATATTGTCTGATCTTCATGAGGTAATATGTGTGTTGTTTCAAATTCTTTGCATCTTGGATTATGAATCTGGCTGAACAAGGATTGCTCCCAATCATTAGAAATAGAAGGCTATAGGTAAGTTTACTTGTTTCTTCTATTTTGAATACGTATATCTAGAGATCTAGATCTAACATGTGTTATAAGTTTATATGCATGTTGTTTTTATCTCGATTTATGTGTAATCACCAGATCTCACGGGTTTGCAAGTATTTTCAGTGATTTACAGGTTGCTTGGTTTGGAAGAATCGTGGATCTAGTTTGACTCCACGTTACTTTCAACATCTCTAAACAACATAGTCCCTCAGCATCCCACTACGAAGCCTTTGGGCTAGTTCTTTGCAGCAACAAGCCTTTCCTCTCCATATCTCTTCCTCCCTCTAAATTTAAAATTTTACCTAGTTACTTGGTACTTTGTCTTCAGATCTAGTTGCAAGAGTAATATTTTACATAGATCTAAGTTCTAATCTAGATCTAAGCTTTTTAAAAGTTATATTTCAATTAGATCTAGTCATTAAAGTCTTTTTTTGCAAGTTTATGTCCAAGAAGAGTATTTTTTGTATCTTGCAAAGTCTAAAAATTTGTTTTCGATGCTTTCAATTTCAGATCTAGCATAAAGTGCACATCATATTGGCTGCCTAAAAGGAAAACCAAGATCCCAAGGAAAGCTTGCTTTCCTTGGTTATTTTTAAGCATTTCTTTTCATGTTTTTAACTTAGAATTTTTTAGTGTTTTCTGGGAATTGTTCAAAGACACTCTCAAAGTGGTTTTGAGCATATTCTACCTTTAATAGCTTTCTGGTTTTTAGCGGGTCCATCCAAAAAGAGGAAGTGCTGCCCGAAAATTGACATTTGGGCCATCCAGAGTTCCCCAGGAGTGTTCCCTTCTTCCAGTTTCATTTTCTGATAGTTTTGTAAGCCCTTGGGTTCATCTTATATAAGAACCAAGTGGCATTTTCCAACAAAGCGTTGTAACCGAGCATAATAAAAACGATCTCGAGTAGGCTCTTTCGAGCCCACTACCCATTCCCCCAGGGGAGATCCGCGTCTTTTTCCCATGTTTGCACTTTTTTCAATTTTTTTGTTTTGCTTTAGTTTAGTTCTCATTTGCAGGATAGTATACTTTGCAAGCTTGTTACATTATTCCATATCTTGTTAAATCAAAGTAATACTAATACTTACCCCGCGACTTCTCGAGTTACCCGAAAGGGGAAAGAGATGCATGGTAGGATTAATTAGATAACTTGTCTTTCTTTCTTGTTTTTCAGTTTATTTCACTTTAACATAATAAAAGTTACCCCTCCTTGCTTTCCTGATTGAGGTTCACTTGAACCAAAAGAGACTCTTGGAGGTCATTTTTATTTTTCTAACAAACAAAACAAGTTCTTAAAAATCCTTAAAATTTACCAAGGCTCCGTTGTGTATGCTCTGCACCGCTGCGGTTCGTCCGAACAGTTGGATGCATCAAAAGCAACGTGGGTGACTAGATTAATTAGTTTTAACACCTCAATTAACCTCCCCAGGCAAAAATCCAATGCCTCGATTTGATCCGTTGCGGTGGAAAAATCCACAAAAGAAGCGGGAACAACTGAGTAGTGACCTCGAAACACCGTTAAGTTACACCCTTGTTGGTGTAGTGTTGAACACGTCTTAGAGATTCCAACCAACCCACATATTCCTTGCAGGGAGCCATATCGGATAAGGGTTTTGGACATACTCCTCGTACCTTCAGGTATATCTGGAGTTCCCTTCCACCATAAGTTAATCAACTCATCTCCATATTAATCTAAAATTGTCCAAGAGCACTTGCAACACATTCTCTTTCGGCAACACAACAACATTCTATTATTTTTGGACTCCATTGGCAGTGGTTTTACATTATACAATCATCTGTTTCTGTGTGCTCTACATATCATGTGTTAATCTATATGTTGTTGTGATTTACATATTTTTGTTGCAATATCTTGTTCAATTGTTTATTTATTATCAAAACTCTTGAACAACTAAATCATCATCGTTACACTAAGCCTTAAACAGCCTTAGAAACTAATAGGATCTACCCCCCTTGGCTTCGATTAGGAGTTGGCCTAAACGTAGGACTCAAGAACAAGGTGACAGCCTTGACTCAAGACTTGCCCCCAAGGACACATTGAGTGGCTTGAAGATTTCTGCTACGTCCCCCCAAGTGTGTGAAAGGCAGCAACAGTCCTGATGTAAGCACATACTTCTGAGCACTGAGTAAGAACAATTGATTTGTCCTAAGCCTTGGTGGCTCACTGGAAATCCCCTAAGTGCGACTTAGGTGATAACACTACAAAGCATGTAAAATTTCAGGATAAACTTGGTTTAGTTAGTATATTGACCATCAAAGAATGGTGTTAAAGTAAAGCTTAGTTTATATAATGGTCAATTAGATATTAGACTTAGGTATTAATAAAGTCATTTCTGACTTTATGTTATTTTGCATTGTTATGCTTTATGTCCCTCCATTGTACTTTTCGGTTTATCCCACATTCATAAAGTGGATTGATTCAACCTCATTGTAACCCTATATAAGAAGCCTTCACTTTCTCATCTATGATAACTCTTACAAGTTATTCTTGGTTTCTTTATGTGCACGATTTCCATGATAATTCCTCTAATTTCACTTGTAAATCTCAACAGAGAATTAGAGTAATATACCTGCTTGTCTTCATGAATATAATTTATTTACAATACTTATGACGCATCTGGAACAAGTTGGTGTAGACAAGATTGCATCATTTTCTTCACAAATAAGACTTTGCGGTGCAAATTGAAGGTGGCAATCATTTTTCATTAAGTTCTCATTGAACCCACTAATCTCACTTTTCACACCAACAAACATAAAACGTATCATTCTTTGTTAATTTTTGTAGCATCAGATAAGTACTTCTGCATAAGCAAGTGTCTGGCATGCAGGAGTCCTCTCAGACTTGGGAGTTTCACTTCAATTAAATGATCTATTAAAGTGAAAGTACTTTTGTATTTACTTTATGTAAAGTGAGGGCCCATGGTATTCGGTAACCCATGGTATTTGCATACTGTAATGTAATAAAAGTCAACCTAGTTGAGAGGAGGAGACATATCAATCGGTACCACATAGAGTGAGAGAGGGAGATCTCACTGAGTGGTTGGAAAACAACTTTCCGCCAAGTGTATTGGGCAACGTTTGAGCAACGAAGCAAGGGGCAATGAGGGTTAGCATCCAACAAGATCGAAGGACTGAGATTGAGGCATGATTTTCTAACATCTATCATTGTATTTTCCTTAATGGGACATTATCCCGGGACAGGAGCCCGAGGGTTTTATTAATAATAAAATCTATTGTCGTTGGTTTTTCCCCATGATATCACAAATCTTGTAGTTTCCCCATAGATTGATCATATTCAAGACAACAGAGGGGACAGGAAACCAAAGTTGTGACCTACAAATACCGTAACCCCCATATGATGGATGGTTGTCCGCTGGTTGGGATATCCTGCGCTTTATGCCACTGAAGCCCAAGTGACAAATTGGAAAACCCAAACCTATGTTAAAAGGACAGACCTACAGCTAATCACCAGATCAAACCCAAACAGAGAATACGTAGGGTGAGAGCTTGAAACCCTAGATTTAAGGAATAAGCCATGATTTATGGAATGCTTGAGCAGAGTTGTTACGGGTGTTGGAAATGTTGCTCAAGCTAAATATAACGGTGACTTATTGGATTAAAGATCAGATCTAGGATCATTGTGTTTGTTCAATTGATCAAACCTGGGGCCTTGGGGGGATTTAAATAAAAATATGGAAAAGCCCAAGGCAAGGCTAAATCAGAGAATTAGGGCTTACAACACACTTGTTTGAATGAAAGATCTGGAAGAAAGAAGAAATCTGAACAGAAACCAGAAAAAGAGGAGGTCAAGTCCAAACATCGGGGGCAACCGACCAAAGAGGTTAAGGCTTCAAAACCCAACTCACCTAAACTCACGAACCAACACCGACGGGTTCTCCTATCCCAAAAGAATCAAGGTGTCGACAAGTTTTGTTGCACAACTCAGAGCCGAGACAGAACAACATGGGATCCATCATGCATAGGGGTCAAAGTGGGGAAAGTGATCTGCAATCTCATAGGTCTCAATCAAACCAAAATCATGGGACGGAAATCAATCATGGATGAATTGGATGGACGAGGACAAATGACACATGGAACCAACACAACACTAAGGTTTAATCATTTGTGTAAAGCATGGCATGAGCAACAGTCTTCAACATTAAGTCCTTTTATCAGTCTTAGCACAAGTTCAAGCATTAGTATATATATATAAGCATAGGTCACCATAATCATCCTAACAAGACAAGCCTAGGTGTTTAATATACATCACAGAGCACAAACAAACTAAGGAAACATATACCTGATCTCACCATATATACTTGACTCCATCTGATAGGCCCCTCTGTAACTGCGTGTACCATATCTGCTCTGCTACTCTGCTCAAATGAACTAGGTCATCACTGAAAGCATCTCAATGGACTAGTGAATCTCAGTCCTGGCAAGGAAACTCTGTTGAACAAAGCTCTGAAATGGCTGAGGCTATAATGATCCATGCTAAAACCCCATATGAATGAATAGCTCGGAAACATAAAGAGATTAATCTGTATGTTGCATCATGGTAGCCCAGCTGCAAATGTATGTGTGATAACACTACCTTAGATCTGATTTTCATCCTTAAAACCTTAGGGTAATTAAGGGCTTTTCATGTGGACACTCATTTACTCTTAGTAACTATCTAAATCTTTAATTAACCATATTACTAAGAGATTCAATCAAGATCCCTAGGACTATTCAATTCACTTCACATTTTATAGGGTCATCTTGGTTATAGGGACGCCCCCCTAGGCTTGGTCACTCGCCTAGTCTAAAGTGTCGGTAGCTTTGGTCAGCATGACAACTGATTGATTCAGAGGCCTTAGCTTCCGTAGGTCACAACTTTAGTTGCCTTTACCCTCTGCCATCCTGGATAGGATCACATTACAAGGAAACTAAAAGGAATTGTGATAACACTACTTACACACAATATATTCGACACTAGTAAACTACTTGTCAAGAAATAGATGACATGAAGGAAACCAAAGGATGGCACTATTCCATGGAATGGACGAATCCTTGTCCATGTCTAGTTCCTTTGTATAAGGTATAAAAGTTCAAGAACTACTTTGTTCCAAAATACCTAATGAACTAGATATAGACAAGATGTCTAGCCTATATCTACTTTGTGGCAAGGTCACATTTTTATGTGATATCTAGGCGTTGTTGTTAAAATCATGTGGAATTTGAGAATATTACTTTTACTTGGACAATTAAAGCTTAAAAAATGTAAACATAGCGCAAGCTATGATTTTTCTATTGAAATGCACATGACTCAGTGGAATTTTGTTAGATTTTATAGATATAACAGTATAATTCAATTGCATCTAATAAGCAAGATCACTAAAATAATAACCAAGCACATAAACAATAGACACGGAGATTTGACCTGGGAAACTACAAAGAGAGAAAACCCAACAACTTTCTAATAGAGATAATCAGTTCAGAGATTAGTGTACATCCAGATACATATGTAACACTTATAGCAAAAAGATAAACCCCAAGAAAAAAAGGAGAAACTTCAAGATATTGAACCCCAAAATATTGTCTTCTTACTGTTGTAGCAAACTTGTCCTTGAGTGGAGTGAACTTGCTTGTGTTGAAAAAGTACCAAGGAAATGTTGTTCACCTTGTGATGCCTTGGAGTGGACAAGGACATTAAAAAAATGGTCCCTAGTCCTTTATAAAGCAAGATACACTTTATTTTTGTAAAGTTACTTTATAAAGTGGTTTGAGTGTTATATTAATTAATTGACTTAATGAGATTATAAAAGTGGGTGAAATAATTAAAGTGTTCATTAATTATTTTAATGATGTGCATTAAATTCATTTAATGAGAAAAGGCTGAGCAATTAATGAGCACCTTAGATCTCAACAAGTTACCTTTTAATCCTAGTCATTGGATCAAAGAGGTGGTTACCTCAAACAAAACTAAGGAAAAGACATTGGAGTTCATTCATTGCGATTCATGAGATTTGACGAACAAGAGAAAAGGAGAAGCGTCGAAAGGACAAGAGAGAACATAAGAAACCCTTGAGAAAATTTTGACATGGGTGAGTTATAGGCTGAGTATCAAGATTGAGGGCACAAATTCCTAGACGAAGTACACAGTAGGAAGGCACGAATTACAAGGAAGATTTTTTGTAGCTGACACACATCCCAAAGCAGGTCGTATTGCATTTAATGATACCATACAAGCAAAAAATTCAAGGCAGAATTCTGGTAGGTCTGTACAACAATTAATGTGATCGTACAACAATAAATTCAGCCCTGTAAGGCACGATTTTCAAGGTAGAAAATTCCTATAGCAGCTAGCACGAATTTTGAGGGTCATACAACAATTAATGAGGTCGTACAGTTGCATGTGTGAGACCGTACATCACTAAAACTAATGCAATCCATACAACAGATTGTCGGTGAGACTCTGGCACGTTTTTCAAGATGAAGATGAGAGATAAGTATTGTTGTTCAGTTCTGTAATTTGTCTCTAAAGAAATATAAATTCTCTCTGAACAGGTTTTCCCTTCGGGATTTTATCCTAGACCAATTTGCTCAAAAACCACCGAGTAAATTTTATGTGTGTGGCTCTCATAAAATTTCTAAGCTTGAATGTTTGGCTGTCATAAATTTTTGAGTTGTTAAAAAATTGAAAAAAATTCCATGTGTTTCAAGAAAAAGTTGATTTTCATGTATGTAATGTGATTTTACAATGATGGGGTTTGGGCATTAAATATCGCATGAAAAACTAAACTTGAAACCGGGTGGGGAATACACAAAATTTTCATGCTATCAGAGCTGAAGTAAAGGGCTAAAACAAAACTTACAGTGAAATTTCAGACTTGCTGAATAAAGGAAAACAAGTGTTTTTGTGAAGAAAACAAGTTCTTGCACTGTATGGGATTATGGCTACCAGACTTCGGATTGAATATAGGCTAGATGAGGCAGTGAATTTTATCCCGTGGAAGGATAGAATAGTGTTGATACTGTAGGGGGGTGAACTATGGGAGATAGTTAACAGAACCACTGTTAAATATTAATTCAGTCGTAGTTCCTACAATTGTTGTTGATAAGGCCATATTTGAAAAGAAAGATATGAAAGCAAAAAAGAATCATTCTTGATGCCATAAAAGATCATATGATTCCACACACCTTAGGTAAAGACTATGCTCATCAGATGTGGACAGCTTTCACTAACTTATACCAAAGTTGGAATGAAAACCGAAAAATGGTGTTAAGGGAGAAGTTGAAGGGTATTCAGAAGAACGAGGGAGAAAATATGGTCTCCTACCTTACCAGGATTACACATGTTCGAGATGAACTTGGAGCAGTAGGGGAGACTGTATAGGGTGTCGAGTTGGTACGTACGGTTTTGAATGGTGTCACAAAGCCATGAGTTGTATTTGTGGAGTCAGTAGTTGCTCATGAAAACATGCCTTCATGGGATCATCTTTGGGACAATTTCATTCAGGAGGAGACTCGAAGAGGATATGTACAGGGGAGTACATCTCACAGCAAAGATGATTAGGAGAATGTGGCTTTAGCAACGAAGGTTAAAAAGAAGAAGTCCAAGAAGGGTCCTAAGGGTGGGACCAAGCAGCAGGACGGTGAGCAAAAGAAGGACATGAGCAAAGTTAAATGCTTTGCTTGTCAGAACTTTGGACACTATGTTGGACAGTGTCCAAACAAAAAGAAGAAGAAACAGCAGATAGTAACAGCAGCTAAGATCAATGAGTATGCTCCTATTTGAGAGAGAGTTCAACTAAGATCAATGAGTATGCTGCTATTCGAGAGAGAGTTTTCTCTCTATGCTGGTTGTATAGAGAGAGCATCTATCACCAGTGGTGATATGGAGGATCAGAATGAGCATTCCATGACTGTTGGGCATTCACTGAGTGCATCCAACACTCCTTCCACTTGGTACATTGACAGTGGGGCTTCGAACCATATGACAGGTACACGAGATATGTTCACTGAGATGACTGAGACAAGCTTGGGCATGGAGGTGGTGTTGGGTGATGATACAGTTGTGAGAGTAGTTGAGCATGGGATTGTCAGCTTTCAAAGTGAGTTCATGGAGCCCATGACACTGAGAGATGTCTTGTACGTCCCCGGGCTGAAGAAGAACCTTGTTTTAGTTTCCACTATTGAGGACAGGGGCTTTGGAGTATATGTCTTAGATGGGAAAGTGCAAGTCTTTCCCAAAGCAGTAGGACCATCTGCTTCATATGCCATTGTAGTTAGATGCGGGAAATTGTACAAGCTTCTCTTCCAGCCTCATCATGCATTGGCGCACACTAGTAGCAGCAATGAGTTATGTGACCTGTTGCACAAGAGGATGGCCCATCTCCATCATTTAGCTTTGAGGATGTTTGCGGATATGACTATAGGTTTACCGGAGTTCAACACAGAGCAAAGTGGTGTATGTAGAGGGTGTGCTTTGGGAAAGTACACCAAGACTGTTTTTTCAAGCAATGATAACAGATCAGAGGGAGTGCTTGATTTGATTCACTCATATTTATGTGGTCCTATGCCATCTTCCTCTTTGAGAGGTTTTAAGTACTACGTCACTTTCATTGATGACTATTCCAAGAAGACCTAGATCTACTTCCTGAGGAATAAGAAGTTAAAAGAAGTCTTAAAGAGGTTCCAAGAGTTCAAATCTCTTATGGAGAACCAGACAAGGAGGAGGATTAGAGTACTCATATCAGATAATGAGGGTGAGTATACCTCCAAGGAGTTTGATGAGTATTACAGACAAGAGGGGATAAAGAGGCAGTTGACAGCTCCTTATGCTCCATAGCAGAATGGAGTTGTTGAAAGGAAGAACCCAGCAATAGTGGGAGCAACTAGAGCCATGCTGCATGATCAGAGTCTTCATTTCTTTCTATGGGATGAGGCCTGTAGCACTGTTGTTTATGTACAAAACAGGAGTCCACACTATGCCCTGGGGTGTAAAAATCCTGAGGAGATGTTCACCGGGAAGAAGCCTGAGATAGGCCACTTCCACATTTTTTTATGCTTTACATATTCCCATTTTCCTTCTGAGAAGAAGACAAAGTTGGAGGCTACTGCAAAGAAAGGCATCTTTGTTGGCTATGATGAGACTTCAAAGGCTTTTTGCATATACCTTCCTGCACAAAGGAAAGTTGAAGTGAGCAGGGAGGTGAGATTTGATGAGGAGCGGGCCTTTAGAAAGTCTCGAGAGTCAGATATGGAGGAGTAGCAAGTTACTACTCAACAGGTGACAGCATCTCACAGTTCATCTAGTTAGAGTACAGGGTCACTGGTCTCAGGTTTGACTGGTCCACAAGCGTCAAGATCATTAGGTTCAAGGTCAGTGTACAAGGACTTCTTGCACAGGGACAGGTTCTTGGATTATAGGTTCACAGGTTTCACCTTCACATGATTCGAGTTCACTTGGTTTAGGTTCACCAGGCACGGGATCTCAAACCTCAGGTACTTCTTCAAGGAGATAGTCGTCAAATGAGGGTGTTTAGGAGGAGGGTCTACCATAGGAAGCTACTTCTAAGAAGAGAAAGCCAAGTTGGCTTAAGGATCATGTGAAGGAAGCTGAGGAGTCTATGGGACCACCCAAGAGGGAGGTCAGAAAGAGAAAGGCACCAAAGAGATTTTCCAGTTACATGGCAGTGGTGACTAGCTTGCATGAGTCAGAGCCTTCCACCTATTATGAGTCATCCGCACATCAGGTTTGAAGAGATGTCATGATGGAAGAGTACAATTCCATCATGAAGAATAATGTGTGGGAGGTTGTTCCGAGACCAGAGGGAAAGTCAGTTGGCTTCCAAGTGGCTGTACAAGATAAAACATGTTGCGGATGGCAGCATTGAGAAGTACAAGGCTCATTTTGTGGCGCATGGATTCTCAAAGGTAGAGGGAGTTAACTATGACAAGACCTTTGTGCCAGTTGTTATCACCAACCTTGTAGTTGCCTATGTGAGATGGATCCAGAATGGATGGTAGAGGGACAAGCAACTAAGGAGGTGGAACCAAGATTGCCTCAACTCCCAAATGGATGGTTGTCACGCCAATCGAGGCAATCTTCACTTTATGTTATCCTAGCCCAAGACAACAATGGGGGAGACCCAGATCTACTCTCGAGAGGAGAGATCAAACCTAGACACCAGATCAAATCAAATGGACTTAAGGTACGGAAGGTGTAAGGTGATGGAAACCCTAGATTGATGGATGATGTCACTAGGTGAACCACGGCTTTGGATTAGGGTTTAAGAGATATGAGATTTGATCCAAGTTGGGACACGGATGACCTATGAGGTAAATACTAGATCTGGGGTTAAGGTACTAGCAAGAGGTGAAGATATCCACTGCCTTGGGAAACATAACCAATGCTAAACAGGTGAGAACGGGATTGGGGCTATCTAGTACCAAGGGATAGACTCGAAGGAGGGTATGACAGTGTCAGGGCACTCGAGTCAACAGGAGAAGGTTAAAACGCAAGGAAAAAAGGAAAAAGAGGGGGTAGTGCTAGGGTTGAAGATCAGTGCCTTTCAGATCTAGGGCAATGGAGTCACTTTCTGCCCAGCTTTGAAGAAGACCCACCTGGGTTTAGACCCAATCTACAAACCCAAAAAGTGGTTTTGCCGGAAAAGATCAAATTTCGAGAAAAGAGGGCAACATGGAAGGTAGCATCAGGTTTTGAAGATCAGTGTTTTTAAGATCTAGGGCAACAGAGTCACTTCTAGCTCAGCGTTGAGGAAGACCCACTTAGGTCATGACCTGATCTACAAAACCCAGAAATGGTTTGCCGAGAACTCAAGCGGATCGAGCCATAATATTTTTTGTTTTTTTAACGTTTAGGGTTTTAAGATGAAAATGGAAATACAGGTGCCAATGGACTGAGATCTGGAAGAGAAGTACTAACCTATAGATCTTACCTGAAAAACCTTGTAGATGCCTTGATGATGATGATCCCTGCTACCCCAATCAATTTGAGAAAATTTGAGTGAGTTCTATGCCCAACGTTTTGCCCCAGGAAGCCAATGCGCCCTCTCTCCTGCACAACAAACGTCAACCATATCAGATTTGCTACATCATGAGAAAAAAGCAAATGCTACAGAAAAATAGCAAGATGAAATCATAGATCGCATTGATGCAAATGAAAACCCCTTGATACAAAACGCATCCAAGCCAAGCGAGTTGAGGAAGCCCTACAAAAACGCCCAAGTTGAAGTCGCCCTCCTGTAGACAAGACAATGTTTCCGGAAAAATATATAGATCTCACAACAAGTACCCAAATGCTAGGAAGCAAAAGATTTTCCAATCACCATCTAAGAACACCAGATGCAAAGGAGATCCAAGAATTTCCACAAGAAAATTTTTTCTCTTATCCAGATCCAAAAGCCAAAGACCCCTTACAAATGAGAAGCTCTCTCCTTTAAATAAGAATGAGAGAACCAAAATCCTAACCACTTTTCAAATGGGTGGCTAAGATTAAAAGATACAAATGTTCTAATCAATGGTTGAGATGAGCTCAACATACAATACGTGGATCAATACAATAATATAATATAAAAGTGGACTAAATCACCCTAGGAGAGGGGATCCCACTCAACAAAAAATAAATGAAGCACATGGTGGGTCCAAGGAGTGTTAACTAACTCCCTTTGGGTGTCCCCATGGCACAATAAAAATAATATAATTTTTTAACTGTGAAATTGTGCCTCCTTGAGGAAATCGTGAGCCTCCAAAAGCTCCAGAAAATAATATAATATGCCTGAAAAATAGATGTGGGCCCATCCAAGTGTTGCAACTGTTGGAGAAGAAGTGGAAGACATCACCCTCATCATCAGAACTCATCCCATGCCATTTCCTTGCCTCAGTAGCCCAAATCATATTCTTCAATAACCATTTTAATTTTTTTTTATCTGCCTCGGGAAACGTGATATGCCAGAAACTGCCTCCTAGGGTGCCTACGTTATCCAACTAAGCCCACTAGGCTCTCTAGGAGGGGGGTTATATGGTACAATCAAGTGGTTGGACACCCCCTTCCTCATACAACACCCTAGGAGATCCAAGAAGATCATCTCCCTGCTCAGACAGGCCATCCAGTATAGTAAAACTACACCAGAAGGGTAAATTGAACCTAATCATCTCTGCAACTGACCTGAACTGAAAACAAGCTGTCTCACTAGACTCAAAGAGTCCAAATCCATCTAAGGTGTATACTCATACCCCCTCCAGGTCTCTGCATGATCATCTACAATAACCAGATAGACAAAATAATAATCCGTAAATGACCATATAACCAGAAATATAACTCAGGCTAGCATCCATATGCTGCAAGTGTTCAAAGGATAAGATATGCTCTACCAATCATTTAAGTAACAATTATAACAAGTAGCAATCACTTCACTGGCAGTCTATCAACCAAATATATAGGGTTTCATTTAATAATCATAACTCGGACCAGACTTTCAAGATCATACTCACTTCATAGTTGTAGTCAATTTGCTAGTGAAGGGTGAGGGCTAAAATTCACAAGGCTAGGCGAAAGGGATGACCACCAACTCGACATTGTGACACTTCGGATATGGAAAGGGAATACTCACTCTAGCATATGACGGACAAGCAACAACACAGGAGATGGCAGTGTCTCACAGAAGGGTGAGTTACTTCAGAGGTGCTTATTCACCTTGACAAATGCTCACAATCCAATTCAATACAAGTAGGCCAGCAATCCTTAGATATAACTTTTAGGAACCATTGTTTTTTGGGCCTTTGATTTTCCATAGCCTTAGTCCATGTTTTTATTACACGGATTTTTATTATTTAGGCTTTATGCATTCATGTATGTTGAAAAACACTACTTTTCATGAATGTATTGAGATATTCTCTTCATTGTACTTCAAAGCCAATTTCATTACGCTAGCCTTGCATTCACGTATGTTTAGAAACACTACTTTTCATGAATGGACTTTTTCATAAAATATTCATTTCATTTCCAAATACATTGTATTGATGGCAGCACTACTTGTTTCAGGTTAGCCAACACAACCTAGGCAACTCAGAGCCAAGACACAAATAACAAAAGAGGCTTGTCCAACAAAGGCTCTAGTGGGGAAAGGTCCTCCATGCCACAAGTCAAGTAGTAGGTCGAGTTGAGAACATAACTAGAAGGTAATGGATGGGTGGAGACAATGAAACCAACACTACCAAGCCAAAGTATGGTGAGAATGACTACGTCTATTCTCCCTAAGGAGTGTAAAACCAATGAGTATAGATCAAGAACTTCCAGGTCTGAGTAGGTACATCAATACCTAATATTAATACATCCAAGTCCACATATTTATATGACCATCAGATCATGACACTAAATGTTAATACATGTCACACGAATGAATATAAGAGCAAATGATAACCATAACACAAGATAATATAAGCCGAGTCATAAACATGTAAATAATCCATCTGAACCAACATCAATCCAATGAGAAAACACTGATACAACTCTGGGCACCAATAACTGCTCTGTAGATAGATAAAATGACTACATCGGTCTCCAAATCTGAGTGTCCTGAAACTCAGTCGTGGCATGGGATAGTACTATATCCATCAATCAAATCATGATCCATCATAGATGCTCATATTAGCATCTCATATGTAGGGGAACTGGCTGAAAAATGTACTGAAATCTGAAAAATAGAATATGGTAGCCCGGCTACTATATATGTGATAACACCAGTTGCTCGATATTCCTCCATCAAGGCAGTGATTTCCATAGTTGCAGAGATGGGTTGAAAGATCCACCAGATGGATGTGAAGACCGCATTTCTCAATGGTCTTCTACAGGAGGAGGTGTATCAGGAGCAGCCATAAGGTTTTGAGGTTCATGGGAGAGATTTTGATGTGTGCAAGCTGAAAAGGCCTTGTATGCACTGAAGCAAGCTCCTCGAGCTTGGTATTCGAGGATTGACTCTTGCTATCGATTAGGTTTCAGAAGAGTGAGGTTGATCCCAACCTGTACTTCATTGTGGTTGGAGGTTATCAACTCATTCTTTTGTTGTATGTTGATGACTCGTTTATCACAGGGAAGGACCACCTGATTGCAACTTGCAAGAGAGATCTTGCTTCTGAGTTCGAGATGACTAATCTTGGGTTGAAGCACTATTATTTGGGGATGGAGGTTTGGCAGGAGGATGGACATGTTTTCCTAGGGCAAGGAAAATATGCAGTTGATGTTCTAAAGAGATTTCGGATGGAGGGTTGCAGACCGGTGTCCACACCTATGATTACCAACTAGAAGAAACTTCATGCTTCTGAGGGAGAGTTGGTTGATCCTACCTTATAGGGTCTGTTACCAACTATTTTGTACAATAGTTGAACTTTCTATTGAGCCGCCAGTTAGTGAACATGATGCATGTTCATTGCCAAAGTTCAGAAGTTCAGTGTGCTCCAGAGTTAGCCAGTTTTGGCTAGCCTTTTTATTTTTTGTAAATACATGTTCATACCCCTTTGGGGAAATTGTAAAAAATGTCCTAGCATTTAATTTTTTATAAAAGGCTCAGATTCTCAGACTTAAGCATCAAGCCAACTAGCCCAGAGTGTTTTTTCCCTTAGTTATTATTGGTTGTTGAACAAACGACTAATAATTTCTGAGTTTTTCACTCACACTTCCAAAGCTGGGGTAGTCGTCTTGGTATTTCGACCTTGGGAGGTTATTAGAGCCTTTGTGTCAGTCTTTTTCAACATGTTAGGAATTCGAACTGAGTCATATGAACATGTACTAGGTCCCCCTAGAGTTTCGTTTGATTCCAAGAAAAAATAAATTTCTCCGTTTTTTAAGCCATTTTTTAATGGTTTAAATGGAAAAATTCAAAATGTAAAAAAGGTGTGATCCAGAGTCCATTTTTGGTGTGGTTGGGCTCATTTTCAAGCCCGGAGCAGCATCTTTACTCCAAGGGGCACTTTCACTATGTTTCAAGCAGCTAAAACACCCCACAAAGTGTCGTCTAACTAACAAAACACTAGAATAGCATTTAAATACTAAATTTGGAGAAAGTGCACAAAAGTCAAAAAAGTCAAAAAGTCAAAAATTAATAAC
This sequence comes from Pseudotsuga menziesii, assembly GCA_001517045.1. NCBI lineage: Eukaryota > Viridiplantae > Streptophyta > Pinopsida > Pinales > Pinaceae > Pseudotsuga > Pseudotsuga menziesii. Next base: position 161,485 of record LPNX010179592.1, on the reverse strand, counting down.
TAAAAGAAGTGAAGTGACATGGCATGATGTCACCTTAAGACATGCGATCCTTTTTAAGTGTAATAGCACTTAAAACTTTGGATTATGAGGAAGCCACGATTTAATAAAAAAGCATGGTCACAATTTAGCATGTGAAGAAGGTGCCGTGAGGATGGATCTCACGCTAGCATGTGAGGATGGTGAGTGGGTGAGGGTGGATCCCTCCCCACTTAAGAATTATATTATTTTAAAACCATGGTATAGTAAAGTACATGGCATATTGTGATGGTTATAAGATGAAGGGTGATGTGAACTATTATATGACTCACGCTCCAACGTGAGTGAATGCGAGTGGGGTAAGGGTGGACCCCTCCCCTCTCTTAAAAGCTCATGTTATTTCAAAACTATGGTTATGAACCTTCATTTAATTATTCTTTCACTCTGATGTCGTACAATCGCGAGAGGAAGGATGACTCGCACGATTGGTGAAGGTTGGTGGTGTGTTGGCAAGTTTGCATAGGTTAATAGAGATTGGTGGGTGAAAGGTGTCAATCACCTCTTCAGTCCCCACCTTAGTTCAGCTCAGTGAGACTCCTCTTCAACTCAGTTAACTCCGAGTTGATCTTCAGTTCAATAATCCCCCCCTAGGGATGGGTTTTGTGTATAAATACGAAGCCTTCTTCCTCATTTCGGATGGAAGCAAAGAACCTCTACTCTTGTATCATTGTATTGTTGCTTATGAATAAAATTTGAAAGGCTTTGGAGGCTCATGATCTGTGGCAAGTTATGCATGTGGTGATTTCTTAGTGAGGTAATATTGTTCAATTGTTTTGCTTTGCATATCTAATAGTCTGGCTTAGAAGTCTCTCTAGAGCACGTAGGGTAAGCATTTGCAGCTGTCAATTTGCTTATTTTCTTGCTATTAGCAATCTAAGAGTTCATGCCTTAGTTAGTTAAAATTCATGATCTTTTGGTTTTCTAACTGTGGGTTGTACCAAATCGAATTCATTGTGTGCAAGCTTGATAAGTGTGCAGATTACTATCCCAAGTGAAAGGTTGAGCTCGGCTGCATCTCCTTTGCTTTGGATTACAAGTTGAAATTAACACATAAGCATTCCTTGCCCGCACCAAGGATCCTTCCAATCTTGCAAAGAAAATTCAAGACTTGAGCAGTTTTTCTTCTCCTTAAAACTACAATCTTTTTCTTTCCGGTTACTTTCATTACACAAGTAAATAGTATGCTAAAATTCAAAATTTTATTTACTTGTTTAAATTAGATCTAAGAAGCGCTTTATTTCATGAACAGAAGCTTAGATCTAATTTCCCTTTCCTAGTACTTAAAGTGATAAAATCTTTCTATTTTTTGGCAAGTACTAGGGTGTATTTTTTTATGTATTTTTAAGTATTAACCCATTGATTTTGCACTGTTAACTTGCTGGGTTTTAGCAGGTCTACGAAAAAAGAGAAGGATACGCTGACGAAATTTGGAGTTTTAGGCTTGCCGAAGCATCCAGACTTAATTCTGCCAACCCCCTTCTTCATTCCCTTGCTTTCCCAAGTATTTTTGGGCCTTTTTTACCCCTTTTTTCAAGGATCAAAAGCACCCTTTCTTTTTTAAATTATTGTAACAGGTCAATAAAAAGCGAGTGGGATAAAGGCTCCCACACCCCTCTTCCCCCATTTGGGGGAAGCCTGTATCGTCTGTGTTTTCCATTTTTTCTTGCTTTTTTGCATGCGTAAGTAATTGTTCGATTAGCTGTAAAACCCCCAAAAAATTCATAAAAATTTAAAAATTTTCTGCGACAACTAATGTTTCAAATCATCGCTTACGTGAGTCACTTAACTGCTAACAATTAACACTTTAGAAGATTTCAATCTAGATACCATAACCATTTCATTTATCAATTTATACAATTACATTTGTTACTAACTACCTTCAAAATAATATCATATGATAATCGAGCTGTAAGTTAAAAGAAACTAGAAATAAAAATAAAGATTTGAGAACAACTGTTTATTTACTAGGGAGTACAAGGTACTAAAGTTTGTCTCATGCTTAAATGAAGGAACTTCTGGTCATGCCGAGGCTTACTGAGCTCATTGAAGCTAATGCAATGTAATGATGGTTCTTGTTACAGGTCTTCTTACAGGTAAATCATTTTGTTTCCAGTTTCGATCGAGATTAGTTATTTCGACTACAAAATAAAATAAAATGCTAGAGTACTTTATATAAATTAAAGATTTGAGTAATGCAGGTATTGCAAAACCTGTTCCTTTCTATACTTGAGTTTGTTATATTTAAGCAGTCATTGGGGAAAATACTATTATCCTAAATCTAGGCTTGATGACATATTAGATTTGCCTAGTTTCATTTTATGGCATAAATAATTTAAAAATACAAGCAATTTATATAATGCTTAAACCTACACTATACATATTTTATATCTAAATATTATATTAACCCTATCTTTGGGTACCATGGTACCATAATCCCATATGTAATGTTATGGCATAACCAAATAAGGGTCATAAAATTGAATTTTAAATATAAAAAAAGTATGAACGATTGTTTTTCACAAATTGCAGGCTTAACTATACCACGATGTTGGACTATAGAGAAACTCATATCAAAACCCATAAGATTTATTTCTTGGTGGAATCCACGTGTGGTGAGTTCATTGGATAGGGTTTTAAATGTGTAAACCTAAGTTGCCAGGAAACTTGGGTACGGGTACGGGGACGGGGACAGGTACGGGGACGCCACTTTTTGAAAAAGGGTACCTGGGTACGTCGGGAGTACTGTATATATATATGTCATAGTCACATCATACATGCATATAGATTTCTTCATAAATTATGAATCATGATTCATAATTATAAATTCACTGATTATTTGAACAGTGAACGTTCAGATTGAAAATTTGAAACATAAAATTTGATAAATCATAGACTCAGTAGATATCAATTAGAAGACTAGAAGTTACATAAAATTTGATAAATTATTGTACCAGGTCGCTGTAACAAAGAATCAAATTCAGACATGAAAGTACACTTGAAATCTTATTTTAAACACCTATTTGTACTGTTGTTACAGGCAATAAAAATTTGAAAATTGCCAAATATATTCCTACGTTGATGTGAGTGTATTTCTCAATATTAAATACATATGTATATTTTTTATGTGCACATTTGGTAGTCAAATTATGGTCCATGAGTGCTGAACACAAAACCATAAAAACTTTCATTGTAAATCAATGTAAAATCAATCTACTACATTTGGACAATATTCAGTGGAATTCGAACAGCGTTGCATATTGTTTGACATAAGTCCTGAATCAAACTACATACGTAGTTAGCAAAACATTAGTTCAGATTTGGTGGGGGGTCATTACATTTTCCCCAATGAATTGCATTTTATTGAGTCGGTCGTACCCCTGGAGTACCCAAACATGGGGTACGAAGTACCCAAACACAGGGTACGACGTACCATTTCGCCTATAAGTACCCCCTTTTTTATGACGGAGTCTCGAGTACATGGACCTAGTATGGGATACGACAAGGTACAGGAGGACACGTACCCTATGAGTACCCAGTACGTGTACCCTACCCCCGGGTACGGGTACCTGGCAATATAGGTGTAAACCCTAGCTATATGTTAACCCATACCTAAAATCTTGCTTGTTTCTCCATCTTTTGCGTTGCTTGAGTCCAGAGCCGACAGGCTTGTGGCCGCATGGGCATGCGTGGCCATAGTTGAAGTTGAGAGTGTAAAAACCATTTTTCAGATGAGTTAATACTCGTTTGCCTTCGTAGAGTGGCTACTAAGACAGCTCTCGTCCGTGGTCTTCCAGCTCTCGTTTGTGGTCTTCCTGGTTTGAGTTATCAACAAAAAACTTGGCTTCTGTTTGTGGCATTTTCAGTATTACTTCCTCACATCGTGTCGTGGTCGTAGACTAAATGTTCTCTCAAAAGGTGGCTCAAAGCTACGGTTCCTTTGCCAGGGTTTGAGTGGGTTCAAAGAAATCCATACTGCGGCTGTGACTGAAAGGTAATTTCTTTCATTTTTGCAAATTTTACTTCTTTTTACATTCAGAAGGTTTTTTTTTTAAATCTTAATGCAAAAGCTTTGGTTTGTGTAGGCTTGGCTACGGCTGAGACTCGTCCTCCCAACATTGAATGAAAGAGGTTGCTTGGAAAAACTACGAGTTTTTGAGCTGAAAGCTCACTATGCAAAAGACTTGGTAAGCCTCGGCCTTACCACCTGGGGTTTCTCCTTCGGCGATGAGTAGGGTTCTGCTAGCGATGGTGGCCATGACTTGTTTGGTTTAATGTATAAATTGTAAAGAGTCGTATGGTCGTGGTTCTGTTATGATAGGTTGCGCTTATGTATGCTAGGGTTTTGCAGACTTGTACGTGTTGGATAAAAATTTATAAGCCGTATGGCTCAATAATTTCGGTTGTTTAAGGACTGTTAATGGATGGAAAATTTTTGGGTTTTAAAACTTGTTTTGTTTTAATAGATTTTACAGTTTCCATAGTATTAAGGATTTCAGTTCTGAGATTTTTGTGTTTGATTTAATTTGTATTTAATTATAATAAAATTGTAGGGTTTTTACTATAAATGAATGTTTGAGAAAATAGAAGAAAAAGAAAGTCTTCTTGGTCAAGAGGTTCGACCTTGTGACGTGTGAAAACTGTATAAAATGATTTACAGAGATTTTGATTTTATTTCTTTTATTCCGTTTTTTTTTATATATATACTAAACAGATCTTACCCTGTTTGTGTATAACTTCAATTTAATTTAGGCAATTATAAATTGGATATAATATTTATATATTGAAATATTTGGAACAGTAAGGGTTTGGAAAAAACTAAGAAATACTTTATCCTTGAAGGAAGAAAGGAAAAGAAAAACTTGGTTAGACAGGTTTTCTTATTTAGGGTTTAACCCAAAGTAAATTTTAGTATTTTCATTTTAATTTAGATTTTGGATTGTTTATTGTTTTTACTGTTTATTATTTAATATTTGATATTTGTACAACATTACTGCAATTAACATAATTATTACTTGTAATACCTAAATTATTACTACAATTTCATTATACTGTTTATATAATCTAATGTTGCTCCATTTGCATTATTTTCCTGTCCTGAATTAGTTAATAGTGATATGTATATATATTAGGTTAAGCCTTAGAGATAGTTACTTTTACTGTGTTAAAAGAACACAGTTACACAAACTGTATACTGGTTTTTTTTAGTAAAACATTCTTTTAAGGTACTTTTATGATTATAATTAAACAGATGTATTAGTTAACATAAACTTCTAAAGTTACGGAAATTTTCTGTTGAACATTTCTAGAATAGATTAACTGTAAAAGATAAAAGATCATATTCACTCACATCTTAACTTGATTTATTCATCATTCTTAAATTTACCTACTGTACTACCTCTATGGAGGTGTGGAAAAATACAGCAAGGAGTTTTCTTTCATTCTCTTAACAAAATATTTAAAACCCTAATTCAATCATTCAAATACATATTTGACCAAAATTTATTTATCTTTGAGCAATAAGAGATTTATCTAGCTAATTTTTAAAAACAAATGAGTTAGTCATATCTAAACATCAACTCCTAAATTCGTACAGTCCAGTTACTATGCTTGCATAGAGAAAATTTAATAACATTTAGAACCTGGTAATATTGCAGAGGAGACAACAGTCTAAGGAGCCCGTTCCACCCAGCCAAATTCCTGAAGATAGCTTAGCAACTAGGCTTAGGACCCCCGAACCTGTCCACTGGTCCACCTAGTTGAAAGCATTGGGTGAGAGAATGGGTTAAGAAACCCCTGCAACTCCACAGAGTAATTAGCAGTAAAACTTATGCCTATAGCAGTAAGAACTCAGCCAAAATAGCTGCACTAGTTCAGTAAATCAGCACTTTCACACTCAAACACTTCTGCCTTTCCCCTCCATCAAACCTCTTGTGCACAAATTTCACTCAGAAATTTCACAAGTAAAGATTGAACAGCCTCAGCTGAATTCGATGGGTAGTTTATAAGCATGTTGGGTTAGTTTTTCACTTAATGAGCCACCTGCTCTTGTTCCACTTTTTTGGGAAACATGACCACAAAAATAGGGAAGTTGCCTCTTGCAACAGCTAGAAGTAGTTTGAGGATGCTGCCAAATGTCAATCTGCTCTCAACCCAACCTATTCCACCAAGTGGCCAGTCAACACTCATTTAACAGCCTCCTTAAGCTGTTGTCTCATCTTTTATTTATTAATTAATAAAATATTCAGCAATTAAATACAATCATCCTTGACCCCACTTGGTCAATAATTACAAACTTTACAATAAAATTAAAGCATAATGTCTTCTCAAACATAAAATGTTTTTGCAATCTAGGGTATGTGATATTAGCCTTTAGTCTTGTTGTTGCTTTCATAAAAAGTTAAAAAGAAAACTTCATTTAGTTTAATTTTATTTCAAGCTTTCTTTCCTTCTATATAAATTGTTAAAAGTAAAAAGAACCAAAGCCTCTTGAATCTTACTGAAAAGTGGATCAAGAGCACTGTCTCTCACAGAGGTTTAACTTTTTAGATTAATTTTGGTTATCATCTTGTTTAATAAAATGAATCCAAAGTCTCTTGAACTTCGCTGCAAAGCAAGTCAAAGGCGCTCTCTATCGGAGAGTTTTTTTTATTTCTTGTTTTAGCTTAGCTGCTTTGTTTCAATTTTCATAAATCTCTTGAATCTCGCCATAAGGCAGATCAAGAGTGCTCTCTGTCGGAGGGTTGTTACAATATTCATCATTAATAAAATTGGAATAAACCAGTTTTCTACATTGTGTATGCTCTACCCAAATGGGATACCCAGAAGCATTGTAGATTGTTTAATTCTTACATTTTAATCCAAGTCACCCTAATAAAATTAACTACCCAAAAGATAAGCGAAAATCTGGTGCTTCTGTTAGACTTTGTGTGGGCAAATTCCACCTGGGGAAGCTGGAAGGCTACATCCATGGTTGGTGTAGTGTTGAACACGCCCTTGGGACTTTGGCAGCTAACATGTCCTTGTACGGAGCCACCAAAGCCTAATTTCTAGACATTCCTCTATGTACCTTTACGGTATCTTGAGAGTTTCCCTTCTTTCCCTAATCAAGATTAACAATCTAATAATCTAAAATTCACCAAGATACACTTGCACAACATTTCTCTTCTTTCAGCAATTATCACTCTGTTGACTCCATAAGGCACTGGTTCTTGCACTCGTATTTGCTTTTTATCAATCTCAAGTATTGTGCATCATTTTATATATTTTACAGTGATCTTTTAATTCATGTTGTTAAAAAGACTCTTAAAATTATTGTTGCAGTTATATCTTGGAACCCCGCTTTCTAAAAACTCCTAAAAACTTAATAAACAAACCATCAACTAACAACCTTAGTAACTTTCTGTAGGGACTACCACCCTTGGCTTTGTTAGGCGTTTGCCTAAACAAAGGAGTCGGGATCAGGTGACAACACCTGACTCTTTGCTTTCCCCCAAGACTCTTTGCTTTCCCCCAAGGCCGCACCTCTCCCTTCTGTCGGGAGACAGCCATTCGAAAGATTTATGGCTGACGATGTGCACATCGGCGGGGAATATTTTTGGCACCATTGCCGAGGACAAATCTTTTGTTCCTGGAGGACTTTTTTCTTAGTTTTTACCTTGTCTTTCGATAGATTTTAGTTCAAACAATTCTGATTTTAGACTTAAATCCATCTGGCGACTCCACTGCCAATAATCACACCAAGGTATTCAACTAGAAGAAACTCTGTAGGCCTACTTAATTTTATCCCTGAACTTGAACAGGTTTATAGGAGAAGACTAAATAGGTTAGCTTCTCGTAGGATCCTTGAGAATCTTGGATCTGAGTCTATTTCGGACATCCATAGCCATTTTGTCGAACATAATAATTATTTGCCTGACATAATGGGTGAGTATTTCAATCCCCTTGACATCTCTCAGATAGCAGGTCAACCTCACAATCTACTAGACAAAGTTGTAGACAAGCTGCCCATGTTCACTAGCATCGATGCCATCAATGTAAGTCTTCATCTAAAGAACTTCTCAAGATGTATTAGCGCCTATATCAGGATGTGTATATGAAACTCTTTGCTCTTTCCTTCGACGGAGATGCTGCTGACTGGTTCAACAACTTGCCAGATAACTCCTTTGCAACCCTTGCAACCTTCAAGACTGCTTTCACCAACAAGTTTGGAGAAAAAAGAAGGAGCCTCGCCATCAGTTAGCTGCCTTAACTACCATAAAAAGAGGCGAGAATGAAACAATGGATGAATTCAACAAAAAGTTCACAGATCTGACGAATTCCATCCATACTGACTACAAGCCTACTGCTCAGTCCATCTTAATCTACTACATTGAAGCTCTTAGTGGGGAAATGCAGTATCAACTCAGAGATAAGGACTCTACCACTCTTTTGATAGCCCAGGAAATGGCTGCTAAAATTGACAGGAATATGCAATCTTCTAGTAAGTCAAACATTCCTGGTTACACAAGGGCCCTTATTCCTCCTAAGCAACAGGAAATTAGAGCTAAGGATTCTACCAGCCACATGCAGGAGACTTTTGATAAAAAAATGAAGGAAGTGAATGATAAGATGGAGGCCTTGCAAGCCGATTATGCAAATCAACTAAAAAAGATGCAAAATCGAGTAATAAACATGGAGAGGGCTCAAACTAGTCAGAACAATTGTCCTCCTAAGGGAAATTGGGTTTCGAAAAAAGCCCCACAAGATAGAAGGCCCCCTAATCAACTAGATCCTATCAACATGGTTGAGGAAGTCATTCCTTATTGCAGAGCCTGTGAAGCCCTTCATGAAGAATCCACTTGTTATATGGCCCGTCAAATCTTAGAGCATGGTCTTCCAGAGCAAATGATAGTGAGCAGTATTCAAGCGAGCCTGAGTACATCAACACAGTAGGACAGCTCCATCTGGTCACAACAGAAACTTGGGGTCAAGACAGAGAATACAGTCAACAACTGGATAACCTTACTAAGAACTTTGGTACTAAGCCTTCAAATGAACAGATCAAAGAGATGCCTAAGTTGAAAGGCATCACCTACCAGAGAAGAGATAGTCCGAGTACTTCAAAGAGTAAACAATATCTTCCTAAGGTAACTGCTCCTCCTGATACTGATGATGTTGGTCTTGATTTGGGAATTTGGTGGTCTAAAGCTAAAGTGTCAGTCCTTGCAAGTCTATGCCATGGATTCCAGAGAGGTGGATGTAGTAGGAATCATCCTAAACCATCAGGTGAAACTCGCTAAGTACCCAGATATTCACATAGCCATGGGCATTCTAGTGATTGATGTGCCAAATAAATGGGGAATGTTGTTGTCCAGAAAGTGGGCTGCCACTTTGGGAGGATGGATCCAAATGGACTAGACTTACGCTACTATACCTGCATCAGAAGATTCATGGGTTAAGTTGCGTAATGAAAAGGAGAAGTACCATGTTGAAAATCCTAAAAAGCCTTTCAATGAGTATGTTTACAACACTGATGACATTGGAACCTATACTTGCTACTCTACCTTTTTGGCCCCCCTTAAAGAAAAAATAAAAGACGAGAAGGTATGTGAAATATGGAGGATGAATTTTGACGGTGCTCATTCCAGAGCTAGAAAGGGTGCAGGTGTGGTCATCACCTCGCCTAAAGGGAAAATCTTTAACTTTGCTTATAGATTAGAGTTTGAGGCAACTAATAATGTAGCAGAGTATGAAGCCCTTTTACTTGGTCTAGAAACAGCTAAGGATATGGGAATAAAGATGTTAAGCATGAGTGGCGACTCTGACTTAATAATCCTTCAAGTTAAGAATGAATTTGCTTGTAAGTGTAAAATGTTGAAAAGATATAGAAATGATGTCTGGGACACTATGGAGTATTTTGATGCCTTAAACTTAACTTCTATTCATAGAGATGAAAACAGCTTGGCAGACAAGTTAGCGGTAGCAGCCTCAACTCTCCAACCCTCTGAAGAATTGTTGAATGGTGATGGTAAGTTAGAGATAAATTTCAGACCATCTATTCCAGACAACATGGAACATTGGCAGGTTTTTCAAAGCGATGAACAAATCCTGAGGTTTCTTCATAATGTCGAGGAATTTCCCAATTTTAGTGTCAACTTTCAGGAAGAAGGTAAAGAGTATTAGGGAGAGGGTGATCAGCTTCATAATCTGGTATCTCGGGACCTTGTTGGACTTGAGAAAATCTTTGACAGACATGATGGTAGAAAAAATAATATTGATTCAATAAAACCTGGAGATTATGTAGAAATAAATATTGGATCAGATAAAAACCCAAAATTAATAAAAATTGGGAAAGGGACGTCTGAAAAGGAAAGAAATGACTTAATAAACTTGGTTAAAGAGTATAGGGATGTTTTTGCCTTCTCATATGATGAGCTTAAAGCATATTGGGAGGATGTGTTTCAACATACCATCCCTTTAAAGCAAGAGGTTAGAGAAGTCAAATCCTTTCGACAAAAACTAAGGCAAATAAACCCCAAGTTAGCCCCTATAGTTAAAAAGGAACTTGAAAAAATGTTAGCTGCGGGGATTATTGCACCAACAAGACATTCATCTTGGTGCTCTAAATTGGTGGTAGTAAGAAAAAAGAATGGTAGTTTAAGGATATGTATAGATTTCAGGAATCTAAACATAGCTTGTCAGAAAGACAACTACCCATTGCCTAATATGGAGACCCTTCTCCAGAGAGTAACAGCTGCAGGTATGATGTCCATCCTGGATGGATTTTCAAGGTACAACTAGGTAGTGATTCAGAAAAAAGACAGGCATAAGACTACTTTCACCTCCCCATGGGGTACTTTTGAGTATCCTAGGATGCCTTTTGGTTTGCTGAATGTTGGTGCCACTTTTCAAAGGGCCATGGACTATGCATTCAAGGAGTTGATTGGGAAGATCATAGAGATTTACCAAGATGACCTGACCGTTTTTTCAAACGAAAGACCAAGTCACATAGGCCATCTTGAGCAAGTCTTCAAAAGATGCAGGAAGTATGGTATTTCTCTTAACCCAGCTTAGTCTGTCTTTGGAAATGATGAAGGAAAGCTTCTAGGACACATCATCTCTAAAGATAGGGTCAAAATTGACCCTGAAATAATTGAAGCCATTAAAAAGATTCCCTTGCCTAAAAATGTCAAAGCTTTCCAATCTTTTAATGGGCACATCAATTTCATCAGAAGATTTATCCCAAACTTAGCTGAGTACATGAAACCTTTACAGAAACTTTTGAAAAAGGATGCTAAGTTTGAGTGGACTAGTGAGGGTAGAGAGGCCTTCAGATGCATTAAAGAAGCCATCACTAAAACTCTTGTCTTAATCAGCCCGGATTACTCCAAAGATTTAATGATTTTCTCTTTTGCTTCCGAGGATACTATTGCGGGGGTTTTGCTCCAGAAAAACAATGAAGGATTTGAGCAACCCATCGCTTTCATGAGCCAAGCCTTGCAACATTCCGAGCTTAAGTATACCACCATGGAAAAACAAGCTTTTGCCTTAGTAAGATCCTTGAAGCATTTCAAAACCTATGTGGGTTACTCCAAGATAGTCTGTTATGTTCCTCATTCAGCAGTTAAGGATATCTTGTGTCAGCAGGATTGCTTAGGTAAAAGAGGGAAGTGGGTGTCTAAAATACAAGAGTATGATCTAGAGATTAAACCCACAAAGTTAATCAAAGGACAGGGCCTAGCCAAAATGTTGACTCAGGGTAATGAAGAAGCCTTAGGAATAGTTTGTTAGAATGAGGAAACTACACCGAGCATGCCTCCAGAATTGCAGCGTTTAGATCACCATTGGTATTCTGATATCATATTCTTTCTTCAAAACCTTACATGCCCTGAACATCTAAAAGGTCATAAAAGAAGGGTTTTAAGGTTAAAGGTCGTCAGATATTGCATCACTCAGGAAGGACTAGGTTGGAGAAACCCAGATGGAGTGTTCCTTAGATGTGTCAATGAGCAAGAGTCTAAGCAACTCTTGACTGAGTTCCATTTAGGATTTTGTGGTGGGCATTATACAGCAGATACGACAGCCCACAAAATCCTAAGAACAGGTTACTATTGGCCCTCCCTATTTTCAGATGTTCATAAGTTAGTCGGGGGTTGTCAGCAGTGCCAGTTGTTCACTGGGAAGCCTAGGTTGAAAGCCTTACCTTTGCAACCAGTGGTGGTTTAAACCCCTTTCCAGCAGTGGGGGCTTGATTTCATCGATAAATTCAAGGACAACTCTAGCAATGGCTATTGTTGGATTTTAACAGCTACCGATTATTTCACCAAGTGGGTGGAGGCTATCCCCACTAAAAAGGCTACTGATAAAGTTGTTATGGATTTCATAGAAAGTAACATCATTACTAGATTTTGTGCTCCATCCAAAAGAACAACTGATAATGCCAAAGCCTTTCATTCTGCAGAGTTCACCAGCTTCTACTTCAATTATGGCATTATCCTATCTCATTCTTCCAATTATTACTGTTGGTTTATTGGTCAATACTAAGAGGGCGGGGGGGTGAATCAATATTGTAATCTTTTTAATATTAAACCACTTTTTAATCTATCATTAAAAACACATAACAACAAGAATACACAGAACACAATTTTAACATGGAAGCCCAATAGGGTAAACCACCAATACGTCCTATTACTGCAAAATTGTTATTTACAAATAGTTTGCCTGCTGCTACAGACAAGGATGGTATTACACCCTATTTACCAGCAACTACTGGAAGGAGGCTACGACCCCCTGGTTTATCAGCTACTACTGAAAGGATGCTACGACACCCTTATTTACCAACTATCACTGGAAGGAGGCTTCGACCCCCTGGTTTATCAGCTGCTACTGAAAGGATGCTACGACACCCTGGTTTATCAGTTGCTATTGAAAGGATGCTACGACACTCTGTTTTGTCAGCTACGACTGACAGGATGCTCCTTCACCCTATTTCCAGCTTCTGCTGGAAGGAGGCAACAACCACCTGCAAGCCTGTTGCTTGCCCTAGCGCCACCCTGCCACCTTAATATGTTTTCTGTAATATGCTAGATTTCTTTTCCCTCCATTCTCTGTCACACCCACTGGTCTTTGTTTCTGATTTTCTGATTTTCTGATATAGACCCCAAGACACTTCTCTCACTCATACCTCAATGTATAAGTCCCTTCATGTTTCCTACAGACGCATCTCTTTATTCTGGAAACATACCCTTTCACAATCATGCCCTTTCAAATCTGATAGTCACACATTTTCAACAATCTGTGATTAACGATTTTTAATTAAATAATTAATTAAGAACTTCTTGATCACTTCTGATCTGCAAACTCCCTTCTTGTCTGATCGCAGGATTCGTCAAACCAATGCCTGTGGACTTCCTCTCCTCTATCAGCGAGAATACTCTATCTTCAGACCTTCGGGCTTCTCTTTTTCTCACACCTATGGGCTTCTTTTCCTCCTCTACGAGCTCTCTACAGGTTATCCTCATCGTTGGCTCATCTGTACGTTTCTCTCACAAAACACGGGCTTCACCTTCCATCTATGAGTTTCATGTTGGACATTCTTCTTTACCATTTATGGACGCACCACAGAATTCATTCCCGCAGCTCAACTTAACATTTTCTGGTGCTTCCACAATCTCCTTCTCCAGAATCAATCCAAGCCGTTGATCTATTTCGAGTCTCTCCGGTCCGTCGATCTAGCACATAGATTCCCCCCTCAAAATCGTATTTCCGCACCATGGTTTCCTCATCAACAATTCCCCATCGTTGATCTTCATCGGGTTGTTCTGTGACCGTTGATCTGAGATAAGATGCGGATTGCAGAATGCAGGTTTGTAACTTTTCCAAAATGTCTTTTCGCGATTTCCGCAGTTGTCTTTCCACACCAATCGTTCCGCACCGTTGATCTCCTGCGGCCTCTTCCGTGACCGTTGATCTTCCGGAATGCAGGATGCGAAGTGCGGCCTTTCGTTTTCCACACCGTCGATCTCTCATGGAAGTCTTTCTAACCGTCGATCTTCCGAATTACAAGATGCGAGATGCAGGTTCATTGAATCTGTAAACATTATTTCCACATTTTCCTTCCGCACCGTCGATCTCTTTTTAGCGAAACTAATCTCAGTCGTCCGATCTTCCGGGATGCGAGATGTGGGATGCTTCCTAACTGTAAATTTCAAATTGAATGCGGATCTCACCATGACTTTGCGGATCTGCACGATTTCTTTGCGGAAAATCTCTGTGACTGTTTCTAACAGTTTTGAAGACTTATATACACAGAGAATTTCATCATCCTGCTGATTATAAGGAATTTATAAACACTCTCGTAGATATAGTTTCTTTGAAGAATTTATAAACACTCTCGCAGATATAGTTTCTCTGAAGAATTTATAAACACTTTTGCAGATATGGTTTCTCTATTTTTCGATTGTTTACATATACTTTGTCTCTCGTTCATTTCACTCTTCTGCAGTTCCACTTTTCATTTGTCTAACCAGCTTTGTCATTCATACTGCATCTCTACTTCCACTCGACCTCTATTCTTTGTTTCATTAACCATTGTTTACATCATATTGTCTTGGAAGTATTCAAATCAGTCATTCATGTTGTCTTTTCATCCATGTCCATCTCATCCATTGTATTTGTTATAAATGAACTTTTATGACATCATCATTAGGACACCATCATATTCCGTGTCCTCATATGTGTCATGCCACATCCTCAACTATGCCATGCCATGCCATCACTACCTTTGTCTTTCACTGAGTTTGTCTTGTCATCATATCCACTGGTTATTCCTTTGTCATTTTTGAACACCTTTGACATCAAAGACAACTATATACCCAACAATTACCCCTAGGGTAATGGTCTTGCAGAATCCAGTAATAAGAACTTAATGACTATCCTTAAGAAAACAGTTGGCAATAACAAGAAGTCATGGGATGGTAAAATTAAGTATGCACTTCGGGCTGATCGAATAACTATTAAAAGTGCAACTGGGAAAACCCCTTTTGAGCTGGTGTATGGTTTGACTGTCTCACTGCCTATCTACCTTCAGTTACTCGCCATGAAGATGCTCCAGGAGTATGAAATGGAAGAAGACTCTTTGCCCAACAAGATTAATCAAATCATTGAGTTAAATGAGAACCGAAGGAAGGCCCTTGACCATAGTATCAGAAATCAAGATAAGGTCAAGAGAACCTTCGATAAGTCAGCTAGGCCGAGGCCTTTTCAGATTGGGGATACGGTTCTTCATTGGGATAAAAGGAGAGAGAAGTCGGGAAAGCACAGGAGGTTTTGACAACTTGTGGTTAGGTCCATACATTATATATGACGTGGACGGTACAAATTCATTTCTCCTCAACACTATGGAAGGAGAAAGGTTGCTCTTACCAATGAATGGGCAACAGTTAAAAGTGTTCTTCAACAATGACATCTAATGCCCATGGGGGCATTCTAAGGGCTTTTCTAAACCATTATCTTTTCCCTTTCAGTTTTCCTTTTTTTTGTACCATAGTTTTGTACTATATTTCTGTATCATATTCAGTTTGTATATTATGCATGTACCATAGATTGTTTCCTTTTTTTTTCCTTATGCATAGTAGTTGTTTCATTTTTGGCTTTTTATATATATGTGGTACTGATGCACTTTAATTTCGTGCAGGAACCAGAGATTCTGGGTCGCTCGCACACTCTCCTTGAATGAAAATCAAATGAGTGCACGTCCTGCAGTTGGAGCCAGACGTTACCAACTATCTTGTACAATAGTTGAACTTTCTATTGAGCCGCCAGTTAGTGAACACGATGCATGTTCATTGCCAGAGTTCAAAATTTCAGTGTGCTCCAGAGTTAGCCAGTTTTGGCTAGCTTTTTTATTTTTTGTAAATACATGTTCATAACCTCTTGGGGAAATTGTAAAAAATGTCCTAGCATTTGATTTTTTATATAAGGCTCGGCTTCCCAGACTTAAGCATCAAACCGACTAGCACAAAGTGTTTTTTCCCTTGGTTATTATTGGTTGTTGAACAAACGACTAATAATTTCTGAGTTTTTCACTCACACCTCCAAAGCTGGGGTAGTCGTCTTGGTGTTTCGACCTTAGGAGTTTATTAGAGCCTTTGTGTTAGTGTTTTTCAACATGCTCGGCATTCGAATTGAGTCGTATGAACATGTACTAGGTCCCCCTAGAGTTTCGTTTGATTCCGAGAAAAAATAAAGCTCTTCGTTTTTTAAGCCATTTTTTAATGGTTTAAAGGAAAAATTCAAAATGTAAAAAAGGTGTGATCCAGAGTTCGTTTTTGGGGTAGTTGGGCTCATTATCAAGCCCGAAGCAGCATCTTTACCACAAGGGTCACTTTGACTATGTTTCGGGCAGCTAAAACACCCTGGAAGACGTCATATGACTAACGAAACACCAGAATAGCATTTAAATGCTAAATTTGGAGAAGTGTACAAAAGTCAAAAAGTCAAAAATTAATAAAAAAAGAAGTGAAGTGACATGGCATGATGTCACCTTAAGTCATGTGATCATTTTTAAGTGTAATAGCACTTAAAACTTTGGCTTAAGAGGAAGCCACAATTTAATAAAAAAGCATGGTCACGATTTAGCATGTGAAGAAGTGTTATCTACCCAAATGGCACTTCTCCGTCCGAGTGCCGACATTTCCTATGTTGGCACACAAAAGGACATTTATGGATTGAAGGTTGCCTAAAACACTATAGATGGGCATGTTATGAAATACATTCACTATCCATCCAGCTTGCCATTTTTACCTTTGAATATGTCAATTGTTGTACGCGCCTTTGCCTATATGCAACCCGCGTACATACGCGACTTTTCCTACAGCATGTCGCGTACTGTACGCGAGTCTTTGTAATTGCAACTCGCGTACAGATCTGTACGCGGGATTCCCTTAGAGCAATTCGCGTGTCATACGCGGGTTTCCAATATCAATACCCACGTACGCCTTCCTTTGACATTAAAAATAATAAATCGCGATTATTTGAGATTTGTTAATCCCTTAACTATAACCATCTTAACTGACTCAACCTCCTCAACCCTCGAAACTGCCTTATTTCACTAAGCATAAATAAAGCCTTGGGGAGGGTATTAATCAATCATACTTGGAGAGCAAAGTTATGTTGGTGGTGTCTATTCAAAAGTCTTTGGAGCAACGGAACTCAAAATCCTTTGGTTGCAAATGAGTCCTTGTCTCAGGCGTTGGGTTGTAATTTTAACTCATTCACTATTGTTAATAAAGAGAATCCTTCTTCCAAATGTGTTTTGAATGTCTTTCATGTATCATGGTTTGATGGATATTTATGATTAAGCACTCTATATATGATTTATCTAACCTGTTCTATATACATGTATAAGCTTGCACTTGGAGGATTTGTTCTTTACAGGTGAAGGAGAAACATCCCTGAAGGCTTTGGAGGAGAAGCAGAGCGGAAGAGGACAAAGCTAGGATCAACCGTCATGAATCAGATGAGTCTACTCTATCTTCTTGTTTCCTTTCTGTACTCTAAAGTTGATTGCCTGCAAGTTTTATGAGTATGTTGGTAACCCCAGACCTTCGGTTATAAGGTGTTTATTCCTGTACAACAAGAAGGTGACATGAGGATGGATCTCACTCTAGCATGTGAGGATGGTGAGCGGGTGAGGGTGGACCCCTCCCCACTTAAGAATTATATTATTCTAAAACCATGGTATAGTAAAGTACATGGCATATTGTGATGGTTACAAGATGAAGGGTGACGTGAACTATTATATGACTCACGCTCCACCGTGAGTGAATGTGAATGGGGTAAGGGTGGACCCCTCCCCTCTCTTAAAAGCTCATGTTATTTCAAAACTATGGTTACGAACCTTCATTTAATTATTCTTTCACTCTGATGTCGTACAATCACGAGCAGAAGGATGACTTGCACAGTTGGTGAAGGTTGGTGGTGTGTTGGCAAGTTGGAGAGGTTGATAGAGATTGGTATGTGAAAGGTGTCAATCACCTCTTCAATCTCCACCTCAATTCAGCTCAGTGAGACTCCTCTTCAACTCAGTTAACTCCGGGTTGATCTTCAGTTCATTAATCTCCCCCTGGGGCTAGGTTTTGTGTATAAATACGAGGCCTTCTTCCTCATTTTGGATGGAAGCAAAGAACCTCTGCTCTTGTATCATTGTATTGTTGCTTATGAATAAAAT
The DNA here is from genome assembly GCA_001517045.1 of Pseudotsuga menziesii. Taxonomy (NCBI): domain Eukaryota; kingdom Viridiplantae; phylum Streptophyta; class Pinopsida; order Pinales; family Pinaceae; genus Pseudotsuga; species Pseudotsuga menziesii. The sequence goes on along the minus strand of LPNX010179592.1, from coordinate 143,241 downwards.
TTGAAAGGCTTTGGAGGCTCATGATCCGTGGCAAGTTATGCATGTGGTGATTTCTTAGTGAGGTAATATTGTTCAATTGATTTGTTTTGCATGTCTAATAGTCTGGCTTAGAAGGCTCTCTGGAGCATGTAGGGTAAGCATTTGTAGCTATCAATTTGCTTACTTATTTTCTCGCTATTAGCAATCTAAGAGTTCATGCTTTAGTCGGTTATAATTCATGATCTTTTGGTTGTACCAGATCTAATTCATTGTGTGCAAGCTTGAAAAGTGTGCAGATTACTATCCCAAGTGAAAGGTTGAGCTCGGTTGCATCTCATTTGCTTTGGATTACAAGTTGAAACCAACACATAAGCATTCCTTGCCCACATCAAGGATCATTCCAATCTTGCAAAGAAGATTCGAGACTTGAGCAGTTTTTCTTCTTCTTAAAGCTACAATCTTTTTCTTTCTAGTTACTTTCATTACACAAGTAAATCGTATGCTAAAATTCAAAATTTTATTTACTTGTTTATATTAGATCTAAGAAGCGCTTTATTTCATGACCAGAAGCTTAGATCTAATTTCCCTTTCCTAGTACTTAAAGTGATAAAATCTTTCTATTTTTCTGCAAGTACTAGGGTGTATTTTTTTATGTATTTTTAAGTATTAACCCACTGATTTTGCACTGTTAGCTTGTTGGTTTTTAGCAGGTCTACGAAAAAAGAGAAGGATACGCTGCCGAAATTTGGAGTTTTAGGCTTACCAAAGCATCCAAATTTAATTCTGCCATCCCCCTTCTTCATTCCCTTGCTTTCCCAAGTATTTTTGGGCCTTTTTGACCCATTTTTTCAAGGATCAAAAGCACCCTTTCTTTTTTGAATCATTGTAACAGGTCAATAAAAAGCGAGTGGGATAAAGGCTCCCACACCCCTCTTCCCCCATTTGGGAGAAGCCTGTATCGTCCGTGTTTTCCATTTTTTCTTGCTCTTTTGCATGCGTAACTAATTGTTAGATTAGCCTTTAGTCTTGTTGTTGCTTTCATAAAAACATTAGAGGAAATTTCAACTCAAAATGGGCCTTTCAACCCTGATTCAAATTCCATGTCATCATGTGTTAGCCAATGAAATTGCTTTAAATTTGAAATATTGTATAGGTCTTAAACATTTTTTTAATATAAATTTGGGGATAGGTATCATAAAAAATAAAATAAAAATTGTTCGTATTTTTGACATATCTCCCTGTGTTTTTACTCAAATTTCGATCGGGAGAGCTCGTTGGATGCGAAATTAAATTCCGCATCTAATGAGTACCCACTCTGCATACTTTTGACCAACCCATGTACCCCAAAAACAAGAAATACCTGAAAAAACGTGATGATGATGCACTCTGCATACTTTTGACCGATCCCGATACCCCAAAAACAAGAAATACCTGAAAAAACGTGATGATGATGTCGGTACCCCAAAAACAAGAAATACCTCAAAAAACGTGATGATGATGTAAATACCTGAAAAAACGTGATGATGACATCATCATCACGTTTTTCCAGGTATTTCTTGTTTTTGGGGTACCGGGGTCGGTCAAAAGTATGCACAGTGGGTACTCATTACATCAACATCATCATCACGTTTTTCTAGGTATTTCTTGTTTTTGGGGTACCGGGGTCAGTCAAAAGTATGCATAGTGCATCATCATCACATTTTTTCAGGTATTTCTTGTTTTTGGGGTACCGAGGTCAGTCAAAAGTATGCAGAGTGGGTACTCAATGGATGCGGAATTCATCATCGCGTTTTTTCAAGTATTCCTTGTTTTTGGGGTACCGGGGTCGGTCAAAAGTATGCAGAGTGGGTACTCATTGGATGCGGAATTTATCATCATCGCGTTTTTTCAGGTATTTCTTGTTTTGGGGTAGCAGGGTCAGTCAAAAGTATGCAGAGTGGGTACTCATTGGATACGGAATTTAATTCCGCAAATTCCGGAATTAAATTCCGCATCCAACGAGCTCTCCCGATCGAAATTTGAGTAAAAACACAAGGAGATATGTCGAAAATATGAACAAAAAAAGTAGTTTTCTTTTTTTCTTCCTCCAAAATTAATAAATATTATTTTATTATTTTAACTATTATTTTATTGTTTTTCTTAGGAGGCCCATTTTGAGTTGAAATTTCCTTTAATGGTTAAAAAGAAAACTTCGTTTAGTTTAATTTTATTTCAAGCCTTCTGTCCTTCTATATAAATTGCTAAAAGTAAAAAGAACCAAAGCCTCTTGAGTCTCACTGAAAAGTGGATCAAGAGCACTCTTTATCGAAGAGGTTTAATTTTTTAGATTAATTTTGGTCATCGTCTTGTTTAATAAAATGAATCCAAAGTCTCTTAAACTTCGCTGAAAAGCAAGTCAAGAGTGCTCTCTGTCGGAGAGTTTTTTTATTTCTTGTTTTAGCTTAGCTGCTTTGTTTCAATTTTCATAAATCTCTTGAATCTCGCCATAAGGCGGATCAAGAGTTCTCTCTGTCGAAGGGTTGTTACAATCTTCATCATTAATAAAATTGGAATAAACCAGATTTCTACATTGTGTATGCTCTACCCACTTGGGATACCTAAAAGCATTGTAGATTGTTTAATTCTCACATTTTAATCCAAGTCACCCTAATAAAATTAACTACCCAAAAGATAAGCGAAAATTCGATGCTTCGGTTACACTTTGTGTGGGAAAATTCCGCGCCTAGGGAAGCTGGAACCACTGTACTTAGATCTTGGGGGCACCATTAGGCTGCATCCCTGGTTGGTGTAGTGTTGAACACGCCCTTGGGGACTTTGGCAGCCAACATGTCCTTGTACGAAGCCACCAAAGCCTAATTTTTGGACATTCCTCTCTGTACCTGTACGGTATCTCGAGAGTTTCCCTTCTTTCCCTAATCAAGATTAACAATCTAATAATCTAAAATTCACCAAGATACACTTGCACAACATTTCCCTTCTTTCAGCAATTATCACTGTGTTGACTCTATAAGGCACTGGTCCTTGCACTCTTATTTGTTTTTTATCAATCTCAAGTATCGTGCATCATTTTATATATTTTACTGTGATCTTTTAATTCATGTTGTTAAAAGGATTCTTTTAAATTATTGTTGCAGTTATATCTTGGAACCCCACTTTCTAAAAACTCCTAAAAACTTAATAAGTAAACCATCAACTAACAACCTTAGTAACTTTCCATAGGGACTACCCCCCTTGGCTTCGTTAGGAGTTTGCCTAAAAGGAGGAGTCGAGATCAGATGACAGCACCTGACTCTTTGCTTGCCCCCAAGGCTGCACCTCTCCCTTCTGTCAAGAGACAACCGTTCGAAAGATTTCCAACTGACGCTGTGCACATCGGCAGGCAATAGGGTCTTTGATGTATCTGGACAATACCATACCAGATTTGTGTTTTGCGATGAACACTCTCATCGAGTTCATGATGGAGCCTAGGAGAGTGCACTAGATAGCTGCAAAACATGTGTTGAGGTACCTTGCTAGGACAATAGACTATGGTCTGCACTACAGGAGGTCAGATGGAGTGGGTTTGATTGGCTTCACAAATTCAGATTGGGCAGGCAGTGCATTGGACCGGAAGAGAACTTCTGGTTCTTGCTTCAGTTTGGGCTTTGTAGTTGTGTCATGGTTCAGCAAAAAGCAAAAGTCCATTGCTTTGGGTTCTGCAGAGGTTGAGTATATGGCAGTCAGTCAAACTAGTTGAGAGAAACTATGGCTTCGCAAGTTGTTGGTTGACTTGTTTGATTAGGAGCTGAGTCATATGGTTATTTACTGCGACAATTAAAGTTGCATCAGGCTCTCTGAGAATCCAGTATTCCGTGACAAGTTAAAGCATATACAGACCAGATATCACTTCCTCAAAGACTACGTTCAGAGGGGTGCTATGGAGCTACAATACATATCTACTAAGGAGCAAGTGGATGACATCCCAACGAAGTCTTTGGGGAGAGGAAAGCATATTCACTTCAGAGACAAGTTGGGGGTGGTGAAAAACACTTTCCTCGATAAGAGGGAGTATTGAAAAAGTACCAAGGAATGGTTCTTCACCTTGTGATGCCTTGGGGTGGACAAGGACATTAAAAAATGGTCATGTTGTCACATACATAGTAGTTGGGATACCATTGTTCCTGAGCATTTCTTTGAGCCATTCCTTTACTTTGAGATCAACATATGATGAGCTTCCAGTTGACGATCACTCTCATTCAGTGAATCCAGAGCATTCAGCTTTACTAGTTCTATGCCATGACTGAGCCTCATGACCCCAAATTTGATGAATGAGTTAGCAATTTTCATGAGCAAGAGCAGATTTATGATAGTGCCCTTGATGTACAACACCAGTAGTGTTTCAATGCCCTTCAAATTGTTCAGATCGAATGCAGGTATATGACCCAGGTGATATATGGATTTTGTTTTTACTCTATTGTCTATTTTAGTAGTTAGACTTCATTAATAGTGGTTGTAGGTTGGCGATAATCTATTGCTCTTACTGGAATCTAAAGTATAAGTGATCTAGTTGTTAGGACCAAGAGAGTCTTTTGTATACTCATTGGCCATGCCCTACTTGTAGTATGAATTTGGCCATTTCCCTTGGGGGACACAGCTTGCTAGCCTTGGCGCCACCTTCACTGTCTCCATCCATCTGTTGCCTTCCCTTCTTTATGTTTAACCTTGACCTCTAACTTGATTAATGACATCTAAGATTTTCCCCACCTTCACCTTTATGTTGGAATAGGTCTCCATGTTTAAATTGTGTCTTGGTGTTGGTTTGTGTGGTTCTTATCATAGAAATGGTCTTCCTCTAGGTCTTGAACACAAGTAATCTTACCAAAAGTGTCTTTAGACACCAAGGCATCGAAACTTAAATGCTTATTCTAAATGGATTCCTAGCCAGCAAAATAAAAGTATTTTTAAACACTGTTGCAAATGAGATATAAAGTCAACCAATTGCCAAGAGAAGAGCACTCATTCTTTGTATGATGTAAGGTTGTTTTCCCCCAATGGGCAATAGGGTGGTCACTCCATCGCACCTATGGATGTTGGCGAGCAATGGAAATCATACAAAGTCATTATCTGAGGCCTGCAACACTATTCAAGGCACCTGCTCTTGGAGAATGGCAAGTTAATAAAATAAAGTAATGTTTTAAAAGAGTTGATGGCCAGAGGATGAGAACTAATTCATTGTATAATGTACGACTCATTTGCCCCCACAAAGCAACATGGTGAGACTGACCTGTTAGGGTTATGTCTTTGTCGTTTTCTAGAAGCCCGTTCCAGGGCACCTACCTTTGGAGGTTAACTAGTGTCTTTTGTTGTGCAAATAACTGCTTTAAAAGATTGATTGTCTAGAGTCTAGTGGAGAATTCTCCTTATTCCACCCATTTGTGAGACACTGCCATTCCCAATAGTTCACCTAGTCCAGCTTATGTGTTGTGTGGATCCCCTTTTCCTACAGCCTAGATGCTTACAGTGTTAAGTGTCAAGTCATTCCCTTGGCCTTAACTTGTTTTATTCACCTTCACCCTTGACTAGCAAAATGGCCAAATCAATAAATGAGTATGCACTAGAAGTTTTTGTTTAGAGCGGGTGATTACTTTGATATATATATATATTATGCTTATAATCGCCAGCAGAAGCTACTTGTACTTGAGTCTCACTGTTAACATAGGTAATTGAGCATGCATATCCATTTTGTATTTTACAGTATCAGAGTTTAGCATTTGGGTCATCATTTGATCATTCTTGACCTGGTCAACCTAGTTTAACCAAGTCATCAACAAGGTTTGGGATGAGTTTTGACCGATGATTATGGATAATGATTATTTGCGGTTTAACAGTGTCCATTAGACATATTCATGCTTCAGATGATGGTTTATTATGATGGCTTGTGTTATTTTCATTATCACCTTTTACAGGCTTTATTATTATTATTGTCTGACATGGGTGGGGCCTCTAACGTACATTTTTTAGGGACATATGGTGTGTGGGTACTCATTCCTAGTATATTTGGACATTCTGAGTTCATTGATGCATTCAATTTCCAGTTTCGGGCACTTGCAAATGAGATATGGGTCATTTTATCAATTTGCAGCATTTTGGCCCCAGAAAATCAAAATAAAATGCTTTTCAGTTGATGGTCTCCTAGGGCACCAGAGGGGCACATAGAGTGTAGCCAATCGATATTACCATATTGCTATGGGGTCAAGTCCATTTTCGCAGTCAATTGACGTCCAGGTTCAGTCACCAGTGAGAAATTAGCAGTTTTATATTCTCGAGGCAGTATTTTGATGATGAAAATGGCTAATCAAGAAATCGATTTGGGCAATTGAGGCAAGGAAATGGCATGGAATTGGTCTAAGGCACAGTATTGGGGTTACCTTCATCCTCCGACATCAGTTTCACTCTTCATGGGGTCCACATGTCCTAGCATTCTCCACTTTGGAGCGTTTTGATGTATTTTGAGGAGGATGTCCTAGTGATTTTCATCACTTCATGTTATGATTGATGATTTTACTGTGTGATTGTGCCATGGGGCCATCCTAGAGAAGGATTTGTGTCACCTCCTAGCCCCCACCATGTGTTATGTCATGTTTTACACATCTTTTATGTGGTGCGCCCCTCCTTGGGCATTTTTAGTGGGGATGCCCCCTTTATTAGTGAGTAGATCCATGTATTAGCTATCCGACTAATCTAAGTCGTTGATTAGAGTGATTGTATCTTTTGATATTGGACCTTGATCTTTTTGGATTTGGGTTTTGTGTATCGGAGAGATCTATTTATTGAGATGCTCTCATTGTAAAAAGACTTTTAGCTCTAAGAATATTGAATACAAGAAAACCTTTTTTGGAGAATCTTGGAAGCTTTGTGAATGTACTTGCTCGTGATTGCTATGCCTTTTGCTTAGACATTCCAGTGGATCTTTTATGCATTTGATCTATGTTTTGTGCAGTTTTCCCCCAAGTTTCCAGGATGTAGGAGCGTGGGAGCGGGGAAATGCACGTTGGGGACATGTGGAGACGAGGGGACGCCGAGGTCATAAAAATTATAAAAAATATAACAATATTATAAATCTCGGCAATAACAATTCATCCTGTATAAATATAGTTTAAGTTGCTCCCTATAAAGACAGTCTAATTATTCAATGATTCAACGCACTTCAACATTGTGTAAATCCATGGCATAGATGTTGTAACGAGGAAGTGTGACCAGAGGACCCTATTTCTTCATGATTCTAGAGGGCATCACATTATTTGAGGATTTTAAGTCCACCATACAATTATGCGAGAGTGTACTATTAATCCAATATCGGGATCCCTTAACCTCATACATGATAAAATCCAGTGTAAACGTTGAAATCCTGAAATCCTGAAAATTGTTAAGTCTGTTGAATTCTGAATGGGATCTAAAATTCTACTTTTTGCATATGAACTCCGATGAGGTCGAAACCACTCTCAAACATCCTGAAACAATTAATGGTAATGTTAAAAACTTAAGTAAAAGGATAGAAAATGAAAGATAAGGAAAATACTACTTTTACTTTAAGAATTTAACATTACCATTACTGTTGGATCACCTAGGAGCCCCCCACTTCACCGGTGCGTGCTTCAGAACAGGGGGACGAGCTCCCGCCTGCGTTTCCCCAAGTTTCGCCAAATTGGGGACGAGGGGGAACGTTTCGGAAGAAGCCCCCAAGCCCCCGGGGCGTGGAGAGCAAGGGAGGCGAACTCCCGACCTTGGGGGGTGAGTTCCCATGGAACACTGGTTTTGTGGAGGTCGTACTAAACTTTTGCAGGGTAGCGACTTGGTTGGAGGAGATTGCTAAGACATCTTGCATCATCTTTCGGGTAAATCATTTCATCTTCGAGGGAATGACTAATTGTCTTTTATGAAATGTCAACTTTTCAGAGGAAAACAAAAACTTGCAGCATTACCTTTAAAGCCGGTGGTAGTCCAAGCCCCTTTTCCAGTAGTGGGGACTTGGTTTCATTGGTAAATTTAAGGATAATTCAAGGGTTACACTCGGATTTTGAGAACAACAAATTATTTTACCAAGTGGGTAGAGGCCATACATACTAAAGCAGCAACCGAGAAAGTGGTTACGGATTTCCTTGAAGACAATCATCACTAGATTTGGGGTGCCTGCTAAGATAACCACCGATAATGCCAAAGCCTTCAATTCAGTAGCAATGTCTTCATTTTGTTTTAAGTATGGCATTATCCTATCTCAATCCTCAAATTATTATCCCCAAGGAAATGGTTTTGCTGAATCAAGTAACAAAAACCTGATGACCATTGTTAAAAATATTGTTGGTGATAACAAGAAGGCTTGGGATAGTAAAATCAAGTTTGCACTTTGGGCAGATAGGATCACTAAGAAAAGTGCAACTGGGAAGTCCCCTTTGTTAGTTTTTATAACTCAATTGGTCCTTCCCCATGATTTCGATGTCACATGGGGGGGGACATAAGTTGTATTTTTCTTAGGGAACTCTTTTTTAATGTAAAGTGTTTTATATTATTAAAGTGACTTTTGTACTTTATAAACTTAAAGTGATTTTAAGTTGTGGGACCCAAAAGAAGTGCATTTAATGTATTTAATATATTAAAGTGAATATATGCATTAAATGAGAGCCCTCAAATAAAGCTAATCTCATCCTTTGATCAAGTTGGTTGAGTTAGTTTGGGTTAGTTTGGCTAAGATAAAGTATAAAAAAATGTCTAGGGAAATGTGAGAGACATCAGAAGAAGAAGAAGACAAGAGAGAGAGAGAGAGAAATAAATTTCTTGGAGGAAATTTTTTATTTATAAGAGACTAATCATCAAACAAATTGAAGGCACGATTCCCAAGAAATATGTAGTATTCATTGGACCGTACAACCAGACCATACAGTCATTATTGCAGACCGTACAAGCATAGAAATCGAGGCAAATTGCAGGCATGAATTTCGAGACAAGATTTTCTGCATTTAATGCTAGGCAGAATCTATACAGTCTATACTTGGCACAAATCTCGAGAAAATTGTTATGTACAGTTCGCACGTGTGGGTTGACTATGAGTATATTTGGCACATTTTTCAATGCAAATTTACAGATGAGGGTTTCTGAATTTGTTTTGATGTTGTAGAAGAAATTATGAGTTGTTGAATTTCTGATTTCTCTCATAAATAAAAATTCTTTCTCTGGGTTTTCCTCTGGTGAGGGTTTGCCCTGGGCTTGGCCCTAAATTTCTGTTTTTTCACATTTATCTTCAGATTGAAGTTGAGTACATTGGTGTTTATACTTAAACTATCAGATAAATTCATCTTATGAATATTTAGTTCAAAAAAGTTATAAATCAGATTTGCAGTCAAGTGTTTCATAAAAGTCCAATAAGAAAGTTTTGTGATTGTTTATCAAATTTCTTCACCCTTTTGAGTTGGTCTATGGCATGGATGGGACTTTACCGATTCATCTCAAGTTACCAGTGTATCAGGGTCTTTAGGATTCAGGTAAGATGAATTTCCAAGCATAGTTAACAAATTGGTAGAGTTGAATGAAGTCAGAAAAAAAGTTGTTGATCAAAGCATCAAAAGTCAAGACAAAGTCAAAAAAAAATTTGACTAGTCATCCAAACCAATAACTTTTCAGAAGGGAGACACAATGTTACTCTTGGACAAAAGGAGAGAAAAGCCTAGCAAACACGAAAAGTTTGACAATTTATGGGCAGGTCCTTACATCATCCATGATGTAGCTGGTGACAACTCATTTTATCTCAGTGACATGGATGGAGAAAATAAAACTCTACCAATCAATGGTCAAATTCTGAAGCTATTTTTCAGTGACAACATCTGATGCCCATGGGGGCATCTTTGTATCATGGCTTTCTAAACCTTCCTTGCGTTTTTATTTCTTAGCTCAATTTTTCCTTTTGTATATTAGTTTTGTATATTATCATTGTATATTAGTTTCTTTTGTTGTATATTATTGGTGTATCATATATTGCAGCTTATTGTTTCATTTGGTTATTTATATACATGTGATTGACTTATCTATGTTTTGTACAGAAACCAGAGATTCTAGGTTTGTCGTATGATCAATTTCCACAAAATTTAGATCAATTACACGTCCCACAGTTGGAGCCAGATGTTACCAACTAGGTTGCACTCAGTTGGACTTTCAAGTGAGCCGCCAAAGATGAACAAGTATTTGTTCAAATTCCAAGTTAATATGTTCATAAGTTCATTCGAGCCTTCTAGGGCCCTTTTTTACCTTTTTTAACCACATGTTCATACCCTACAAGGAAGTTGTAAAAAATGTGCTAGCATGGGTTTATTTTGAAGGACTTGGCTTCCTAGGACTTAAACATCAATCCGAGTATTGCAAGGTGTTTTTTCCTTATTAATTATATGTTATTGAATAAACAACTTATAATTTTCGAGTTTTTCACCTACTCCTCCAATGCTGGAATGGTTGTCTTAGTGGTTGCGCCTTAGTAGGTTATTAAACTTCATGTGTCAATGTATATGAACATGCTAAACATTATAATTGAGTCATATGGACATGTGCTAGGTCCCCTTAGGATTTTTTTTTAAGTTTTGAGAGAAATAGTTTTCCCATAAAATTAGGCTATTTTTTAATAGTTTAATTGGGAAAATTAAAAATGTAATAAAAGTGTGGTCCAGAGTCCAATTTTTCCATCGGGGTGCTTGTTTTTTAACTCAAAGCACCCACATTATCCGTAGACCCACTTTCCTAAGTTTTCAAGTAAGTATTTATCTCCAAAATTGAATATTACTCAAAAAAGGCAAAAAGACCAAAAAATTGGAAAATTAATGAAAAAGACAAATTCCTACATCAATGTTTGTTTGGGAAATACCGGGCGAGTTGGAAAAGCATCTAGTGATAAGGACAAGTTGTTCCTAGATCACAGCGACTTGATTGGCATGAGTTTAGAGAGGTGGTGACTTCATGAAGCTTGAGAATGCGCCCTGTTGACCACCAAAACCAACTAGGTGGACAACGATGTGCCTTGAAGATAAGAATGAAGTACTTAATGATTATATCAAACGAGGCAGCTCTTCTTCTCTTTGTTGTCCGCCGATTGGACACCAGCAGCAGAAATCTTCTGAAAGTTGTCTCCTCACTTAAGAAAGTGGGAGAGGTGTGACCTTGGAGGCAAGCACAGAGCCAGATACTGTCACCTACTCCTAGCTCCTCCTTTTAGGCTAACTCCTAACAAAACCAAGGAGGGTAGTCCCTACAAAAGAGTTTCTATGGCTCTTAAGTTGTTAAAGTGTTTTAAAAGGTTGCGGATGCGGATGGGTGTTGTTTAGGAGTTATGGTGATTAAATGTGTTTGTTTATTATGAATTTAACACATAAGATAAAGCATTCCACGTTGCTATCAAGAGAATTAAAAGATAAACAATAATTCAAGACTTTACAAAGATGCATTCACAGATAGAAATTTTAAATACGCCAAAGACAAGTGATCTAGATATAACAATTATGCATGGATTAAAAGATCAGTGCCTTTATGGAGTCAACGCTCTGCAATGCCTTAAGAAATAAACAAGTCCTGAAATAAAGCTAGTGAATGTAACGTTGTGCAAGTGCTCTTGGTATATTTTAAGGATTTTAAGTGATCTTGCTTATGGTGTCAACGAAGGTTTGTCAAGAGCCGGGAGAATGTTCCAAGTTTAATCTGTTGAAGACATGACGAGCTGCCTAGTATCCCAGGCTAGTATCGCGAAGATTGACCAGCTAGCTGAAAAGCTTAGACAGCGGGGAGTTTCGGCCCCTCTACTAAGAAGAACTTAGGAAATTCCCTACAACGTCGGTGCGTTGGTTATGGGGTTTAAATTTTATTATGTTTCTCTTGCAAGATTAAAAATTCAATGACGTTTCTGGGTACTCCGATTTTGAAGTCGGTCAGAGCATACTCCGGCAAGGAAACAACGAAGTTAATTAATTATGGGGGAGTGAGTTGCAAATTTTATTAAGTTGATTAATTAAAACTCTCCGACAGAGAGCACTCTTGACCTCGTCTTATGACAAATGTTCAAGAGACTTAGCTAATCTAAAATGCCTAATGCAAGGATATGCAAGTCTAACTATGCTCTCCGATAGAGAGTGCTCTTGACTTGTGTTACTGCAAGTTCAAGAGACTTAATTAATTAACTGATTAAAACTTAAAAGAAAAAGAAAGCTAAACTACCCAAGAATCTCTTTCAGGCTTTTTTAGGGCCCTAATCGGGAAAGCAAGGGGGTAAGTAAAATTACATAATAATAATAATAAAAAGTAAACAAACCTTGCATTCAGCTAAGTAAATAAACAAAGAAACACCTTTACTTTAATTTTCATGAATGATAAACTAATCAGCAAATAAACTACCTCACTTTAATGAAAAGATAAACTTCTAAAGATTATGAACTATTCTATCTTACTTTAGCAAAATATGAAGCAAAGCATGAAAATGAGGAGACGATACAAGCTTCCCCCAAATGGGGGAAGAGGGGTGTGGGAGCCGTAATCCCACTTGCTCTTTATTAATTTGTTTACAATGCTTTCCTTTGCTGCCTTTTTGCTTCTTTTCTTATTCCTGGAAGGCCTTTGGAGCAATCTGCAGAAGGGGAAAAGAAGAAGAGGAAATTTATGGTTTTTTAGGGCTTGATTCTTCAGAATTTTGCCATCATTTCTGCTGTACCTATCACAAAAAAAAAAATCAGCAAGCATGTATTGTTTAAAATATGATAGAAAAGACAATGCAAAAAAAAAAAATTGAATACTTAGAAAATTTTTGAACTTTTACGTGCAAAGCATAAAATTTTTCCCTAGATCTAAAAAAGTAAACTAGATCTAGCAAAGGCCCTAAAAATAGATCTGAAATAATAAAGATTTGAAACTTGGATCTATTTTATGAGCAAGTACAAAAATTAAAGAAGAAGGGTAGAGAAATAAGGGTTTCTTGTGGATGGAACACAAGAGATGGAAGAAGACTTTGGCTTTCTTTCGAATGGAAAGAGACCGATCTTGTAGGCCCTGCAATCACAATATGTTAAAAGGTAGGTTGCTTGAAGCTTGGGCTTGATGTAGCTGAACTCGCACCCTTCTTCAACCTGTGACCTGCTAATACCAAAACTCAGATACAAGTGAGATCATATTTATATAGAAAGTATGCAAAAGAAACTCAATCTAGATCAATACTACGTATAACTAACTACTCATATTCATCAAGATTAGAACCTACTTTGCATAAATAACTGAATTAAAGCTACAAACAACTATTCTACCGTGCCAATAGTGGCCCTCTTAAGCTTAACACATAAATAGATCTCATTCAAGTAAAAAGAAGAGTAAAGGGTTTAGGAACAGTTTCAACTCAACCATAGAACATTCACCATATGCAAAGAGAGATGGACCTCCAAAGTCGAAAATCTTATTAATCAAATGTAAGCAAAGCTTATTACAATTTTTGCAGAGTAACTCCAGCACAAAAGTTCCATCCTAATAGAGCTCAAAAAGCCTCTATTTATACAATGAGAGAAGACCCAAAACCCTAAAACCAGACTAAGAGTAACAACGGAGTAATTGAATGAGCTCGACATGATGATTTGGAGTTCAATTGAGCTGCAACTGAGTGCTGGAGTAATGAGGGGGGGTGAGGTGGCTCATCCTCCCTCGTAATGATCACCCAACCAATAGATAACCCACACTTCAACCAAAAACGGATTTGACCAAAGAGGGCAAATTTCTGACTGATAGTTCAACTGCTACACTTCGATTCTTGATCTGAAACTGACCGATATTGATTGGAATCATCATAAATGCTCCGTGCCATGTCAGTTAGCCTTTTATTTTATTCAATTTGGTTAATTTTGGAGAGTTTTTTATTTCTCCAAAATATTCATTTTTAATATTTTAATTACTAATTTCCCCGTAAATGACTTTTTTGAGAAATTATTAATTATGAGGCCGAATGAACTTTTGAACCTTGGATCTGGCTGGCTGGCTGATCAAGAATGATTTTTGGCTTAAGGTTAGAGCCTTCAATCACTGAAAACAGGGTCCGAATGACTAACTTATTACAAACGGGAATTTTCCAATTAATTTATGGAAAATTAATCAAAAGACTTAGGGAAATAATTAAAAAATAATTTTTTAACCCGTCCGGTAAAAAATTTCGGAAAATTTTTAAAGGTCCTATTGACTTAGGACAAGCCCATGCTCTATTCTAACAATGCCTAGTAGGTTTATAAACACTTAGTTGGGCTCTAATAACCCCCCAAGGCCCAGAATTCAAAATCGGGCATTCCAGCTTTGGAGGAAGCAGGAGAAAACCTCGTCAATTATACTCGGCTATAGGCAAAGCATAATTGTCAAGGGTAAAAAACTCCCTGGAATACCTTAGTTGAGATTCTACGTCTTAGGAGACCGAACCACTCAAAATACCCTACTAGCACATTTTATTACAAACCCCGCGGGGCCATGGTCAAAATTATTCAAATGAAAAACTGACTAACCAAAACTTGCTAGGCACAAAGGCGGATCATCTGATACACTGGAATTAAACATTTATCATGTTTGTCAACTGGCGGCTCCTCAGATAATCCAACTATGGTACAAATAAGTGGATAACACTCTCTATGAAATTTTCGCCCCCTGCGGGGGATTTTGTAGGGATATGTCAGCATGAAAGTCTAGTTTTATGTAACTTGATCACCTAAGACTTAGTCATTGGGGAAGTCCTTTCATCGAGTGTTTTTTCACTTTGATAATTAAAATTTCTTTTTAGAGATTTTAATTATTTGAGTTTTTCACTCAAAATTACCTCCAAAGTGGTGAAAGGTGTTCTAGTGATCGAGTCCATGGGGTGATTGGGGCCTAGGAATGTTTTATATTACCATGCTAGACATTATCCAGAGTCTTGGAGAATTTCATTAAGTTTTGCACAAGTTTTTTTTAATTTTTGGTCATTAAAAATTGTCACTCAGGATAGATTGTTGTAATGTAAAAGAGGGTTACTTGGTCCCTTTTAATGTTGTATAGGGGTATGGGTACTAAAGACAAATGGCATGAGCACCCCTACAACCTTCAGCCAAGTTTGAAGTCATTCGGACAAGTATTACTATGGTTTTTGTCACTTTTGCCCAGGTTAGTCATGGAAATCAGGAAATTGGGCATTTAATTAGAGAGCCAGATTTTGGAAAAGTGACTATAGTCACTTAGGGTGGCCAAATAAAGGTTCTAATGTTTATATTATGTTCCTAAGACAAATTTAAGACCCAAAGGGAAGGCCCCCAAGCAAGCATATAACAAGTTTTGAGTTGCCGAATCTAAGGGGGTGCCCCCTTCTCTCTTTGATTGGTTGGGTGAGCTAAAGTCAATGGAAAGGGCCCCACTATGGTGGTTTCTTCCCTATTTGACATAACAATAGGGTTGGAAGCATTAAATTGGGGGTTTCTCTCCCCATATTTGAGATCTCAAACCTTGGTTTTGCCCTCCTTGAGCAAATTCGCCCCCCCCTCTCTTGGGCCCCCTCTCTCCCTTGTGACAATTGTCTAGCATGCAAAGAGCCTCTCTCTTTCATTTTTCCTATTTAAGGAGGCTTCCCCTCCTCATTTAGGTTACACACAAAAACACACTCACACCCACTCTCTTGCTCATGCTCTCATTCTTTCCCTTGCTCTTGCTTGGCCCATTGTAATTTTTAGCCATTTGGCTTTGGTAATCAAATTCTTTAGAGGAATCTTGTGTCCATTGTTCTCATTAATGATTTGCTTCCATGCTTAAGGAGCTACACAAGTTTGGTTGGCCAAGGAAGCATACTAATTTGCTTTGGTAAGATTTATGTTATTTGTATTCCATAAATTTTGTGAGTTTTCATTCTTGTAGTAAAAGAAGTTCATATATTTTCTAGTTTGAAGTTTATGATTTCTTAGCTCATTATTTGATTCTCACTGTCTAGTAGTTGTGTAGTGAAAATCTTACAAGTTGCAGGTTGTTTGGATTGAAGAGTGGCATTCCTTGGTTGGATGCCCCATTGCTTCACTTCTTGAAGAACAAATGACCATTTTCTCTTTCTTTACATACAAATATCTGCATTTTAGTTTTAGTTTGTGGAGTGTTTCAAATCTGGTTTTAACCCTTTTATACTCAATTTGTTTCAAAATTATTCATTTGGCAACTTTGTATAAATTTTGTATATATATTGCACTAACGTACTAACTTCCCCAAAGTGATTTTGGGCACTTTTTATTATTTTTTGTTTGCTGGTTTTTATCAGGTTAGTGACAAAACAAGAAAAAACTCTATAGAAGAGTTTTAAGGCCACCCCAAAGGAAGAGCTTCAAGGACATCTCAAGAAAAGGAAAAAACACGGTTTTTCTCACTTCTTTTACCTCTTTCTTTATGTTGAAATTTCAACCTTTGTAACAAGTCCAACAGAGTCTCTTGGACTTGATTTCTTGCTTTGCATTTTTCAGATTAATCAAGTCTCATTTATTTGCCATCCATTGCTAGCAATAGAAGTTGGGCTTGCCCACCTTTGCATAAGCAATTGTTGATTGACGCGGGTTTTAGATTAGTTAGAGTTTCATTTTGTTTTTATTTTATTGGCTTTGCCATCCTTGCAATATCGCATTGGCTAGCATTTTTATTTAAAGTATTTGCTTATTTCCTTTTGCCCGCACCTCACAATCGAGTAGGCTCTGCTCCGTTGTGATATCAAGCTTGGCTTGTTTTGTTTATTTTTTCTTTAAGGATAAAATTTACCACAAGCCCCATTTTTGCCCCGTATCCTCTCCCCCCGCCAGTTCAACCGATCTAGGGTGACAAGAAAGGGCAAAGATTTGCGTTGGCTAGTTTAATAAGCACCCAGATAAGTATCTTCATTAGAAAGGAGAAAAAGAGGTTTGACCTGTGGAGCTAGTAGGGTAGACGCCGTAGGGGGCTTCGCAGCACTTTGTGTCCTCCAGTTGAGCACCCAGCAAGTTTAGAGTTTGACCCGTGGAGCTAGGTGGGAACCTTGTGTTCCCATGTTGAGCACCTGGCATTCTCTCTCTAATCGAAGGAGATAATCTCTTGGGGTAGACATCTAGAATAGTTCATTTCTTTGCAACAAACACCTTAATTCCCTAAGTCAAAGAGAGACATAAAATTTACTAAAACTTACAGGACCACTTGCATAACATTGTTACAATCATTTACATTTCTCTACTTTGTAAACACTTTATTTTAACTTACTCATTTATTGGAAGTCATCATGTTCTTGTATATTTGTTAAGGTAAATGAGTTGATGCTTTAGAAAATTATTTGAAGTTGATTATTGTGACTCCATAGCCCGAGTAGAGACGGCACTGGTCATTTTGATTATTTGATTGTTTCTTTCTTTCATACATTATTGGTTGATTGTTAAAAGGTTTGCTTGACATTGAAATATTTGCATCACTGCACGCTGATTGTCATTTTTTGTAATTTACAACTCCTATAAAACATTCTTCAAAAAAAGAACTTAGTAAGTAGGGACTACCCCCCTTGGCCTTTAGGAGTTGTGGTCTAAACGGAGGAGTTTAGAACCGAGGTGACAGTGGGTTCTCAACTCATAAGTTGCCCTTGGGAACACACACAGCGATTGGGAGACTTACCCGTGTCCAAGTGTGTTTTAGGCAGCAACATGCCCTTCCTTTGGCACTTGACGTCTTAGATATGTGGCATCCATTGGTTGGGTTTGTTGGCATTGGTTGGTGAGGTAGGCACATCTCTTGATATGTGGCACCTACCTATTCACTTCAACTTGGAATTAACTCCAATCAATTCCCCATTTATCTCCATGACTTGCCCTCCACTGACAGTTGAGGGTGTGCCACCCCTGGGCTCCTCTTCCTATAAATACAGCATGCCTCTCTCCCATCCGAACTAGTTGGAATTTCTTGGGAAGAGCTTGCTCATTGTAATTGTTGTTTATTTGAGAAATAAAGAGACTTTGGAGGTCAATTTGTGTGGTGCCTTTGATGAGTGGATGAATTGTCATTGATCTTAATGGAGGTAATCTGTATTTGATCCATTTGTTTTGCTTTACATCTAGTCCAGCATGCTTGAAGGATTGGCATCAATTTTGCAAGAAAAGTTAAGCAATTTGTTTATTGTTTTAATCTCTCAAGTATGGATATTTAGAAATCTCATCGAATTCTTCATTTGATTATGAATGTTTTCATAGTGATTTCTAACATATGTGCTTCTAGACTTTGATCTCGGTTTGCAAGTGTTGTGATTTGCAAGTTATCTTAGTTGGACGTTTCGAAGATCTTGATTGATCTCTCTTTTCTTCTAACATTTTATTGCAAATAAAGTCCCTTAGAATCCCACAAGCGAAACCTCAAGATCCTCATTTTCTCCAAGCTTTCCCACTTCTCATTCTCCCTACAGTAATTTTTTTTATGTTCCGGTTCTTTTGAAAAGCAGTAATAGATCTATAATTTTAATATTCATAAGTAGATCCATAGTTGCTTTTCTTTCAAAGATCTAGCTAAAGTTTTAAAGTGATATCATTCCTTAGTTTAGATCTGGTTTACTAGCTTCTTCTCAAGTTATTTATATTGCATATCTAAAAGCTTGAATAGTAAGTTAGCACTTGAACTTAATCTAACATCTAGCAATCAAGTGCTAAAGATTTGTTTGTTATCCTTAAGAAGCAAACAAAGACCCTAAGAAAGTAGCTTTCTAGCTCACTTTCTTAGTTACTTTTATATAGTTTTGTTTCATTTTTACTTAGATTTTTTCGGTAAATTTTTGTAGACTTTCCCAAAGCACTCTTAAAGTGTTTTGGGGCATATTTCACTAAAGTTTGCTTGTTCTTTTTCAGGTTTGCGCGATAAACTAGAGAGGCACTCTGGCCGATTTTCTAAGATTTTAAGCTTCCAAGAGATCCTAGTGACTTCCCTTCACTTTTAACCTTCTTTTTCAAACCATTGTAAGACTTTCAGAGTCCTATGTTATAAAGGATCAAAGGCATTCCACGAAGGTATTTTTTGTAAGCTTGTTGATCTCATTTTGAAGATCACAAGCACCTAAAGAGCATTTGTAATAATTGTAATAAACAAGGATCTGGAAGGCTGTGTTCAGCCTTCTCCCGATCCCCATTTGGGGATCTGTGTAGTGTGCTTACTTAAGGTAGTTCCATTTATTTTGCATAGTTTAGTTTGCTTTTTATTTAATTGAAAGAAAAAGAAATACTTACCCCACACTTTTTCGAGTTACCCGAAAGGAGAAAGAGACTCATGGTAGAACTAATTAGAAAACAATTTATTTTCTTTGTTCTTTCTTATTTGTCTTTTCCTTTTAGCAGTTAAAATTGACCCGGTTGTGCAATCCCGAGTTACCCGAAAGGGGAAAGAGATTATGAGTCATGTGCAGTTTGTTAATAAACTTCACACCTAGTTTTAATAAAATCAACCAAGACTCCTTCCCCGTATGCTCTGCACCATTGCAGTTTGTCTAGACAGCTAGCTGTAACCAAAAAGGGATACAAGTGACTAGATTAATAAAAATATCCACATAAGTCGCTGAGAATTCAGGAGGTCACAAAGGGTGACTAGCACAAATCCCGGGGGCTACTCCAATCAGGTTATGCCTCACCCCGTTGGACACTTGGTAAAGCCGCTTTAGCGCTCAATTCCAGAGAACTTGACTTGTTGGGCCTGTTACCAACTATTTTGTACCATAGTTGAACCTCCTGTTGAGCCGCCAGTTGATGAACATGGTCAATGTTCATATTCAGTGTATCAGAGGTTTAGAATGTTTTGCCTAGCCAATTTTAGCTAGTCTTTTTTATTTTTATGCTGAAATAACTATGCCCCATGGGGTTTTTGTAATAAAGTGTGCCAGTAGGGGTTTTGAGTGGCTCGGTCCCCTAAGACGTAAAATTCAACTAAGGTATTCCAGGGAGTTTTTTCCCTTGTCGATTATGCTTTGCCTAAAGCCGAGTATAATCGATGAGTTTTTCTCCTGCTTCCTCCAAAGCTGGAATGCCCGATTTTGAATTTTGGGCCTTGGGGGGTTATTAAAGTCCAACTGACAACTATGAACCTACTAGACACTAGTTGTGTGTTCTATGGTCATTTCCTAGGCCCCGGGATACATTAAAACAATGTCCGAAAAACAATTTCCCGAACGCGTGGTGATTTTTTATTTTTTATTTTTTGACTATAGAGAATTAATTAAATTTTTCAATTAATTAAACCATTTTGACCATGGTTTAATTGAAAATTTTCATTTTGTAATAATTAAGTGGCCTGGGGGGTGTTTTTGGCAAATAAACACTTATTTTCTATTCCAAAACACTCATTTAACCCCTAGACACACTTATCCTAAGTTTTGGACTATCATTTGGCCTTGGAATTGATATTTTCTCAAAAAACCCAAAAAATGAGAAATATTAATTAAAATAATAAAAAATAATAAATTGGATAAAATCAAATTATCTCCAAAAAAGGCCAAATTTGATTTAATAAAGGGCTAATTAGCTCGGCACAGAGTATCTGGGATGATTCCAATCAGCATAAATCAAATCCAGATCAGTATCGGAGCTCCGACAGTTAACTCCCCATAAAGGATTGCGCCCTCCTTCAGCTGGCAGTTCAATTTGGTTATGTGTTGTTCATCTATTTGTTGGGTGATAGGACCGAGGGGGAATGAGCCACCTCACCCCTCCCCCCCTCATTACTCCAACTCAGTCGTATCTAAGTCAGTGTTCAGTTAAGTGAGTATTCAACTACCAGATTGATTCTCCATCAATGGGTTGCGCCCTCCTTCACTAGCTCACATTTTTCTATGTGGTGAGTGCTCATTAGGTGGGTGGAGATCACTATGAGGGGAGTGGGGGCGCCTTGCCCAGGTGGAGGCCACCTCCCCACTCCCACCTTCCAAATCTTGCAATTTAACTCACAATCTCAGTGTCAAGCTCATTCAATTGCTCCAGTGTGCTTCTCTGATGCCGAGTCCTGACTTAGGGTTTTAGTTTCTCTTTTTTGTATAAATAAGGGTCTCTTGCTCCCATTTGCATATGGAGAATTTGCAAGAGAACTCTGCCCATTTTGTAACAAATATTTGATTATTGGAATAAAGTGACTTTGGAGGTCTATGTGTGGGCTCTTTGTATGTGATTTTCATCTTCTGAGGTGATCTCGTTCTTACCCTACTCTCTATCTTTGGTAAATATTTTATCAATGCTAGCTCTTGAGGGCTATAAATTTAGCACGGCAAGGTAGCCATTTAAAGTTGTAATTTGGTTATCTATGCAATATTCATTATATGTTTGAAGTGGGCAGGAAGTAGTCAGTTATACCATTGCTTTTCAAACATTTATTTGATTATTATATTCTAGCACTTGATCTTGTTTACTTTTGTTGAGTGTTTTGGTTTTAGGAATCACCAAGGAGGAGAGGTTGAAGCTCAACCTGTTTCTCATCAAGAGTTCTTAATCTAATACTTTCACCGTGCAGATTCTTCAGAGCGCTTGATCCCAGCTTCAAAAACACACGGCTAAAAGGGGCTCTTCCTCATCTCTCTTAATCAAAAATTTAAAATCTTCTCTTTGGTTACAAGTCTATTCTTTCTTTCCTTCTTCTGTATACCTGCTACCTTGCCTCTTTGTCTTCACTCCTTACCTTTCTTGCTTCACTCCTTACCTTTCTTGCTTCTCTGGTTTTCTTCCTTACCTTTTGCTCTTGGTTTTACCTCTCTTTTGCTCTTCTTTTTTTGCCTCTTTTTGCTATTCTTTTTTGCCCTCTTTCCTTCAATTTTTGCAGCCAACTGTCCTCTTGTTGGCTACCCTCTTTGTCCTTTTTGTTTGCATCCATTCTTCTCTTTATTTGGCTATCCCATTCCTCATTATTTTGCAGCCAACCTTTCTCTTAGTTGGCTGCCCTCTTTCTCCTTCATTTTCAGCCTTTTTGGGCACTTTTTGCAGCCACTTTTTTAGCATTTTTTCCTCCCTTTTTTGCAGCCATCTTTCTTTCTATTTGGCTGCCCCTTTACTTCATTTTTTGCAGCCGTCTAACTCCTTTGTTGGCTGCCCTGTTTCTTCATCTTTTTCAGCCTTTTACTCTTTTTTACATGTACTTTTTTCTTAGTGTTTTACTTCAAAAAGACTAAAAAATTGCAATTTCATACTTAGATTAATTTCAATTTTCTTTGCATCTAGATTAGATTTTTGCATTAACAATAATGGGTGCATAAGTGCTTTGTTTTCCTATGTAGGTACCAAGGACAAAGTGAACCAAGGGAGTAAATCCAAAGGCTTGAAGATTGAAGAGGAGTGCAAAACAAGAAGACAAATACAAGCATAAAATTGCATCTTTGTAAAAGCCATTAAGGCTCATTCATCTTAGTAGTTTGCAATCTTTCTTTTTCAAGGGTTAAAATCCATTTTATTGTAATCATTAATAAAAAGGACTAGTGGGATTAAGCCTCCCACATTTTTCCTACTTCCCCTATTTTGGGGGAAGTGTGTCTTGTCTTTTTCCTAGATTAGATTAAATTGCTTGCTAGACTTAGTTTATTTTCCACTAATTGCTAGTTTAAACTTTTATCACTTGCATGCTTCTTGCTTCATGTGTATTTTTGCTTTTTAATTATTCATAAAAAAACCTAAAGACTCTTGAACCTGTCATAAGACAAGTCAAGAGCACTCTCTATCGAAGAGCATTTGCATTGCAATCGCATAGTAGGTTAGATTAGACTCTTGAATCTCACCATAAGGTCGATCAAACAGCACTCTCTGTCGGAGAGTTGTGTTTGTTAATAAAATTTGCAATTCACATTCTCCCCTAAAATTGGAACTTACCATTCTACAATGTGTATGCTCTACCTGTTCGAGATACCCAGAAGCACTGTAACTTGTTAATTTGCACACTTAACTCCAAGTACAACTCTAATAAAATTTATCACCCAATAACCAACGAACCGGCGTTGAACGCGGTAATATCTCTAAGTGGGAAAATCTTTACTATGGGCGCTGGGTAGCTCTCCTCGTTTGCAGTGGTTGGAAAGTTATTGAACGCCTCGCTACAAACTGGACGGTCCAACATGTCTTCGAACAAGGCCACTTAGAATATTTTTCTGGTTAGATTTCTAGTACCTTGCGTACAGGTTGGAAATTCCCTTAGCCTAATTAACAAGATCATTCATAAAATACACAATAAAATCGACCAAGAGCATTTGCAAAACGATCTCATAAACATCAAAGACTTGTATTTCAGCATCCCCAACACTTTGACTCCATTTAAGGTACTGGTCTTTTAATTCTTACATTATCTTGCTTGTACCATTTGTCCATTTATTTCTAAGTTATTCATGTGCGGATGCTTTAATTTCCGTCTTATTATTTAATTTATATCGGGTCTTGCAAATAGCAACGTGGATTGCCTAAATTGATTATTGTATATATCAAAAACTCATAAACAACACTAATTCTCATCTTCCATCTAAGAACACTTTAAACAAAAGCCTTAGACAACCTTTTTAGGGACTACACCCCTTGGCTTCGTTAGGAGTTAGCCTAAACAGAAGAGCTGGGATCAGGTGACAGCACCTGCCTCTTTGCTTGCCCCCAAGGCCCCACCTTTCCCGTTTAGGGAAACAGCAGTCCAGAATATTTATGCTGACGGCGTGCATTCGGCGAACAACAGGTCCAAACCCCAATTTACCTACTCCTTAATCAACTCATTAATAATTTTAAAACTTACCAACGAGACAACTACAATACTTTCTCCAAGACATCAGCAAGCACTCCATATTCACCGGCACTGGTCTTTATTATTTTATGGTTAAATCAATTCTTACAAATGTCGTGAATGGTGTGTAATTTGCTAAAGTTGTTGTTATAATTCATTTGTAGTAACTTGTTGTTGAGATGTTAATGCGTTTCACATTAACTCCTAGAATCAAATCTCTTTTCTTTCATAGAATAAAAACCTTATATTTCTTTTTATAGGGACCAACCCCCTTGGTTTCGCTAGGATTTGGCCTAGACGGAGGAGCTGAGTATCAGGTGATAACACATGGCTCTAGCTTGCCCCCAAAGTCGCACCCAGTGGCTTGAAGATTTTTGCCACGTGACCCAAGGTGCAAATTAGGCGGCAACAGACAGTATAGGGTTACATATGGAGAATTTTGTCGCAAATGTCGAATAACTGGGCTTACCTTCTCCTAGGGTGGATCTGAAAGTTTTTCACAAATCCCAACCCGGTTTCAAGCCTTTTTAATAAAGTCACTTTAAAATTATAAAGTGCTTCTCACTTCATTAAATGCACAAGACTAGGAGTCACAACTTTTAAGTGTCCTTGTCCACCCCAAAGCAAGTCTAGGTGGACAAACACTTCCTAGGTAACTTTTCAACACTCCCTCTTACCGAGGAAAGTGTTTTTCACCACTTCCAACATATCTCTGAAATAGACATGCTTCCCTCTACCCAAAGCCTTCGTGAGAATGTCAGCCACCTACTCATCTGTCGAAACAAACTGCAATCGAACAACCTCTCTCTGAACATAGTCTCTGATAAAGTGATATCTGATCTCTATGTGCTTCGACCTATCATGAAATACAGGATTCTCGGAGAGTTTGATGCAACTCTGATTATCACACTGTATAATTGTAGGACTCAACTCCAAAACAAATAAATCCACTATCAGCTTGCGAAGCCACAAAGCCTCACAACTGGCCTGACTAGCTACCATATACTTAGCCTCTGCAGAACTCAATGCCACGGAATTTTGCTTCCTGCTGAACCACGAAACAACTGCCTAACCCAAGCTGAAGCAACAACCGAAAGTGCTCTTCCGGTCCGAAACACTACCTACCCAATCTGAATCTGTATAGCCAACCAATCCCACTCCACCAGATTTCCTATAATCCAAACTATAATCAGTTGTACCTGCAAGATATCTAAATATGTGTTTTGCAGCAATCCAATGCACTCTCTTGGGCTCCACCATGAACTGACTGAGAGTGTTCACTGCAAAACTCATATCTAGTCTAGTGTTGACCAGATACATCAACGAACCAATCAACTGACGATACAAAGTAGGGTCCACCAACTCTCTCTCTGAAGCATGAAGCTTCGCCCAGTTGGTGATCATGGGTGTACACATAGGTCTGCAATCAATCATCTAAATCTCTTCAAAACATCTGCAGCATATTTTCCTTGCCCCAAGAAAACATGTCCATCCTCCTTCCAAACCTCCATCCCCAAATAATAATGCATCAGACCAAGGTCTATCATCTCGAACTCTGAAGCAAGATCCTTCTTGCACGCATCAATCAGGTGCTCTCCCCCAATAATGAACAAGTCATCAACATACAATAGAAGAATAAGTGGAACACCACCAACCACAATGTAGTACAGGTTGAGATCCGCTTCACTCTTCTGAAACCCAATAGAAAGCAAGTAAGAATTGATCCTGGAATACCAAGCCCGAGGGGCTTGCTTCAGACCATACAAGGCCTTTTTCAACCTGAAAACATGAGAATCTCTCTCACACACCTCAAATCCCTATGGCTGCTCCAGATATACCTCCTCTGTAGAAAACCGTTGAGAAAAGCGGTTTCCACATCCATCTGATGGATCTTCCAACCCATCTCTGCCACAACGGAGATCACTGCCCTGATCGAAGAAAATCTGGCCACTGGTGCAAAGGTCTTATCATAGTCAACTCCCTCGACCTGTGAGAACCCACGTGCAACAAAACAAGCTTTGAACTTCTCAATACCGCCATCTGCAACATGATTTATCTTGTAAAGCCACTTGGAAGTCACTACTGACTTCCCCTCTGGTCTCAGAACCACTTCCCACACCCCATTCTTCATGATGGAGTTGTACTCTTCCATCATGGCATCTCTCCAAACCTGGCGTAAAGAAGCCTCCTCATAAGTATCAGGAACGGTGTCACGTAAGCTAGTCACCTGTGCCATATAGCTGGAAAACCTCTCAGGTGCCCTGCTCTCTCTAACCTCCCTCTTGGGTGGTCCAACTGACTCCTGACTCTAACTCTCCTCAACCTTCTCATCAGACACCTGTCTCCCTGAAGAAGTACCAACAACATGAGAACCTGTCCCTGGTGAACCTGAATCTGTACCACTGGAACTCGAATCACCTGAAGGTGTCACCTATAAACCTGTGATCTGTGAACCTGTCCCTGTACCAGAAGTACCTGTAGACTGATCCCCTGTAACCTGTGACCCAGTCACACCTGAAACCAGTGACCCTGAACTCTGACTCGCTGAACTCTGAGTTGTCACCTGTGTAGTACTCTGCTGATCCTCCATCTCAGAATCTAGAGACCTCCTAGAGGCTTTCTCCTCCTCAAACTTCACCTCCCTTCTCACCACAACTTTCCTCTGCGTAGGAAGGTATATGCAAAAAGCCTTCAATGTCTCATCATAACCAACAAAGATACCTCGCTCACCTGTAGCCTCTAGCTTTGTCCTCTTCTAAGAAGGGACATGAGAGTATGTAAGGCAACCAAAAATCCGAAAGTGACCTATCTCAAGCACTTTCCTTGTAAACATCTCTTCAGGAGTTTTGCACCCCAATGCACAGTGCGGACTCCTGTTCAGTACATAAACAGCAATGCTGCAAGCCTCTGCCCATAGAAAGAAAGGAAGACTATGATCATGCAGCATGGCTCTAGCTGCACCCACTATAGAACAATTCTTCCTTTCAGCCACTCCATTCCGTTGTGGAGTGTAAGGAACTGTCAACTGCCTCTTGATCCCCTCCTGCCGACAATACTCATTGAATGCATGGGAAGTATACTCACCTCCATTGTCTGACCGAAGTACCTTGATCTTCTTTCCTGTATGATTCTCCACAAGAGCTTTGAACTCTTGGAACCAAAGCAAGACTTCCTCTAATCTCTTGCTTCTAAGGAAATAGATCTAGGTCTTCCTGGAAAAGTCATCGATGAAAGTGACATAATACTTGTCTCCTGTCAAAGAGGTAGATGACATGGGACCACACAGATCTGAATGAATGAACTGAAGCACTCCCTCTGATCTAGAATCACTGCTTAGAAAAGCAGTCTTGGTGTACTTTCCCAAAGCACACCCTCTACACACACCACTCGACTCTATGTTGAACTCTGGCATACCTATCGTCATATCTCTCAGCAACCTCAAAGCTGGATGGTGAAGATGGGAAATCCTCCTGTGCCATAGCTCACACAACTCACTGCTGCTCTAAGTGTGTGACAGTGCATGATGTGGCTGGAAAAGAAGCTTGTATAGTTTCCCACATCTGACTCCAATCACCCATGAATCAGATGGACCTACTAACTTGGGAAAGATGTGAACTTTCCCATTAAGGACATATACATCGAAGCTTCTGTCCTCAATCATGGAAACTGAAACAAGGTTCTTCTTCAGCCCAGGGACATACAACACATCCCTCAGAAACATAGGCTACATGGACTACCTCTCAAAGCGGATAGTCCCCCGCCCAACTGCTCTCACCACTATATCGTCTCCCAATACAACCTCCATCTCCAAGTCTGCCTCTGACATATCTGAAAACATATCACGATCACCTGTCATATGACTGGAAGCTCCACTATCAATGTACCAAGTGGAGGAAGTAGTTGTAGCACTCAAAGAATGCCCAAGAATCATGGAATGCTCTATGTGGTCCTGAAAGTCCCTGTTGGTGATAGAAGATGGTCTCTCAACACTAACACCTACAAAGAGAGAAAAGTCTCTCTCAAATCTCACTGCAAACTCATCAATCTCAGTTGTAGTTGCAGTTTGTTGTTTCTTCTTCTTCTTCTTCAGACACTGTCCAACATAGTGTCCCATATTTCGACATGCAAAGCATTTCACTTTGCTCATGTCCTTCTCCCCATCATGCTGCTTGGCCCCATCCTTGGAACCCTTTTTGAACTTTTTCTTCTTCTTGCCCTTCGTTGCTAAAACAACATTCTCCTCATCATCCTTGTGATGTGATGAACTGCCCTGTAAGTAATCTCTTCGTGTCTCCTCCTATGTGAGATCATCCCACAATCGATCCCATGTGGGCATGTTCTCCCTACCAATTATAGTCTGCACAAACACGGTCCACTGCTGAGTCACACCATTTAGTGTTGTACGCACCATCTCAGCACTCCCTATCACCTCACCTACAACTACAAGCCCGTCTCTTACTTGTGTGATCTTGGTAAGATATGAGGCCATGCCTTCCCCTTTACCCATGTGCACACTCTTCAACTTCTCTCTCAATACCATCTTCTTGTTTCCATTTGAACTCGGGTAAAGGTTTGTTAAAGCTGTCCACTTCTGAAATGCATGATCTTTTGTTGAAATGTGAGGGATCACATGATCCTTCACGACATCAAGAATAACCCTTCTTGCCCTCACATCCCTCTTCATAAAGGTTGTCTTATCTGTTGCATCAACGGGTACTACTACAGGATTTGATGTTATACTATGAACTATATCCCTTAGTTCATTTTCTTCAAGTATCAAGCTAATTCTAGCCTTCCATGGGCTAAAATTTGCAGCCCCTTCTAATCTATCTTCCACTCTAAGACCAAAAACCATGACTGCAACCTGTAACTTCAAGCAAGTTGTTCAAGACTTTCTTTTCTCCAAACCCCAGTTTTCTGAATGTTTAAAATTCTGAATCTTTAATGTGCTTTAATACCATGAAAGTTTTTCGCAAATCCCAACCCGGTTTCAAGCCTTTTTAATAAAGTCACTTTAAAATTATAAAGCGCTTCTCACTTCATTAAATGCACAAGACTAGGAGTCACAACTTTTAAGTGTCCTTGTCCACCCCAAGGAAAGTCTAGGTGGACAAACACTTCGCAGGTAACTTTTTCAACAGGATCTCGAATATCATTCTCAACCATGTCCCTCAGGGAGTGATGCAAGTTTTGGACAGCAAGAAGCTGGTTTTATTGCAGGATCAAAGCAACACATTATGCCCTCTCCTAGGGGAGATTTGAGATCTTGTGTCCAATCGTATCTTTCAAGGTTTCTTATTGGTTTTAAAAGACATTTGGGGCAACAAGCAGAATTTGGAGAGCAAGTATATGATTAAGGCAATTTGTACTTGAGCCCAGTCCAAGCATGGATAGAAAGTGCTTATGAGAAAAGCAGTTTTCCATTGCAATAGTTTGAAGGCTTCCAGGTGTATGATCTCTTCTATCATTACATCTACATTCCGATGAAGGTAATGACTTCTACTCAATTCATCATTGACGTGGTTTTGTCTTGAATTATTTCCAAAGACAAAGGGAGAATCCCTAACATGAATAATATGCTAAGGTGGCTTCAATGGTGGTATGATTTCACTTGACTTATATTTCTCACCATGCTTAGGTACGTAGGTTGCATAATCTATTGCATAAGCATTTGATTTCGTAATTTACTTTTACCCATGCATTGCACTCATTATTTGTTTCATTTAATTCATTTGAACAAGGCAGGACAGAAGTGTTTGCCTCTGATGCATTTGATGAATTTGTTGTTTGAAGTGTGTAGATCTACAAGTCACAAATTATTCAAAGGTTCTCATGCACTTCCGGGAGAAGCGCATGTCCTGCAATTGCAGCTAGATATTACCCTCCAATCCTTTGCAGTGTGCCATAGCAGATGTGCCAAAGAGGAGGGGTCATTTTTCATTGTAAAGGCCAAGTGGGGGCTTGTTTTATGTAAAAGTATTTGTCTAGTGGGGTTCAAGACCCGTGGTCTAATCATGGCAGGTCCTCCTCATTTTCAATCCAAAAAATGTTGGCTTAGTGGCACTGTTGACTACCCCTTGACGAGCGGAAGTCCCCCGTCATGTTGGGCCATTTGTGCCCTATGATGGTGTTTGATTCTTCTTGAGATGACTCCATTTGAACACATGGATTAGGGACTCCCAGCTACACTCATATTTATGCTTTGTAGAAGGTGATTGCGCATGTAAGGGTTGTCATACCTGCCTTAGCACACCCCATTTATGCCCACTTGGACCTATTTTTCCAAGTGTATACCCTCCTCTTGGCTCAGCATTTCATCAAATTGCAACAAGTCATCATATTTATTATTAGTTTATGTATTATGTGGTTTAGTCTTGGCTTGCAAGTGACAAGCCCTAAAAAAATCATTTTAAGTCATTTTAGGTTGGTCAGCTTAAAAATGAGGTAAGTTAACTTAAAGTCACATATAAATAAGGCTAGCCTCCTCGTTTGTAACACAAGATCATGGGATCAAATAAAGTTATTTCTCTTTTCCTACTTGTCTATCTTGGCTAAGTGGTGCACACCTCTCTTCTTGGCATCTAGAAGCTTCAATGTGGTATTTTTCTTAGTGTTTGAAGGTTGATACTTAATCTTGCAAGGCTTATCTAAGGGAAAGAATTCTTTAGAGGGTTACTCTCTTCTGCTTTGCTCTTCTTTTGTGGTAAGATATCTAGTTCTCTTGTCTTGCACTGTAGGAGACATCCAAGGTAGGAGTTAATTGGGGATTTTATGCATGATAGCATTGTCTTGTAAGTAAGACATCCCTCCATGAAGACTCTCTCTTGTTAGGCATTTGGCACCTCTCTTTGCCCTAGTTAGGTCAAGACCAACACAACCTAGCGTTTATTAGTTTTGCCTTGATTCATCAAAATTGGATTGTCAATTCTTGAGAGGAACGCTAACCACGATTCCTTGGTGGCCTTGTAGGGAAGAGACTTAGGTCTTTGTTTCCCTCATCTTCAGTTGAAATCTCTTTAATCAAATTTTGTATTATATATTGCAAAAAATACAAAAAATAAAATTTTGTGGAAAACCCTAAAAATCATATATTTTGCAAAAAATCCAAAACTATTTTATTTTCATGCCTGGTTATTTAATTTCTGATTTTTTGAAATATTCAATTGCGGCAATAAATTTCAGACTTAAATAAAATACTGAAAAGATCCAAAAATTTGGAAAAAAATTGCAAAAAAATTAAATTTATCCCTAAAAGTGCCCTAAAGGAGGTGACATCATTGGGTTAGGTGATGTCAGCCCTAAAGGGTTGTTTCAGATATGGTTATTGAGTTATTGCAGGTCCATTTCATCAAAGAAGTCAAACCCTAGGGGGTTGAGGAAGTTTGGGTCAAATTAAAGGTTACCCAGGAGAACCCTAGGGATTTGAGGCCAAGAGATTTTCTAGTTCATCTTGACTGCAGAGTTCCTTTGACTGCAGTAAATTGTAGACCTGCATGAATCAGAATCAAATCACATCCTTCATCCACCAAAAGGGGGGCACCATAGGGGGGGTTGGTGCGCCCTACCTTGCTAGCTGTCGGGAGGTAAATTTTGTGCAATTCTGACAATTGGTTGGTGAGATATCTTGTGTTTTATATTGTTAATTTTTACCGCAGAAAATAACATCAGTAGGCTATACATTCATCATTGCTCCTGATTCCTAACCTTCCAAGTTAAAGGGGTAATTGTAGACATATATTGTTGACTACATCAAGCATTGGTCTACTAATAGTGGGAAGGTGTTGTAGGGATAGAAGTACTTTCTATTGTCTTTCTTACAAATCTATCCTTGCTTTGTTTCACGGAGCCTCCCATGGCCCAAGGAGCAAGGTCAAAAGAGGAAGGGGGTTACATTGAGGTGACATTGGGTGTACCTCCTTAAAGAGTTGCTAATCATAACACTAGATCCACTGGGTCCACCTATCATATTTGGGTCCACATACTTCATTTGAGCCCACTTACCTTCGATCATGGAAGAGTAGTTATTGAGGTAACACTCAGCATCACACAGAAATACATATATACAAACATGGGATAGCAAAAATGCTCAGATCATCACTGAATATGAAATACAACTTTCTTTAAAAATAAAGAAAACTAAAACTGCCAACTGGTTGGATATCCAGCTATACAATTTTTAACATAGAATATGAAACACAACCTTCTTTACAAATAAAGAAAACTAAAACTGTCAACTGGTTGGATGTTCAGCTATACAAGTTTTAGCATATTTCGATTTGAGAAAGTTGAACAGTGCCATATAAGCATTGCCTTGGATAGGGCACATCTATATATCACAAAATCCATCGAGAAGTACATCTTAAACCTCCTTGTTTTAGTCACAAGATGTTAACCGGGTTGATGAAAGCAAAGTATTATCTGCCCCCACCAAGGTTAAAATCTCACAAAAGTGGCCAGCTCGCCCCCACTAGGGTTGGCAAAAAGCGAGAGAACCATCATGGCCATAATATGGGCCAAGTGGCCTCACACCCCTCCATATCAAAACCGCAAAAGGTGTCCCACGTTCAGGTGATGAGCATAGGTTTCTAAAATTTAGCATCTTGGATGGTTCCTCTTAAAGGCTAAAGCATTCTCAAATACTAGTCCTCCTTGTTTTTGGTGGAAAACATCTAGGGGATGTAGCAGACACGTCCTCAGGATCGTTCCTTTGCTATCCCCAATTCTACCGAGGACAAAAGAAGTCCAGGGAACACATCCCAAGGGATGGGACTGGCTCACATGCAACATTGGTCTAAACAAAAAGGGCGTTTCACTAGGAAATATATAGGACAGAAAATTGTAGTAGACAGGTATCCAATTATTAATATATGGTGACTCCATGAGCAGATATAAAACAATTCCAGAAGGAAAGAAAGAAGAGATGGTGCATAGAACCTTGTCAATGAAGGACGCTGGGTAACACTGATAACTTTGCTCAAAAGATCCTGCGGGATATCCATAGCCTCCGAACTGCAAAGCATCATCATTCAAAATATGAAAAAGAGAGCCTTACATCTTGATTCACAATATTGCTCTTTGAATCAAAAATGCCAAATTCAGGCATTAGTTGTGGAGATCACTAGGGACCAATATTCTAACCCGTGTACATGGGAGCAGGTTATAAAGGAGAAAAATACAAACCATGATGAGTGGATGAGGAGAAGACCACACTCTACAGCAATTGAACCAAATGATCACACCCTGTTCATTAATCCCAAATAGCAACAATTTGAGTTCTTGTTTGACAGACCTATTTACCGGAATTCACCAAATTGAACCATTCTCCTACTCAACCATTCAATGTTTTATTGTGAGTAAAGCCATCTGGTACTTGCCTGCCTTCCACCAGAGTTGAAAGATAATCATTACACTTCAATCACAATTTTCTGATATGTAAGCATCCATTGTCTGCCTCTCAATTGATGATATTGATGGATAAATCCACGTATTCTCATTCTGTCCAAGTGGGAGATGAATATATGTTTATCTTGACAGAAAATTATGCATCGAACCATAAAAGTTCAAAAGGAAAGAAAAAGAGAAAGGCTAAGATACGCATGCTACCTGGTGGCTGTTGATGGTGTATGTTGTGGTTGCATCTCGTCCATGGGGAATCAGAATCTTAGCTGATTTCGATGTGCTTCCATTGGTCGTTGTAGTGCCATATGCTTTCTAAGAACGATCTTAAAAATTGCCCGAACTTTCCTTCTCCGTCATCCAAATACATATAGATGTCATGCATACAACTTTGCTGTATGTTTATATGCTTTCTAAAAAACTGTAAAACAGTGCCCGAATTCTACACGATCCAAATTACAAGAATGTCATGCATGTAACTTTGTTCTCTGTTTTTCCAGGAGAGAAAACTTTGCCGCCAATTTCTTTAAATGGGGTTTAGATAAATAAATGTCATTCTCGATTTGTAATTTTAAAAAATTAAGTTTCATTATTGTGTTTGTTTCCCATTTACGGTTATCGATGTGTAATTTTAAAAAGTTAAGTTTGATTATTATGTTTGTTTCCATTTATGGTTACATATTATATTTATAGAGACTCGCGGAAGTGTTCATAATTAAATTAAATAATTCCATTTTCACAGTGGAGAAACTTCATGTTTTATTAAAACGGAGAAATGTTAATCAACTAATATAGTGATCTATTGAAAACATAATGAGGTGTTTTTATCAACCAAAGTGAATTTTTTTAAAACTAAATCCTTAAAACAGCGTTCGCCACTGATTTCATTAACTAAATCCTTAAAACAGCGTCGGCCACTGATTTCATTAGATTTCTTTTGTTAGAGGAGTTCCAACGAAGCCTCGTTTTTTAAACTAATGGAATTTCTTTTTTAAAACTAAAACCTTAAAACAAAGTTGGCTCATGATTTTATTTAGATTGTGTTTTCTAGTTTTACCATTAGTTCCATTAGCTTTACTTTAGAAGGATTCTTTTTGTAACAAGGTTTGTTCACGTAATTGACAATTTGAATAACAAGATCGGAGAGGGTTGAAATAGACTCTTATAATGTTACATTTTTTTCTTGGAGGAGTTCTAGGAAGCCTCGTTTTTTTAAATTAATATGATTTTTTTAATTAAAACCTTAAAAGAGTGTTGGGTAGTGATTTCATTTAGACTTAGATTTCTAGTTTTACCATGAGCTTTACTTCTCAAAGAGATCTTAGAAGAATTTTTTGTTGGATTTATCTTATTACTAAGAGGGAGAGGATGAATCAGTAATTGCGCAGATATGTATATTATTTGACTACCAAATAAAACTTTTCAGTAGAAACAATAACAACCACAATAACGCACAGATATCTAAAAATAATTGTATATCTATAAATATATGTGTATAGTTACATCAGTGGGAGATCGGAATTTCCAAACATGAGCACCCACTCATTTCAAGTGTTGACCTAATCCCCAAGTACAATATGTAGGTTGTTGGCACCGGCCTGCAACAACTTCAATCTGTGTGAGTACCGACTCACGACCTTCAGGCACCGACCTGAACAGATATCTATCTGACTGCGCAAACTACAACTTGTGGTTTCACGCTCTGACCTGTGGATAACTATGTTCTCCAGTTGTGGAAGCACCAACTTTCGTTTGTTCTCCAGCACCGACTAGAAGGAGGCTATGACCCCTTGAGTTTTTATCTATACCAACAGAAAGGATGCTACAACACCCTAGTTATATTCTCCAACACCAACTGGAAGGAGGATGCAACCCCCTACTCCTTGCCCCTTCTAACTTCCCTGATATGAAATATGGTTGTATTGAAAAACTACAAATGTAGAAATATGGTATCTTTGTGAATGTCTTGACTCTTCACAATCCGCAATTGTTGAAACTTCTTTGATCTGTGTCTAAGTATCTGTGTTTGATACTTGCGTCTAAACAAAAAATTGCCCAAAAACACGATATGTGATAATTACTACGATCTGCATCTTCTTCGTTGATCTACGTTTTGCGTATGAATAGAGTTTCCAACTCGGTCACATTTGTTGTTCTGCGGTCTACGTCTTCTATTGAGCAAGAACATCGCACATCCAAAATATGGGTATCCTTTTCATTTATCGCACTTATATGTTGTTCATCATTGACTGATTTGTGCACTCCATCTCTGCTGCAGAAAGATACTCTCTATGCTCAACAAGCCATTGAGACCCCAAAAGAATTTTGAAGCTTGTCCAAGCAGTTATCTCATATCTTCATTATTCACAAGCTTACTTCACCACATACGTCTCTTGCTTATTTATAGTCTTCTTGGCTCAAGAGATGTGTCCACTTAGTGAAGTTCATCAACCTTAGATAACGCTCCACTGGATTGCATTTTCAACAAGGTTGGGTCTGCGTCGATGTGCCACTTATCGCAATTCACCTTTGTGTGGTGTATGGCACACATATGCCAATGACCTTGTGGGACTTTTGCACATAGGTTCATAACTTTTGTTTGTATTTACAAGTCTTTGTGCAACATACCATTTACTTTGTGGGACTTTTACACACAAGTTTGTTTCTCTTTATTCTTAAGTCACAAAAATGGTATGTGCACATATAAGCCATTTTCAATGTACTTCTTTAAGTATTATTATATGTGCATTTGTGACCAATGTCATGGTGGGATCTTTGCTTTCATGTGACTTCCACATTCTTCCATATGTATTTCTTCAAGTTGGTTGTATGTGAGGAAGTCTTCAGCTTCTTCTGATGTTCTTTTAGCAATCCCCTTGACATTTGATTATTTCCTTTGATCCTTCAACATTTGATAATTTATCAATTATTTTATCCTTTGACATCTGATACTTTATCTAATATTTTCTTCCTTGAC
The DNA here is from genome assembly GCA_001517045.1 of Pseudotsuga menziesii. Lineage (NCBI taxonomy): Eukaryota > Viridiplantae > Streptophyta > Pinopsida > Pinales > Pinaceae > Pseudotsuga > Pseudotsuga menziesii. The sequence continues at coordinate 107,150 of LPNX010179592.1, read as the reverse complement.
ATCTTATATTTTCTCCTTTGATATCAATGACAATCCATGTTCAACATTCTTTTTGTAACAAGGTTATTCACATAATTGACAATTTGAATAAGAAGATCCTACAGGGTTGCAATAAACTCTTGCAATGTCACATTCTTTTGTTTGAGGAGCTCCAAGGAGGCCTTATTTTCCATTTCATAATGTTCCACTACTTGTAGTCAACCATCTTGCTCTATCTTGCACTTTACATTTCCCCTATGTGATTTTCCAGCAATGTCTTCCATTGAGTTGAAGGTCGGTGTAATTAATATCTCCTTGGGTATCCTTTAAATCCCAATTACTGCTACTAAGGGTCCATTGTAGAGCATGAACCTCCATGTTTAATGGATAACAATAATAATGGCATTGACCCATGTGCATGGTAGTAGAGGCACAACAGAGAGGAGAGGGTCGAGGGGTAAAACGATCAGTAGTGCAAAGGCAAAGCAAGGTGGTGGTTATGGCATAGAAGGAGAGGGAAGTCAGACAAGGGGGAAGGGGAGATGCTATCCTTAACTATAGGGAGGGTGAATCCTGCTGACAGAATATATGCAATAATGGACAATTTCCTCAAATTTCTACACTTTTTCAAAGGAGATAGAGAGAGGGAAGGGAGGAGGTTACCTCTTGTAGCGTGTCGTTTGGTGAAGATCCTTTTGCTCCAGCCTCCATGGCCTTTAGGCCTCCATTAGCAGCAACTAGCTAGTTCCTTACCTCTACCTCTTAAAAAACTTCAAATAAAGCATGAAATCTATCTACTAAATGTTGCAAAAATACATGAAACAAACATGGATTGAAACACAATATTTAGAGGAAATTTGAATTGCATCATATTAAATTGTGAGGAAAGTGATTACAACCCAATAATGGGTGACTCCCTTTCTCCCTTGCTCTAAAATACCTCCCTCCATCAATGTCAATTATCAAAGAAACTATAATGTGCAAGAAAGGTTCTATTTATCTTCTCATTCCTCCAGCATGCCTTTGCTCTATACTTTGTCCTCCTTCTTTCACCTCATATGCCTTTCTTTTATAGCATTGGGATTTGTGTTTCCAATCACTCACCATGAATGTGGGTTTAATCTTTTTGAATATTTTTTATTCTTTCCTTAATAAAACCCACTTTCCTTAGTTTTTGGGCATTTTGCTTGAAGTTTTAGGTTTTTAGGACAATTCATACATATGCCATGTATTCTTTCCACTCTAGGAGTTGTGGTGACTAGGTTTTGATCCTTAAGTATTCTTGACATTGATTCTTTATAGAAACCTTTGTCTTCACATACTTCTTCCTTTGCAGAAGCAGTGGTCCGATGAGAGATCAAAGCTCTCAATTTGTTCCAAATTCTGGTCTTCATGTTGCGGGCGAAAAGAAGATATGTTTTCAGACCATCATCTTCGAGGGTGTTAATTTTATTGTTGACAGATGCCCCCTAATGTGTGAGGTCTGAAGCTATGCTGAGAGCCGAAATACATTGTTTTTTCTTTCATTATGATACTCTTTGGACTGATACTCTTTAATGATCAAGGCATGATGAAAAAGGGTAGTTTATGAACGTAGGAGTCGGAGAAACACCTGCAAGTCAAACAAAGAAATTTCCCAAATATATGATATCTTCCTGAGGCGGGTATACCCATGCTCAACAGTAAACAAGCATGGCCACGAGCAATACACAGTGGATCCATGTCAAAAGTAAATTCTGTAAAAACATATAAGTGCACATTTGATGAGTGTAGCATATCCACGTCTTCATGAGTGGACTTGAATACCTCTACAACCAAAAATTAAAAGACACCACTTAGAACCTTTGACCGAAGACCTGACAATAAGTGTTTTACCAGAGGAATGCATAATAGTTGCATCACTTCGTAGAGAAATTCACGTGGGAGGATTTTGCATGCAGGATTGGAGGACGCATTCCCTAGATCTCGAAGCAGCTGAAACTCATTGCCGGTGATCTACGATGGGTCCTTCGAGGGATGCATCTGCCAGGCCTCTGGCAGGGCTGTCGGATCTGCTTTTGTTGAACCCGAGGTTGTCCTCACACTGGCTCATGTGTTGAGAGGTTTCTTTGGTGGGGTAGTCCGATGGCGACTGGGGTGGGCGGAGTTTCGTCCCGGATCTACGCTTGGATGCCTTTAACCGGTTAATTGCCTCTCATATCAGGAGATCTGGCAAAGGAGACCCCCCGAAGTTTGTCAAAAGAATTGAAGATGTGCCGAAAGAAACTATTCAGGTTGCTCTTTCCCTAGTAGATCGAGCCCTGATCGGGCAATTCATGGGGCTTTGGCCCTCACCAAAAACTACTGATAGCTGGGTCCAAAGAAACTAGAGACCTCTAATCTCCAAAAATGTTGCATCATACTCCGTCGGAAGGAGTTACTTTCTGTTTGACTTCGAATCCAAGGAAGACAAAGCTTTAATTTTCAGGAATGGGCCCTATTTCATGGGGCCGCAGGGTCTCTATCTTAACGGGTGGACTCCGAACTTCGACCCTGAGGCTGACACCCCTAAAGCAATGCCAGTCTGGGTCAGACTCCCCAATCTCCCCATGCACTGCTGGAACCCTAAATCTCTCCAAGCTATAAGGGACCGTCCTGGGGAAATACATTGGCATGACTAGTCCAAAGGACCAATATGCCTGCACCCACATATGCGTTGAGGTTGATCTTGAAGTTGGATTGCCAGAAGCTATAAAATTAATAGTGGGGAATTGGTCCCATTTCCAAAAGCTCGACTATGAACAGCTCCCTTTCAAGTGCAGAGGTTGCCATGAATACGGACACTTCATCCATAACTACCCTAAAAAGTCCGAGATCCAACAAGATAAGGCTGAAGGATGGAAAAGGATGAATAGATCTAAACCTAAAAATCAAACCGGAATGGCTCCAAAGAAGGGTGAGGGGAACAAAGAAGCTAGGGTTATCCCTCTTGAAGGATCTCAAGAAACCTCCCAGACTAAAGAAACTAATGAAGTAAGGGATGATTCCAATGAAGTCGAAGAGAAATCTAGTAATGGAGATAGTAAGGAACCCGAAGCAGACCTCTCAGTTCAGCAAATGAAAGATTAAGATGAAGACGCAGCGGTGATAAAACTAGGAGAAAATATGGGGAAATCAGAGGAAGAATCTGAATCGGAAGAAGAAGAAGAGGAGGAAGGGGAAATAGAATTGACTACCCCAAGACTAACTAAAACCAAAGGAAGGAAATCCAAGAAAGAAGTAAGGGAACAAGCTACCTACAAGGATAAGCTGCAAGGCTCCCAACTAACCCTGGAAAAGCTGCTTAAAAACACTAGAAACACCCGTCAACAGGGGCATGCCTAGAAAGGGATGCCTTCGGTCACTAAAAGTAAGTAATGAAGGTCCTCTCCTGGAACTGCAGAGGTCTCGGTAGCAAAATCAAGGAAGAAGCTATGACAGATTTAATATCTTTACACCAACCGGACATCTTTCTGATTCAGGAGACCAAGATAGAGGAAGCCGCATTTCTCCATGTAAGTCTTAAATTTTGGGAAAAAAGAGGTAAAGCTGCAATTAGTTCAGGGGGTGCATCCGGAGGCATTGGAACTCTATGGGATGACAAAAAATTCGAGGCTATAGACATCAAGGACAACTCTTGTTGGATCCTCACCCTACTGAGGCAAAAAGACACTAATACTATGGTAAGAATTTTCAATATTTATGCAGCCAATTCTTACGCTGAAAACAAAATTCTATTGGAGTCTCCTTCGCGAGGAAAGGAGCAACCTGCAAGGAAATGTGATTCTTGCGGGGGATCTAAACGTTATCCTTAGCAAAGATGAAAAAAGAGGGGACTCCTCGGTCAGAGACTCCATCAGAGAAATTGTTGATGAGATCATTTTGGAATGGGATCTCATGGATGTTAAGCCCTCTACTGGAAAGTATACTTGGAATAACAAGAGGATTAGGCTCGGGCATATTGCTGCTAGACTTGATCGTTTCCTATTCTAGGACAGTTTCCTCCTGCTTGGTCTGAATTTGTCATCTAAAATCTTACCGTTTGGAGGATCGGATCACAAGCCTATTCTCCTTGAGATGGTAAATGATAAGAATTTGGGCCCTATACCTTTCAAATTCAATCCTATGTGGGCCAACCACCCTGCATTCCTAAGGATTATTGTTGATTCTTCGTCTCCCCCGGTTACTGGGTCTCCCTTCTATGTATGAGAGGAGAAACTTAGAAGGATTAAGAAAGCTCTAAAAACATGGGCTAAATCGATCCTCTCTCCAATTCATAAAAAAACCCACGCAGCACTAGCGTTGGAGACCCACTAGGCCGACATGGAGGATAAAATTGTGGATCACAACAACATCCAAACAGAGATTAAGTTGCAATCAAACCTCCACGCTGCCTGCAGACAAGAATCCGAGTGGTGGAGGCTTAAATCAAGATGCAAATGGCTAAATGATCGTGACAGGAACACCGACTTCTTCCATAAGCAGGCAGAGGCTAGGAAAATTTTTAATTGTATGCTCAAAATTCAGGCTCAAGACAGACTTATCACTAACTTCGAAGACATCAAAACTGAAGCGACCAAGTATTTCAGTGGCTTGTTCAATGCCCAACCTACCATTGAAGACGTCGAGCTCCTGAACCTCGTTCCCATTGCAATAAAAAATAATGATAATGAAATTCTGATACAGATTATCACTCTGGATGAAATCAAGAAGGTCGTTGATGGTATGGAGGACGATAGAGCTTCGGGTCCGGATGGGTACAATGCCAACTTCATAAAAATTTGCTGGGACATAATAAAAAATTACTTATTCAAAATGGTCAGTAAATCTCAAAGGTGTCGCAAAATTGGAGGTAGCACAAATTCTGCCTTTTGGCTCTCATCCCCAAAGAGAAGGATGCTAAATCTTTTGATAGATTCCGGCCTATATCCTTGTGCAACATACGATATAAAATTATCACTAAGATTATGGCCAGCATACTAAAACATATCCTGCCTAACCTTATTCCGGAGAACCAAGGTGGATTTGTTAAAGGCAGGAAGATATGGGATAATATTATTTTAGTTCAAGAGGCTATACATTCTAGTCTGAAGAATGACAACACAGCAATGGTGGTGAAACTTGATCTAGCAAACGCCTTCGATAGAGTCAGCCATTCATTTCTCTTTCATGTAATGCAGCGATTTGGTTTCACTTCATAATTTATCTCTTGGATCAAGGCCTGTATCAGCAAGCCATGGATAGCCTCGCTCGTCAACAGGAGAGCTTCCCCCTTCTTTCAAGCTTCGAGAGGACTGAGGCAAGGATGCCCGCTCTCCCCTTTGCTTTATGCCATCTAGGCTTCAATTCTAAGTTTTCAGCTGGAATATGCCAGGCAAGATCAGGATCTTTCAGGCATTAGGATGGCTAGAGGCACAAAAGATATCAATCACGCGCAATTTGCGGATGACACTATCTTGCTTGGAGGAGCCAGTCAGATAATAGCATGTCATTTCAAGATTGAAATGAACCGTTACTGTCACGCCTCCGGAAGCAAAATCAATTTAAGGAAGAGTCAGATCTATGGTTGGAATATTAACCCTAGGGAAATGCTAGATATTACTTGGGTTCTTAATATGGATGGTGTTGCCTGGGAGTCCTTTAATTATCTAGGGATCCCTATTTTCAAAACCAAACCCAAGAGCTCAGCCTGGAATCCTATTGTGGAAAAAATCAAAAGGAAAATCAAGGGATGGGGGTCAATATGGTTAAATCTAGTTGGGAAGGTAGTTTTAATAAAAGATGTTCTGAACAACTACCTGCTCTATTAGTGCTCTCTCCTTCTTGCTCCAGTCAAAGTAATAACTCAGATTGAAGGCCTGGTCAGATCCTTTCTCTGGCAGGGTGGAAGTGTTGGGGGAGGCAAAAAATTTGCTTTGGTCAGTTGTAAAACAATTAAGTTGCCTAGAATGGAGGGCGGTCTACAAATCAGAGATCTAAGAAATCAAACCTGGCCATGGGAGCCAATCTACTCTGGAACTTGCTCACCCCCAATCCTTCTTGGTGCAGTCGTGTGCTGAAAGGAAAATATTTCCAAGGCCTGAGGCTCAGATGTCTTGAAGGGGATCGTGAGATTAAGAATGGCTCTTCAATATTTAACATATGTAATAAAGCGTTGCCTCAGTTTAAAGAAGAGTTGTATTGGATACCGGGCAATGGGAAATCGGTCAATCTATGGCATGACACGATTCTTGGAAAGACACCTCCACAAATTCGACGTCTGCAACATTGGATGGTAGCGATGGGAGTGAATCTAGCCTGGGATATTTCTGATTGGGAGCTCGAGGAACCAAATCGTTGGGATGGCTGGGCATTGCCAGAGTGCCCTGAGGAATTAGAAGATGAAAAAACTCAGCTGCTTAAACATTTGGTTGGGCTAGCTCCGCTAGCTAAATTCAGGAAGGACCAGCGTGGTTGGGGAAAGAATTCTTGCAGCTATTCAACGTCTGAAGGATACCAAAGATTTGATGCAAACTATAACATTCCTATCAACCCACAAATTTGGAATTATCTGTGGAATAATAGCACGTTTCCGAAGGTTGAGATGTTAATCTGGTCGTTGATGCATGAGAGAGTGCTCATTGGTGAGGATTTGGAGAAAAGGGGGTTCGCTGGTCCATTTTGTTGCCCCTTATGTGCTGAAGCTTCTGAAAATATCATCCATTTATTTCTCAAGTGTCCCCATGTCATTTCACTTTGGAAGGATGTGTTGAAGCGTTGGCCCAGACAGAGTGCAATTGCTAGACAAAATTCAGGTCTGTTTTCTTAATTGGGAAAAATTGTATCATGGAGAGCTAAATCAGAAAAAAAGGAGTGAGAGATTGCTGGATGGAACTCCCTAAAATAATTTGTTGGTGCATTTGGAACGAAAGAAATCATGGAATCTTTCAGGACAAGATTCAACCAGCGTGGAAGACTGCTGTCAAAGTAAATGCTTTGTTCGGGGAGGTTGTTAGTATCTCAAAGATTCCAAATAACAAAGAAAACCTGACGGACAATGGAAAAAATTAGATGCAAAGTCTTAATATCATGGCTATAAATAATATGACTGCTAAAAAGTTGGATGAACGGGATGTCAGGATGGACAAGTCTCAGTTTGAGAACTGGCTTAGAGAAAGGAAGATTTTTAAAATGTTTTTTGACGGGGCCTCCAAAGGGAACCCTGGAAGAGCCGGGGGAGGAGGAGTTGTTATTGATCCAGGCAGGAAAGTCAAGATAGAATACTGCTGGAGCATTGGTTATGACTCTAATAATATGGCTGAGGCTTATGGGCTTTGGCAAGGTCTCAAGCAGTTACAGAAGAAAAGAGTGGATGAGGTCATGGTTTTTGGTGATTCCAGGTTAATTATTCAGGCGATGAATGGGGGAAGAAGGGGCAAGAATGAGCGGACATCAAGTCTGATTAGTAGAATTAGGTCCAAGGCTAAGATGTTCAGGAAGGTTAAATTTTATCATATTCTTAGGGAGCTAAATGTCTTGGTGGATCTTGCAGCCAATAAATCTATAGTTGTAGGTCTCAAAGAACTTATTGTTAACTCGGTTGTAAGCACTGATATTCCTCCTTAGCTCATTTGTAGGTTAATCGTCTAGAGGAAGTAGAGATTGGGTTGCTTGTTGTAATGCATTTCCGTTTCAGCGATTTCTTTGCTGAGATTTCAATATAACATAACCGCTCTTGTTAAAAAAAAACCATATCCAGGTCTTCATGGTACTTTAATCTTGCACAACTCGGGCAGTGCATTGATGAGTGATACAATTGTGCTTCCCAAGGTCTTTAATACAAACCAACAATAGTACGAGTTTATATCATGCGAATAAATGAGTCAATGTCGAGCATAATAAAACACCATCTAATTACCGGTCATTGATGTATACCGTTAACAGATGCGAGGAGGCCCACCGATAATGATGATGGACTCCAAGGTACTTGAGTACAAACTGACAAGTGTGAATATATGTTTTGAAGTCGAACACTTGTAGAATCAAACAATCAGGGGTCATTGGTGTATACACACTGTCATTTGCGATGAATCCTGCCACTCATGACTGCAAGATCCAAGGTACTCACTGGGGTTCATAGATCCATTTCCTAGATGATGATTTAGTGTTGATAGGAATGGATCCATCAGAAGGAGGGAATTAATACATCCCACATCAACTAACATGAAACTGAGATCAATAGGTTGATATAATTTGGTAGAGCTGCGAGATCCAACACTATATACTGACACAAGGAAGGTCGAGATGATTGGTCAGGAATATTTGAGGAATGACCGACATTGGTTTGACTTCCCTTGAACACATAACACGACGCAAAATGGACACTTGGAAACATAAGACTCGAGTAACTAACCATTACGAAATTCGTCAACTCCAGATGAATTAACGAAAGCTCCATAGATGACAAGAAGGATAACCTATCGGTGGAGATCTGTTCAGATTACTGGTACAACTTCTTAAGGAAATTGTAAAATGGTGTATTGATAGCGGATACAAAATTATGTGTCGTGTTAAAAGGCGACTATTACTGACTGTTGCCTTTATCTCAAAGATTTAATATGACACAATTAAAATTCCCCCCCTTTTATTTTATTTTTGTGTTTTCTAATTTTTATTACTTTTTCGTTTATTAGCTTGAAAAAAGAATAAAGAATGCTATGGTACATGGGAGGGAACGAGTGTTGCATGAGCGTACTCTGTTTTGCAACAGCATGGGTCAAGCCAAGGCAAATACACATATTGCAAACAAGGGTTGAGCTAGTTGGGCACACTCTTATAGATGTTCCCTCCAATGGTTGGCTATATGAAGCAGGATTATGTGTCGACAGATGGTGAAATAGAACCAATTAACTACAGTTATCCAATTCAATACGATGAACAAGTAGGAAGGGGGAAATGTGGTTTACTTCATGTTAATTCTTGTGAAAAACACCAAAATCATAAATCACAATGAATCATGGTCCAAAAACTACCTGAATCAAATAGTTCTCACATGCATAGGTCAATTGAAACAAAAGAAATGGTTGATAGGCATTTTGAGCAAAAAGTGACTGCAAAGGCATATACACAAGATAAGCAATAAGCATTGAAGCAGTAAGCACAAATGTTCATGCGGATATTTTAACACATGCTTATGTAAACTAACACAAAATAGGGTGTCCATCAAGAAATGGTTAGAACTGTATGGAAGAGAAGTATGTGGTCTCAAACTCCAGGTCATGATGGGACTAATTGGGCTCCCAAGCCTATGAGAATAACTCAGCATGGGCACCAAAATGACAATGGGGTGCTGACTAGGGTGTCCCATGTTCGATAGGCTCTTCTGTTGGAATGCTAGAAATGTTGGAGTAGGGCCCCGCAGCTACAGGAAAAGCTGCCATTTTGGCGAATAGACAGTTTGGTGAAGATGAAGAGATAAGGTAAAGATACGACACCGTAGCATGTTTCTAGCTGCAGAGCAGAGCCGGAAACTATGACTATCGGGGCAGAGAAGTCAAAGAAGATGACAGTACCTGAGCAGCCAACAGGAGAGATCTCACCCACTGTATTGAAGGCAGCGGCAGAAGACAGGAGGGCTCAGCTACCCTCATAAAGGAAAAGGAGCAACGAGGCCAAGGTATTGAAGACGAAGGACAGAAAAGGGAAGTGGTGCACAGTACCCATGGTCAGCGTCGGGAAGCATGGAAGACTGCAGAGAGCAGTAGTGTGATGGAAAGCGGCTACCCCAAGTACAAATATGCCGACTGCCACTAGTTAGGGTTTTTGGGTTACTGTTGGGACAGGCCCACAGTGTTGTAATGGTGAGACCTTCAGGCCGCCTATAAAGGGATGTATTTTGTTCTGTAAAAGGGTTGGGTAGTTAGACAAGTAGACATTTAGACAGTTGAAAGATAGAAGTTGAGCTTTGGTTCTGTTATCAACAGTAGTTATCTTACTGTAACCAGTAGCTAGCTCATCGAGCATGTATGTAACAATCCGCAGGGATTGACAAAGAGAGAGAGATAATATTGTAAGAAGGAAATATAGAGATAGAGAAGAGATCTAGGAGAGAAGGGCTCCAGGCAGTGAGTGCGGAGTTACCCAGAAGATCTCTAGCTGCACACAGGTTGCATCATAACTATGTACTCTCTCAAGATATAATAAAACATAGTTCTGTGGACGTAGCTTCTACCCTGGAAGTGAACCACGTAAAATCAGAATGTTATGTGATTGATTCATGTGATTGTGTTTACTTGTTGTATCTGTCACTCATTACATGAACTTTGCTTACAGTTAAATGTATGTATGTGTTATTCAGTTCTCAGCATCATAGGAGGATAAATGCAGGTTGAAGTCTTTAAGTATTATGTATAAGAGTTTGTCTATGTTTCACTCAAGACAGTTAAGAGTCACAGTGTAAAGCAGCCTTGTATGTTGAGTCCTGTAAGTCGGACACAAGTAACGCTAAGTACGTTGAGCCGCGGCAGTAGGATATCGCAGGGAGGCGATAACGCACCATCAGAGGAGTTGTGGTGCGTGATACCACAGGTTAAGGATCGAGTGTAGGAGAGAGTTACGTGTTGGCCAGGACACGGCAATGCGATAAGGGCTAGAGTCATCGCGAGTAAGAGGAAACTGCGCATCGCGGAGAGAGACCTCGCGGGTTAAGAAGAGCTGCGAGGCGCGCACAGGATGCTATAGAACCTGGTTGAAGACACTTGAGTCTTTGGCCAACCCATTAGAATCACTTCGGGTGAGACTTCAGGCCACTCCGCGGTCTGTTGCCGAAAGGGCCAGTGAGCTAGGGGTGTTGTTGGTACATTACAGTAAACCCACGTCTTCCCATAGCATCCAACAAATGGTTTCATTGCCGGTTTTGAACAAACTGAGCACTGATGTTCTGTTGGCATCCTACTAGAGACGAACTCAACCAGTGGATTGGGTCTAAGGAGAAAGAGTTTGCTGAACACGAGAACAAGAGTCCTAGACTGAGTACAGAGGACTGGTTATAAAAACATATCTTTACAGACCTGCATACGATATTTTTTGCGACCTATGGAAACGAGCTTTACGACTGGTTATCAAAGTTGACTGATAAGAACATATTCAAGAAGAAAAGAAACATTGTCTGGACACCGGAGCTGATTCAGACCGTGAAGAACCTTGATAATCCCATTACGAGGACAGTAGACTTCTGGCTTGCGAGTGTGCTAGAAGGCTTCGTCACAGAGTTTGTAGTTGGACAGAGAAAAAGCTTCAGCGAGGCTGAGCGGTACTTCTTCAAAGGATATCGCAGTAAGTACCTAAAATATTTAAACTTGTCCATTAAGATGTTATTACATGAAAAAGGAGTAATGGATATGGTTTCAGATCAATAAGTTAACAAACTGTAATGTCACAAGAGTTTAAGAGTGATTTCGATGACATTGGACGTACACGTAGTGGAAAGAAATACAAAATAGATTTCAGATCTCCCATATTTTAAGACAGTTCAAATAGTACTAGACAGCAGAGTCATAGCCATACAAACATAACAGAAGGGGGTATCCCTTACCACCCTTATACCCCACAGAAACATATCGGGACTCAGAACAATCCCGTAGGAACTCCATCTAGTAGCTCCCAGACAGTACATACTACCGCTACATCACCTCCACCTACACCGCCGAGTGGTAGTAACACAACAAATCAACATCCACCACGTAGAAATAGAATGGGGGATGATATGAAGCTACCTATCTTTAAGGTTACAGGGGCAGAGGACCTAGAGCAACACTGGTTTCTATGTGAAGCCGTGTGGACCATTAAAGCAATCCATGATGATAATATTAAACTTGTACAGTTGGTCACCACACTAAGAGAACGAGCCTTAACATGGTATATGAAGTATACCTCAGTGGTACCCAGAACACTTGTCCAGGTCAGGACCGCCATGATTAAAGAGTTTAAGAAACCTAAGTCTGAGTCACAGTGCATTACAGAGCTCAAAGACATCAAACAGTTACCTACAGAGTCAGTGTGGGACTTCGATCAGAAATTCAAATCCCTTATAGACCAAGTCAGCTTTGAGTTTGCACCGGAGTAGAATAAGGAATGGTTTATTGTAGCCCTACTCCCTCACATCAGACTGCCATTAATGCAGCAGAGACTCCGTACGCAGGATAAAGCATTGGAGATGGCAATGAAACTAGAGGCATCACCTCTAGCTTAGACCAGTACAGGTATGACAAACCTGCAAAACCAGTTAGCAAATCTCACGTTACAGATGCATGAGATTAGAAAAGGGAAAGAGGTTGAGCAAGACATATGGTGTATAAAGTGTAAAGCACAAGGCCATACTAAAGACAACTGTCCAGTCTTTGTAGAATATATAGCAATTGGGGCTCCTAACCCCTTACCACAGACCCACGGGCCGTGGTGTGAAATATGCAAAACAAGAAGACACCTACCTCAGCAATGCCCTCTACTTCAGAAGTACGTACAGACACCTAAGAACTTATACTGTGTCTTCTGTAAGTCCGTAGGCCATGATGAACACGATTGCCGAGCATATGATCTCATGGTCGGGAGCAAGCAATACTTGTATAGAGTGCAATCAGAAACACAGGGTCCAACAGCAGGACCACAGCATGATCCGGCTCATGTTGGCCGTGGAGGAGGATTCAAAGGACGAGGACGTGGAGGAGTCTTTGGCCGTGGAGAAGGCTTTGGTCATGGTCGCGGACCAATCACTTGTTACAACTGTGGAGTTCTAGGACATTATGCTAGGGACTGTCAGAGCCCCACCACCACATGTAACTATTGGAAATATTACGATCACGCTATAGAAGAATGTCCTACCTTGATAGTTAAGATTAGAGAACCTAAGCCAGCAGTACACCAAAACATCCAGCTTATTGCTGCTGAGCAGGAAGAACCGGAACCGAGAGTCAACATTGTGACTCGCAGCGGTGCTTCCACCAATGGGACATCACAGGATACTGAAAAGAACACAAGTCAGGAGTGGGTGCGCAAAGCTCCTAACAAAGCAACACCACTTGACCTATAGAAGAATAAACATACATTTCAGGAAGCCAAGATATTTTTTGATGACCCTATGCAATCAGGATCGCAGGTACCGCCGTCTAGGGGCGTACCGCAGCAAGCACCTTATGGCGTTAGCCCTGTACAGATATCGTAGGCTACTACATCGGGCGCTTGCGACGAGGATGAGTTGGCAGGAAGTGTACAATCCTTCCTACGGAGTTGTTTAAAACTCGTGCGAAATGAGCAAGCTATTGGAGAACTTCAGCGCATCATAGATCAGTGTTAGCCATCTTCTTCCGTGAGTAGTGCATATCGTGCTGTTCATAATATTATGGGACATACAAGAACAGGAAGAGAGATGCGACTCACAGCACAGGTTGGAGAATTTGAAATGGATGAGGTGATCCTAGATCTAGGATCAGAGGTAAATGTTCTGACTAAGCAGACATGGGAACAAATGGGTAGCCCTAAGTTAGTCAGATCGCCTATCCATCTAAGATTAGCTAATCAGTAGCGGGTATCACCCCTGGGTCGATTACCACAGGTGCCAGTTGACATTGACGGAGTTCGCAGCTCTACGGACTTTGAAGTTATAGAAATTATTGGTGATAGTAGACCATATCCAGCATTACTAGGCATTGATTGGGCGATCGATAACATGGTCGTTATCAACTTAAAGAGAAGACAAATGACCTTTGAGGACACGCAGATCTGGGTCATCGCACCGTTAGATCCTCTTCAGGGTCCTAGATACATTGAACCTATCCGAGCAGAGGACGAGGCATGTAACATGGAGAGTCTCTATCAGATGACTGCGAACTAGAGCGACTACATCAATCCAACCGCAGAAGGGAACATTAGTTGGCGATGCAACAGCTCATGTGCATCAGATTCGAATGTTGGTCTAGAGAATTGGCAGAACAGACTTTACGAAGTCTCAGTGCGCAGATGTGCGTATAAGACTAAGTCACTATGATGGATTGGCGCAGAGATCAACGAGATTCCATCATTTCATGGTCTAACAGATATCCAGGACTTTCTCACGCTGTTTGAACAACAAATTCCTCACGAGCAGAGGATCGCAGCTATGGACCTTGCAGTACGAGTCACACCTGCAAGATGGTGGTATGCACATAAAGAGAATATCGCATCATGGGATGATCTTAATAGATTGATGGCGATCAGATTCTCTACCGACAGAGAGTATGTCTAGCATAAATACATAGGAGAAAGTGACCCCAGGTCACATATTCGGACGTGTGAACGGAATTGGTCGGACTTTCCTGAGGATGAATAGGTTCACCGATTCATTCACACTTTAGATCAAATTCCAAAGAACTGGTACAAGAGACTGAATTGCGCAAGGGAATGACTACATGGTCACTTATGATAGACAGCTTTCTACTCACCTTCGCTTTTGAATCTGAGTATCCAAGCATTAATCAGGCCCTAGATGTAATAAAGATTAAGATATTTGAGGATTGTACCCTATCTGTGTCAGCTCAACCTAAGTGGGCCATCCAGTTAGAAGAGGCGCTAGAGTGTTATAACTTTGTATCAGAACCAGAGGAGGAGGATGAGGATCCTCGCAACATCAACATTTCGGAGCCAGAAGGGACTCGCGATGTTGATGGGCCGAAGCTACAGATTCCAGCAATCACAGAGCCGATCAAGATTAAACAGATCAATATTGGCACAGACACAGAACCAAATTTTGCCTCTATTGGAGACTATTGGAACGCAGAAATAGTCAGACAGATTGCAGACTTGCTACATGACTATCAGGACCTATTTCCCACCAAGTTCACAGAGATGAAGGGAATAGTCGGAGACTTGGGAGTAATGAGGATACCATTGAAAGAGGATGCTAGACCAGTTAAGCAACATCCATATAGATTAAATCCATGCTATAAAGAAAAAGTTAAGGATGAGATCGATAAGATGCTAGCGGCAGGCATCATCGAGCCAGTGGAAGAAAGCGAATGGGTTAGTCCCATGGTCATGCAAGAAAAGAAAACCAAAGGAGACATCGGGATCTGTGTCGACTTGCGTAAACTCAATGATGCATCGCTTGATGATCCATTTCCGACACCTTTCACTGATGAAGTGCTAGACAATGTGGGAGGATAGGAGGTCTACTCCTTCACCGATGGCTTTTCAGGCTATCACCAGATTAGAATCCATCCAGAAGATCGACATAAGACCACTTTTGCAATAGAATGGGGCTCATTCCAGTATACGGCAATGCCCTTTGGTCTTAAGAATGCACTAGCTATCTTTTCTAGAGTAGTAGTTGCTGTATTTAAAGAATACATCCATATATTATTAGAAGTTTATTTTGATGATTGGACTGTATTTGGATTAATTGAAAAGCACATAGGAGATTTAAGACTGATGTTAGAGAAATGTAGGCAGTACCAGATTTCTCTAAACTTGAAAAAATGTATTCAGGCACTACCTGTTGGGTGCCTCGTTCAAGATGTTTACTAACCATTCTGCATTGAAGTATCTGGTCAATAAGCCAGTGTTAGGGGGAAGAATTTGCAGATGGTTACTCCTCTTTCAGGAGTACGATTTTGAAATCATCATGAAACCAGGAAGATTGAACGCTGGACCTGATCATTTATCGCGGATAGACTCAGGAGAAGAGCCAAGTAATCTAGAGGACAATTTGCCAGATGCGCAGTTGTTTTCTATTCAGATCGCAGATGAGTACTATGCTGATATTATTCACTTTCTCACTACAGGATGGGCACGTGATGAGTTTACCAAGCATCAAAAGAGGTAGTTGGTTGTTAAAGCAGCAGACTTCACCCTGATCGTAGGACAGTTATACAAGTTAGTTCCAGATGAAGTCCTACGCAGATGTGTGATGCTGCATGAAAAAGAGGCCATTATCAGAGAAGCACATTCAAGTACCGCAGGAGGTCATTTCCCAGGAAAGCCGATTGCGCAGAAAATCCTGACCGCAGGATTATGGTGGCCTACTTTACATAAGGACACTAAGGAATTTTGCAGATGCTGTGATATCTGCCAGAGGGAAGGAAAGATAAGAGAGCCCAACGAACTAAGTTACAAAAACTATGCAAAAAGAAGTCGCAGGACTTCGCGACAAATTTAAGAAGACTTCGCAGGAAGCCAAGGAGAAACTACAGCAGGAGAAGCCCACTGGTAGTGGCTCGAGGACGAGCCATAAGTAAGTGTTAGGGGATTATTGGAGTAGGGCCCCGCAGCTACAGGAAAAGCTGCCATTTTGGCGGATAAACAGTTTGGCGAAGATGAAGAGATAAGGTAAAGATATGATGCCGTAGCATGTTTCTAGCTGCAGAGCAGAGCCGGAAACTATGACTATCGGGGCAGAGAAGTCAAAGAAGACGATAGTACCTGAGCGACCGAGAGGAGAGAGCTCACCCACTGCATTGAAGACAGCGGCAGAAGATAGGAGGGCTCAACTACCCTCATAAAGGAAAAGGATCAACGAGTCGAAGGTATTGAAGACGAAGGACAGAAAAGGGAAGTGATGCTTAGTACCCATGGTCAGCACCGGGAAGCATGGAAGACTGCAGAGAGCAGTGGTGTGATGGAAAGTGCCTACCCCAAGTACAGATATGCCGACTGTCACTAGTTAGGGTTTTTGGGTTACTGTTGGGACAGGCCCACAGTGTTGTAATTGCGAGACCTTCAGGCCACCTATAAAGGGATGTATTTTGTATTGTAAAAGGGTTGGGTAGTTAGACGAGTAGACATTTAGACAGTTGAAATATAGAAGCTGAGCTCTGGTTCTGTTATCAGTAGTAGCTATCTTACTGTAACCAGTAGCTAGCTCATCGAGCATGTATGTAACAATCCGCAGGGATTGACAGAGAGAGAGAGAGAGAGAGACAATATTGTAAGAAGGAAATATAGAGATAGAGAAGAGATCTAGGAGAGAAGGGCTCCAGGCAGTGAGTGCGGAGTTACCCAGAAGATCTCTAGCTGCACATAGGTTGCAGTAGAACTGTGTACTCTCTCAAGATATAATAAAACACAGTTCTGTAGACGTAGCTTCTACCCTGGAAGTGAACCACGTAAAATCAAAGTGTTATGTGATTGATTCATGTGATTGTGTTTACTTGTTGTATCTATCACTCATTACATGAACTTTGCTTACAGTTAAATGTATGTATGTGTTATTCAGTTCTCAACATTATAGGAGGATAAATGCAGGTTGAAGTCTTTAACTATTTTGTATAAGAGTTTGTCTATGTTTCACTCAAGATAGTTAAGAGTCGCAGTGTAAAGCAGCCTTGTATGTTGAGTACTGTAAGTCAGACACAAGTAACGCTAAGTACGCTGAGCCACGACAGTAGGATATCACAGGGAGGAAATAACGCACCATCAGAGGAGTTGTGGTGTGCGATACCGTAGGTTAATGATAGAGCGTAGGAGAGAGTTATGTGTTGGCCAGGACGCGGCGATGCGATAAGGGCTAGAGTCATCGCGAGTAAGAGGAAATTGCGCATCGCGGAGAGAGACCTCGCAGGTTAAGAAGAGCTACGAGGCGCGCACAGGATTCTACAGAACCTGGTTGAAGACACTTGAGTCTTTGGCCAACCCATTAGAATCACTTCGAGTGAGACTTCAGGCCGCTCCGCAGTCTGTTGCCGAAAGGGCCAGTGAGCTAGGGGTGTTGTTGGTACATTACAGTAAACCCGGGTCTGCCCATAGTAGCCAACAGGAAAATACAAATATGATGGGCTGACCCACCAATTTCCAATAGGTTCAACCCTATGGTAATTTTGGGTTGCAAAAGGTTCAAATGCATCTTCACAGAGAGATGACATAAACCTATATGTATGCTTCCAAATATGCTTGATAAGATCGAGGAACATACAAAGGATGCTCCTATACTTGGGTGGAATTAAACCGAATATGCTCACAGTGGCCCCACAAAAAGATGTCCTTAGGTGGGTGCAACCAAATGTTTATGAATTCATGGATTGCTTCATCTGGTGATAAAATTATGTCCAAGAAATCAAGTGAGATGGGAGATCTCATAGCCAAAATGGGCCAAGTAACCAGACCATATTCCTCCATCAAGGGAAGATTTTGATCCAAATCTTCTAAAGTCATTTCAATAGCTTGGTATGACAATGACACTTCAATAGCAACTAAGGGTTGCGGGATCACAAAATTTCCCATGAGGGAATCATTTTTTAACGATCCTACCCTAATGTATTGAAATTCCTTTAGAGCATCCCTAATGAAAGGATGATTCGATTGGATAGCAATTTCAAGTATGCAGTGATCTAATTGGTCGATCATGACAATATTCCCCCAATGATGGAACTGAATCACTCAGGACTCTGAAGACACTATAGCCATCATCGCATGTATCCAACTACGTCCTAATAGAAAATTGTAATCTATAGGCACATCTACTACCTCAACATCCACTGTGACTATTTTTCTACCCCATTCAATAGGAAGGGATACAATGAGTCCGTGAGGAGAGAACGAATGTTCGTGAAATTCTTTTCACACAATTTGGGATTGAACTAAGTTAGGTGATCCTAATGCTTGCCAACATGTAAATGACATGACATAGGTTGAGTCCCCTTCATCAACTATGGTTTGAAAGATATTCTTTCCATGAGATCTTACTTTAATATGAAAATCAACTTTGGAAGGAATCCTACAGGTTGATTGGTCTAAGTCTAATGTGATCAACGTCGCATTGGATGGGTCAACAACTCTAGTTGAAGACAATAGTTCCTTTCTTTGTGCAGGACAATATTGCAACACCTCCATGGCGGACATGGCACATGGTGCTTGAACTATTTCCTCAACAACATTTTTGTTATGAGCAGCTCGTGCATTAGGATTATGCATTGTTCCACATAGATCACCTTTGGAGGGGTGTGGTACTATGTCTATGGTTGGTTTCTCAATGGTGAGAGAACCATTTGGCTATGATTCCAATGATTCCAATTGATCCAATGAACTAAGAGGGAAATCATAAGAATGAGATCTCGTTTTAATGTTCACCTCATGATCACACATGAAGACATTGGCATTGGGATCATTTCCCTCTTGCAAGGATTTTGACTGGTATCCTCCTGGCGGAGGTACCAACATTGTACAACCATTTGATGATGGTGCTGCATAAAAGGTTTCATTAAAACAACAGATTATTGTTTCCTGCTGTCTTGAGTTGGATTCAGTGCATCTCCCTTCCCAAAGTTTGCTTACTCTTGTATTTCTTTTTATTTCCTCTAAGTTCCATGGATTGAACTATGGGATTTTCAGGAGTTTGGGAAAGACTAAAACTGTGCTTACCTTTGTATTTATTCTTCTTTCCCCTAAGGTCCATGAGTTGAACTATGAGGATTTCAGAAGTGAGGGAAGGCTTAGCATGTTGCTGCATATGCTAACCATCTGTAGATTCAGAGGTTTGAACACACATTTGTCCCATTTGTTGGGTGATATGCTCAAGGTTGTTATCAAAACCAATCATACAATTGGCATGAGGTCCATGTGGCATCCTAGATGGATCAAACACATGTATTGAGGGCTGGTTCCAAAAATATTGTTTACTTTCTGGAACCTCACCACTCCATTGTGGAATGGGTTTCATGGGTGGATTACCCCTTGCGGGGTTAGACTCCAAGGATATTGGGTATTTATTGGTATCTGACCACACCATTGATGATGGGTGGATTGCCCCCTTGCGGGGTGAGACTCCAGTGAGATTGGTTATTTCCTAGAATTTGACCACACCATTTAGGTGGTCCCTGGATTTGACCAGTATTCCAAGTTGGGTTTCCCCCTTGCGAAGGTTGCCCCCAAGAATATTGGGTACTTATTGGAACATGATCGATGGGTGGATTGTCTCCTGATGGAGTTAGGTCCCAAGAATATTGGTTTCTTACTAGAACCCGACCATTCCATTGATTATATCCTTGGTTTTGACTGGAATTCCAAGGTATGTTTCCTCCTTGCGGAGGTTGGATCCAAAAAGTTTGGTTACTTTCTTAAACATGACCACTCCATTGTGGAATGGGGTTGATAGGTGGATTTCCCCTAGGTATTGTGCTAGGATAAATCAGAGGATAACCCTCTAAGGCATTTCCTCCCATCGATGAAGGATGATTCCAATTGGCATTTGTGTTCCAGGATGCATGATTTCCTCCAGGAATATGAACATTCCATGGTAAAGGGTTTTCCCCAGAAGTAGAACTTAGACAACTATTGTGTGTTCCAAGAGGATTTTGATAACCTCCTGCAACCATTTGAGGTTGCATTGATATGGTTCCTTTAGCTCCCGACCAAGCCAAAGGGTCAAGTGTAATGTTCTGCATTTTATCACAACTTTCAAAAAGACTAACGAGTGACTCACTTTCCGTAAGTATGATTGAGTTTAAAGGATATGCTAAGTGTGGATTTATGTGAGAAAATGTGCGATATTGTATTTTTTCAATCTCAACTAAAGTAAGATCATCAATTATATCTATGTTTCATCCATGATGTGACAAATTTCTAGAATTGATTTGACGTTTTTCCTCTCTAGTAATATTTGATTGGGTTTATAAGTAGTTCAGTTTCAAATTCATAACGACGTGGTTCATGTATATGCCTCCACAATGTAGCAGGTCCCTCAAACTTAAGTAATTTTCCTCACTGCCACCTTGATGGGTGGATCGGGAGATTGATCACTCTGAAGTTTAAGAAAAATATTTGTGTATTGGATTATATCAAAATACAGTCAAACAATCCTAAAGGAAGCTAGACTCAACAAAAATCAAAGTGTCCACAGCACTAAAAAAGTCCCTAAGGAAGCAACAATCAAGCTTCTTTCCAAAAAACTGAGGTTTAGTGGAAAGTTGGATTTTTTGAGGGCCTTCCAAAACTAGTATCCATTGAGGGACATTAAGTCTCAAGAATTACTAAATGGTGAAGGTACAAGAAAAAATTACAGCATTCTTCAATCACCAAGGGTCCAACTGTTAGCTCTAGGATACTCACCCTCCCAAGGAGCTGAAACAACGTTGTGTTTGTCTCAGGTATTGCAAGTGTTCCCCACTCACAACAGCCTGTGTGATTCCTTAGGACAAGAAACTATGGTTACCATTTCATAATCGGTGACCGGGTAGAACAGTTGTCAGTCCAGGATAACTCACATAGACTAGCTATCTCGGAAGAGTGATGTCACCCTGAGGACTTATCACTTAACCAAGACACTGTAATATGCTTATATCCCACCAAAGAAGCAAGAGGGGGGCTACCACCCTTACTAATTCGGATTGACCTCGTGCTTAATGCTTTGGTTAGAAGCGCTTTCCCGGCCGGCACACTTTGCTACTAATGTATTTAACTCCCGTTAATCAATGCTAGTTTCAAATTTTGTGGCTTTGGAGTGTTAACTCACCATCTTAACCCAAATCCCTAGCCTAATCCTGTTGGTGATACCAAAGATAAAATCTTGGTTGTTTTTAGATTAAGCGTGTATTTTAAAGGTAATTCGATTAGTTTCGAGGAGTGGTGGTGAAACTGATGATGTTGCGACTTATGCTACTAAACCAAACCAATGCACAAATGATTTTAATCCTATCTTTTCATTCAATCAACTTCTATACTATAGGAGAGTAAGAGGTTCATTGCGATCCCTCAGATATGCGTATTGCAAAATCACTTTCAAACATTTGAAATCACTTTCATTTTTCAATCAAGGGTTCAAGAGGTTGGTTTCAATTATTACTAATTAGAGATGAAAAATGTTTGAATATTCAATGTTTTTTCTTGTTTCCAATAAGTCTCTTAAACTGATGTGTACATGTAAAAACGTGATTCAATTTTTATTTTTCCTGACAAGCATTTACACTTGAGATCCACTTTATTGTTCACAGGACTGCCCGAAAGCGCAAGTGAAGAGGATACTTGTGGCTCGACTATATGCTTCAAAATTTCAAACGAGTCTTATTACACTTGAGATCCACTTTCTCGTTCACAGGACTTCCCGAAAGCGCAAGTGAAGAGGATACTTGTGGCTTGACTATATGCTTCAAAATTTCAAAGGAGTCTTATTACACTTAAGATCCATTTTATCGTTCATAGGACCGCCCAAAAGCGCAAGTGAAGAGGATACTTGTGGTATTCAAAATGTATTAGTTAGGATTTTAGGTTGTGTGGCAAATTAGCAATTTTATTTGACTTCAAAATTTGGGGCCTAAAGGTTCATTCATTGAAATAATATGTCATGTCTTTTAATTTTCCAACATTTTACTTATGCAAGTATGAGATCAAAATGAGACAAAATTTCAGATGTTCAATAACGAAATAAAGAACCTAAATGGCAATCATTTCACAAACTTTCAGATCTGATAATTTTTTAAAGGAAATTTGACCAATGCTAAAATTTTTTAAGAGTTAGTGTTTTTTCTAGCTTTTCAAGGAGGTTTCCAAGCTTTCCAAATTCGAAGGAAAAAGGTCCTAAAGCCTTCAAAAATTATCCTAAAAAATCCTAGGAAGACTCAATCATTGTTTTGAAAGTCAATTAAGGTTTTGAAAGGTTTGCAAAGAATTCAATTCAAAGCCAAAAAATAGAGTTTTCAAAAGAATTCAAATTCCAGCCATATGCACACAAAACTTCAAAAATCCTTCCACAAATCTTTAAAATTTGATAAAAAGAGATGTAAGTACTGTCTAAAACCTAAGTTATGATATTCCTAAGACATATACAACAACAAAAACCAACCAAAATGGCCCAACATTGGATTTCTGACCATCAAAAATCAAGAACCATGATTTTTTCAAAAACATGCAAAATTTCAAAATCCTTCAGAAAATACCTCAAATATTGCTAAAAGGGAGGTAAATGTTGTGGAAAACCTAAGTTAGAAGACTCCTAAGACACCTACAACAACAAAAATCAATCAAATTGACCCAACAATGCAGATATGAACCTTAAAAAATCAAGAACCATGATTATACCTCACTGCGGGCACCGCATGTCTGTATTGAAGACCAGAGCGGTGGCACCACTCACAGGAAAGCCAACAAGGGAGTTTCTAGGGCTGGTAATGCTCTGTATACACTAGCTAAATGCCTTACAATGCTCAGGGACAAAAAAACACTAGGTCTGAGCCAATGTTTTTGAAAAATGCAGATCAGGCCGGTTTTGACCTCTAGATCTGATCTAAAGCTTCATAAGACAAAAATTAAGCATGCATAAAAGGATTTGAAAGAAAAGACACACCCAAAGAAGGGGAAACTCTTGAGAAAACTTTTTTCAAGAGAAAATCCCCTTAGGTCCCTAGTATGGTCGCCATTCTGTTGGTAGATTCGACAGTAGGGACTTTTCTACATCCTATCTATCCTTAACTATAGGGAGGGTGAATTCTGCTGACAAAATATATGCAATAATGGACAATTTCCTGAAATTTCTACACTTTTTGAAAGGGGAGAGAGAGAGGGAATGGAGGAGGTTACCCCTTGCAGCGTTTCGTTTGGTGAAGATCCTTTTGCTCCAGCCTCCTTAGCAGCAACTAGCTAGTTCCTTACCTCTAGCACTTAAAAAGATTCAAATAAAGCATGAAATCTATCTACTAAATGTTGCAAAAATACATGAAACAAACATGGATTGAAACACAATATTTAGAGGAAATTTGAATTGCACCATATTAAATTGAGAGGAAAGTGATTACAACCCAATAATGGGTGAATCCCTTTCTCCCTTGCTCTAAACTACCCCTCTCCATCAATGTCAATGATCAAAGAAACTATGATGTGCAAGAAAGGTTTTATCTATCTTCTCATTCCTCCAGCATGCCTTTGCTCTATACTTTGTCCTCCTTCTTTCACCTCATATGCCTTTCTTCTATAGCATTGGGATTTGTGTTTCCAACCACTCACCCACATTAGATCCCAGTTTCATAATCTTTGTTGCAATACCGACTTTCCTAGCCTTTTAGCCTGTCAAAATTATAGTAAGCTCGGGACGCTTCTTTCCAAGCTCTTTGAGCATAGAAATATAACTTTAAATCAAACTAATTAATTCTCTTCTTTAGGTCCGATAGACCAAAGTTTGGTCTCAGGGGATGTTAACCATCATCATCATCATCATCAATAAAACCCACTTTCCTTAGTTTTTGGGCATTTTACTTGAAGTTCCAGGCTTTTAGGACAATTAATACAGATGCTATGTATGTGCTCGAACTTGTATTCAATCCATCCTTTATTGATGAGTTTATGTGCTCGAACTTGTATTCAATCTTCTGTCATTTCTTGCTCTACGTTCGCAAGCTCCAACTTGTTGACAGTAATGGATTTTCGACAGTAAAGAAGCTTACGGAGTGTTAGGCATATCTTCATCGTGAATTAAAGTGTGGTTATCCCATGAACTTCTCGTTAATGTATCATAAAATGGGTTTTCTTGTCTTGCTGAGCTTGAGATACAGTTCACTCGCGGAGATCGGTGCATTGAGAAAAAACCTCCATTTCTGCTCTTTTTTTCAAGGGTTCTTTGTTTGTAGATGTTGTAGAGTAGAAGTTGGGAGCATATTTGGAATGAATATGAGATATTTTGATATGTTAATGTCTATTTTTGTGACCTAGATGGATATCCGTAGTTACTTGCTTATTTCATTGATTCAAAAACAGTTTTTGCATGGTGTTTTGTGACCAAAGTTTCGAGGTTGTTTGAAGGCCCTAAATGATGTCTTTTGGCGATGCAACAGTAGCATGAGATAGTCTAGATGAGCCAAATGTGTACTTCTCGGCTAGATCTTTCCACCAAGCTTCCAAACACCGTAAACAAAGATCATATGCAAAAGTTTTTCCCTCGAGAAGTTGACACCTCAATTAACCTCCTCGAGGTTAGCAAACTTTTTTACTATTCATCTCCTAGGGTTAGGTTTTCACATGTCAGGTTTTTTTCCTAATGCCTATGATAAGAAGACACTTCATCCTCCTTTTGTAATCATCTTGGCTTGAGTGAGCATAGCTGTCACATATCTTCTCAGGGATAAATCTACCACCATTCTAACTGCTTGAATTTTACAGTATGTTCTATTTCATTCATTTAATAGAAGTTGAGTTTATTGTATCACTATGTTCATTGCAATATATATGGGTTTTGTATTATATAAATGCTTTTTCATTAAGATAATAAGATGCAGGCATTTGTTAGTACACTAAGTAAGGATGCTTGAATGTTGTATTATGGTCTTCATGATAAAAGCATTACATCTCTTAAAAAATTCTTAGAATTTTTTTTAAGAGGTGGCATAATGTGAAGAAGATATGATGACTCTTAGAGGAAATTTCAAATCAAAATGAGCCTTTCAACCCTAATTCAAATTCCATGTCATTATGTGTTAGCTAATGAAATTGCTTTAAAATTCAAATACCGTATAGGTCTTAAACAATCTTTTAATATAAACTTGGGGATAGATGAAATTTTTTAATAATATAATTTGTCTACCCACAAGCTGCCCGAAATTATCTTGGATATTGAAAATGAAATTAATATGCTAATTGATTTTAGGTAATACTTCTCTCATATATAATATATAATAGTAAAAATAGTTAATATCATAACTAATATATAATAATATTACTCGGTCCAATAACTTTAACTCAATTCAAAAATATTACTTGGTCCAATAATTTTAACTAGGTGCAAAAATATTACTTAGTCAAATACCCATCCATGCTTTAGGTAATACATTATCAATATATAATATAAATAACAATAATTAATATTATAACTAATATATAATAATAATTCCAATAATATATTGTCCTTAACCAATATATAATAGTAATAGTAATTAATATTATCTAATATTTCATAATAACCGTCAAAAGTTGGGTTTAAACACTTTTACCTAATATCATAACTAATATACACATCCATCCTTTAAATAATACATGACCAATATATAAGAGTAATACTAATTAATATTATAACTAATATATAATAATATTATGTTATAATTAATATTTTATGATAATACTCAAAAGTCGAGTGCAATAACTTTTAACTAATATGATAACTAATATTAATATATAATACTATTATATTATAATAATAATGCTATACACCCTGAAAAGTTGGGTCAAATAACTTTTAAGATGGAATTGTGTATTTAATTTTATTTCCTTATTTTGAGTGAAAACGCTACATCAAACTTCATCCTCATAAATTGATTTTAATATAAAATATATATTTAAGGTAGCTTTGATAAAAGTGAAATAACCTTGGGCAACTTCGATAAAAGTAAAATAGTATAAAAAAATTGTCTACATGGCATTTTTTTTATCATTTTCCTTAGGAGGCCCATTTTTCACCCAAATTTCCTCTAATTGCATAATTTTGGATCAGTGGTATCAAATCAATCTGGTTTTTGTTGTCTCAATGCATGTCCCCAACGAGGTCAGGGTATAGAGAGTTGGGTCTCGAACTAGTTTCTCTTGGGGAAGACCACTCTCGCCAATTTAAGTGGCCTCCCATGGTGGAATAAAAGAGAGACGTCGGAGTAGTAAATCCTATTAGGTTGCTCCTTGAGGAATCCCCCGTGCAACAGAGGAACGAAATGATAGATAATTTCGCCTAGATCTTTCGATGCCTACCGACAACGGTTGAGATGCCTCCTTCAAGCAGCCAGTTTAGAGGTAAGATGCCGTTCAATTACAAGTTAACTTTGATATCCCTTTTTTTGAAGGCCAGATAGATGTTGATGCCCTAGATAAATGATTGAGTATGCTGGAAAGGTATTTCTTTGACCACAATTTTTTCGACATGGAAAAGATTATATTTCCACTCCTTAAGGTTGTCCCCCATGTCAAAAATTGGTGAGAAACTTATTGTGAGAAAAACTTAACAGAGGAGTCTGGAATGTTTGAGGTTGATACCACTTGGTCGTCTTTCATATATGTTGTTAAGCAACAATATTACCCTATGGGAAACTATGACGACCAGTGCATGAGATGAACTACACCATGTCAAGAGAGGAACCAAACAATGTCAGAGTTCACAAATACCTTCCACGTCTTGTGCACCATGTTGGGTATCAAAGACTCCAAGCGACATTTGGTTCTGAAATACTGTGGGGGACTACTTAGGTACATCTAAACCAAAATGGAGTTTCTGGACATCTCATCACTAAGAGCAACTTATCGATAACCTATCAAAATCAAGCAAAAATTTAAGTAGAAGTTTGGCCCTACAAATATGCCACAAGGTAAGGGTAACCCTAACTCATAGAACAAATGACAAAACAAGGAAAACTAATCCCAACCATAAGTAAAGAAGGGGAATGGAAAAAGAAAGGACATGGAGAAATGGTGCGAGTTCCATAATATCCTTTGGCACAACATTGATGAATGTCGCTCAAAGCAGTCATTGTTGCCTGAGATAAAATATTCGAATTCAGGTCCTGGTTTCGACGATGATTCAAAACCCGGTGTTGCAGTTATAGATGCGAGGGAAGCAAATCATTGATGTAGAAGCTAACATCACCATTGCTACCACAAATATCCAGTCCGACGATCTAGAGGAGTCGGAGGAAGGTGGGTGCCTATTCCACTTGCAGATGTGGGTAGAGGGAACTCCACTACATTTCATTGTTGATAGTGGAAGCCAAAAGAACCCGATTTCGACAGAAGTTATCAAACGATTGAAGTTGCTAACAACACCACACCTGCAACCCTACAACATTGGCTAGCTTAGACAGGGACGAAACATACGCGTCAATCAACACACCGCCTACACTACAACATCAAGCCCTTCACAAATAAGGTATGAATCTAGACCTTGTGGTGTCATTATTACTATGGGAAAACAACTATACAAGATACCATAGGAAATCCCCACTAGTGAAGTCTCCTTCAACACACCTAAGGATAGTAGAAAGGTAATCTCCCATATAGGGATATGTGTCCTCTTTGCGATTTTATTTAAAGGTGATCGAAAGATCACAACAATATCCACAACCTCCACAGAGAGCCTCTCTATATAACAAAAGTAGGTGGACAAGATCGTGGAAGCAAATGGTGAAGGTACGAGAAACAGTTACACCGTTCTTCAATCACTAGGGGTCCAAGTGTTAGCTCTAGGCTACTCACTCTCCCAAGGAGCTGAAACAACCTTGTGTTTGTCTCAGGTATTTTAAGTGTCCCCCACTCACAACAACCTGTGTGATTCCTTAGGACAAGAAACTATGGTTACCACTTCATAATCGGTGACCGGGTAGAATAGTCGTCAGTCCAGGATAACTCACATAGACTAGCTATCTCAGAAGAGTGATGTCAACCCGAGGACTTGTCACTTAACCAAGACACAGTAATGTGCTCATATCCCACCAAAGAAGCAAGAGGGGGGCTACCACCCTTACTAATTCGGATTGACCTCGTGCTCAACTCTTGTGTTAGAAGCGCTTTCCCGGCTAGCACACTTTGTCACTAATGGATTTAAATCCCGTTAATCAATGTTAGTTTCAAATTTTGTGGCTTTGGAGTGTTACCTCACCATCTTAACCCAAATCCCTAGCCTAATCTTGTTGGCGATACCAAAGATAAAATCTTGGTTGTTTTTAGATTAAGCGTGGATTTTAAAGGTAATTCGATTAGTTTCGAGGAGTGGCGGTGAAACTGATGATGTTGCGACTTATGCTACTGAACCAAACCAATGCACAGATGCTTTTAATCCTATCTTTTCATTCGATGAACTTCTATACTATAGGAGAGTAAGAGGTTCATTACGATCCCTCAGATGTGTGTATTGCAAAATCACTTTCAAAAATTTGAAATCACTTTCATTTTTCAATCAAGGGTTCAAGAGGTTGGTTTCAATTATTACTAATTAGAGATGAAAAATGTTTGAATATTCAATGTTTTTCCGTGTTTCCAATAAGTCTCTTAAACTGATGTGTACATGTAAGAATGTGATTCAATTTTTATTTTTCCTCACAAGCATTTACACTTGAGATCCACTTTATTGTTCATAGGACCACTCGAAAGCGCAAGTGAAGAGGATACTTGTGGCTCGACTATATGCTTCAAAATTTTAAAGGTGTCTTATTACACTTGAGATCCACTTTCTTGTTCACAAGACTGCCCGAAAGCGCAAGTGAAGAGGATACTTGTGGCTCGACTATATGCTTCAAAATTTCAAAGGAGTCTTATTACACTTGAGATCCACTTTCTCGTTCACAGGACTGCCCAAAAGCACAAGTGAAGAGGATACTTGTGGTATTCAAAATGTATTAGTTAGGATTTCAGGTTGTGTGGCAAATTAGCAATTTTATTTGACTTCACATGTTCATTGCAATAGATCACTATGTTCATTGCAATATATATGGGTTTTGTATTATATAAATGCTTTTTCATCAAGATAATAAGATGCAGGCATTTGTTAGTACACTAAGTAAGGATGCTTGCATGTTGTATTATGGTCTTCATGATAAAAGCATTACATCTCTTAAAAATTTCTTAGATTTTTTTTTAAGAGGTGGCATAATGTGAAGAAGATATGATGACTCTTAGAGAAAATTTCAACTCAAAATGAGCCTTTCAACCCTAATTCAAATTCCATGTCATTATGTGTTAGCTAATAAAATTGCTTTAAAATTCAAATACCGTATAGGTCTTAAACAATCTTCTAATATAAACTTGGGGATAGATGAAATTTTTTAATAATATAAGTTGTCTACCCACTTCCCAAGCTGCTCGAAATTATCTTGGATATTGAAAATGAAATTAATATGCTAACTGATTTTAGGTAATACTTCTCTCATATATAATATATAATAGTAAAAATAGTTAATATCATAACTAATATATAATAATATTACTCGGTACAATAACTTTAACTCAACTCAAAAACATTACTCGGTCCAATAATTTTAACTAGGTTCAAAAATATTACTTAGTCAAATACCCATCCATGCTTTAGGTAATACATTATCAATATATAATATAAATAACAATAATTAATATTATAACCATAATATATAATAATAATAACAATAATATATTATCCTTAACCAATATATAATAGCAATAGTAATTAATATTATCTAATATTTCATAATAACCATCAAAAGTTGGGTTTAAACACTTTTACCTAATATCATAACTAATATACACATCCATCCTTTAAATAATACATGACCAATATATAAGAGTAATACTAATTAATATTATAACTAATATATAATAATATTATGTTATAATGAAGCAAGGTGTTGAATCCCTTCAAATAAAATATTCTTTAGAAAAAGCAAATGGAAGTAATAAATATCATCTTTTCGGGAGAGTGAAGAAATGCCATCACGAAGGAATACTATACCAATCTAATTCGATTGCTAGGCGCATGACGAGGAGGCTGAGGAGCGATTACTGTTCGCTGGGGCGACCTGCCTGCTTGGGCGACCTGCCCAAGAAGAGGAGGAGGGCAGCTCTTTGTGGGACGAGGCTGGACCAGCCTGACAATCTGCCTGAGCCAATCAAATAAGCTATTGACAGAGGGGGAGATCTCTGAATCAATGTATTGAATTCGGATCGGAGGGAGTAGGGCATCAAGATGGTGGAGGAGGTAGGAGACTCCCTGCCTACTCGATTGGAAGCCTTCGATAGGCTAGTCACCAGCCATGGCAAGCGATCAGGCAAAAGAGAAGTGCATAAATTTGTTAAACGTATAGAAGACGTACCGGAGGTAGCCCTCCCAGCGGAAGAAACAATCCGAGTTGCCCTATCTTTGCCCTTTAAGTGCAGAGGTTGCCACGAGTACGGGCACTTCATCCGAAACTGCCCTAAAACTCTGGAAAGCCAACAGGAGAAAGGGGAAGGATGGAATAGGGTGAACAGATCTAGAACCAAAAACTAAACTGGTGGGGGCCCTAAGAAAGGTGAGGGGAGCGGCCTATCCGAAAAATCCCAAGAGCCTCCAAGATCTATAGAATCAGTAGAAGCACGAGAGGAACCCATAGAAACAGAAGATAGATCTAGCCCCGAAAAGAGCAAGGAACCGGAAACAGTCTTCTCAGACCAAGGGAGAGACAATGAGGAAGATACAGCAGAAACAAAAGCAGTAGAGAGTCAGGGTAAATCTGATGAAGATCTGGACTCGGAAGAGGATGATGAGGAAGAAGGGGAAATTGAAATAATAACTCCACGAATAATGAAAACAAAAGGTAGGGAATCTAGAAAAGAAGTACAGGAACAAGCAACATACAAGGATAAGCTGGTAGGATCCCAGCTAACCTTGGAAAAGCTGCTGAGAAACTCAAGAAACACTCGCCAGCAGGGGCATGCCTCGAAAGGGATGCCTACGGCTCCAAAAAGTAAGTAATGAAAACTATTTCCTGGAACTGCAGAGGGCTCGGTAGCAAAGGCAAGGAAGAGGCTATGCTAGACCTAATCTCTCTCCATCATCCAGACATTCTGCTGATTCAGGAAACCAAGTTGGAGGATACAGCTTTCCTCCAAACAAGTAAAAAAATTTGGAAAAAAAAGGAGCAGCAGCATTAAGCTCCAGAGGAGCATCCGGGGGTATAGGAACCCTATGGGATGATAGAAAATTCGAAGCATTGGTCATCAAAAACAGCACTCATTGGATCCTCATAGTGCTGAAGCAAAAATACACCAATTCTCTGGTAAGTATAATTAACATATATGCTCCGAATTCTTACAATGAAAAAATAAACTGTTGGACTCTTCTCCGTGAAGAACGAAATAATTTGCAGGGTAATGTCATTTTGGCCGGGGATCTGAATCTCATTCTTAGTCCGAATGAAAAAAGAGGGGGATCTAGATTCATAGACCCAACCAAAGACATAGTGGAAGACCTCATTACGACCTGGGACCTTATTGATATCAAACCATCCATCAGGAAATACACATGGACCAACAGGAGGTTTGGTCCGGGGCATATTGCAGCCAGACTTGACCGATTCTTGATCCAGGATAACTTCCTCCTGCAAGGTTTGAATATATCCTCCAAAATCCTTCCCTTCAGAGGCTCTGACCATAAGCCTATCCAACTAGAAATGATGCAAGAAAAAAACCTGGGACCCATCCCGTTCAAATTTAACCCCATGTGGGCCAAGCGTGATGACTTCCTTCAGCTCGTAGCAGCCACGTGGGCCCAGCCGGTCACAGTGTCTTCCTTCTTCGTATGGGAGGAGAAGCTGAGGAGGCTTAAAAATTCTTTAAAATGCTGGTCCAAATCGCTCCCAAACCCAAACTCGGTCAAGCTTCAGGCTGCCCACGAACTAGAGACGCACCAGGCAGCTATGGAGGAGAAAGAAGTAACCTTAATTGACATCCAAAAAGAGACAAAGCTGCATCTAAACCTTCATGCGGCATGCAGAGAGGAGGCTGAATGCTGGCGTCTCAAATCTAGATGCAAGTGGCTGAGAGATGGTGACAGAAACTCAGGATTCTTCCACAAACTGACTGAAGTTAGAAAAAATCAGAATTATGTACGAGAGATTCACTCCAATGGTAATATAATCAGCCAATTTGAAGAAATTAAAACCGAAGCCACCCAATATTTTAGCGCGCTGTACACTGAACAGCCTATTTCCAGCGAAGATCAGATCCTGAATCTTGTTCCTAAATCTATTCACAGCAGTGATAACGACCTCCTAAATCAAGCCATCACGTTGGAGGAGATTAAAGAAACTGTAGATACCATGGAGGAGGACAGGTCACCAGGACCTAACAGATATAACGTGAACTTTATCTCTATCTATTGGGACATTGTTAAAAAAGATTTACTCATAATGGTCAGAAAATCTAAGAGCTGTAATAAGATCGGAGGGAGCACTAATTCAGCCTTCTTGGCCCTCATTCCGAAGGAGAAATACGCGAAGACCTTTGATAGGTTTAGGCCAATATCACTGTGTAATATAGGGTATAAAATCATCACAAAGATCATGGCAACAAGACTAAAGCACATTCTGCCAGCCATTATCCCGGAGAATCAGGGTGGATTCATCAAAGGCTGGAAAATTGGGGATAATATCATTCTAGTGCAAGAAGCCATCCATTCTAGTCTGAAGAACGGAGACAAGGAATGGCGGTGAAATTAGACCTGGCAAATTCTTTTGACAGAGTAAGTCATTCATTCCTCCTACAAGTAATGCGGAGATTCGGATTTGATGCCAATTTTGTCTCTTGGGTCAAGGCTTGTATCAGCAAGCCCTGGATTTCCCCCCTCATTAATGGTAGAGCTGCTCCCTTTTCCCAAGCTACGAGAGGCCTGAGGCAAGGATGCCCGCTCTCGCCCCTACTCTACGCCATTCAGGCCTCGGTTCTCAGCTTCCAATTGGAGCATGCTAGACTAGAGCAGGAGCTGCCAGGCTTAAGGTTGGCCAGAGGAGTCAAAGATATCAACCACTCTCAGTTTGCCGACGATACTATTTTAATGGGAGGTGCCAGCCAGATTATAGCCCGTCGTTTCAAAACTGAACTGACTCGTTACTGCCAGGCCTCTGGAAGTAAAATTAATCTTATAAAAAGTCAGATTTTTGGCTGGAACATTAACGCGAGGGAAATGTCAGATATGGCTAGAATCCTAAACATGAAAGGAGTTGTAAGCTGGGATTCATTCAAATACCTAGGGGTGCCAATTGCTAAAACCAAGTCCAAGACCTCGGATTGGAGCCCCATAGTTGAAAAATAAAAAAGAAAATATCAGGCTAGGGGACTAACTGGCTGAATCTAGCGGGGAAGGTTGTTTTAATCAAAGCTGTCCTGAACGACTACTTGGTCTATCAATGCTCTCTGCTTTTAGCACCGGGCAAAATCATAAACCAAATAGAGGCATTACTGAAATCCTTTCTCTGGAATGGGGGGAACAATGAAGGAGGTAAAAAGTATGCCCTGGTAAGCTGGAAAACCGTTAAGCTGCCCAGAAATGAAGGAGGCCTTCAAATTAGGGACCTCAAACACCAAAATTTGGCCACTGGGGCCAAATTACTCTGGAATCTGCTAAAATCTAAACCATCCTGGTGTAGTCGAGCCCTTAGAATCAAATATTTCCCAATATCTAGGCTGAGAGGCCTGGAAGGTGACCACGTAAAGAAAAAAGGATCTCCCATCTTCATTCTGTGCAAAAAATCGCTGTATCAGTTTGTGGAGAATTTATATTGGGTTCCAGGTAATGGAAAAGAAATAAATTTATGGAAGGACACGATCCTTGGTAAGCCACCTCCACGCCTACCTCGTTTACAAATGTGGATGGAGACGAGAGCACTGTCCACGTTATGGAGCATTTCAGAATGGGACGTGAACTACCCAAATCGATGGCTATCCTGGGCACTGCAGGACTGTCCAGAGGAGTTGGAAAACGATAAATCAAAGTTGATCAGTCACTTGGCTGGGATAGCTCCCATCTCCAAATCCTCGAAAGATAGACGTGGATGGGGACAGCGCAATGTCAATTACACAACAGCAGAGGGGTATAACGTGTTTGCTGCAAATTACAATGTACCAGCGAATCCTAGAATCTGGAATCACAATTGGAACAACAGAACATTGCCTAAAATAGATGTGTTCACGTGGACATTAATTCACCAGAGATTGCTGACTGGAGAGAATATGGAGAGAAGGGGGATAGCAGGGCCTTTTAGATGCCCCCTTTGTGCGGCAAATTCAGAGTCAATTTCTCACCTCTTCTTTAACTGCTCATATTCAATCTCAATTTGGAAGGAAGTAATGCTGAACGAAGATGACGGATTTCAATGGAATGGAAACAATCAGGATTTTTTCATCAATTGGGAAAATAGGTATAAGGGTGAGCTGGGGCAAAAAAAAGGATTGAGAGCCTGCTGGTCAAAATTGCCCAAAATTGTTTGCTGGTGCATCTGGTTAGAAAGAAACCAGTGAATTTTTCAAAATAGGAGTCAACCAGCGTGGAGGGTAACGGTAAAAATCAATGCTCTATTAGGTGAGGTGGTAAGATGCACCATGAACCCGTATAATAAAGCCAAGCTGACAGAGAAAGAAAAAAATGGATGCAAAGATTCAATATTCAGGAAAAGAATTGCACAGTCATTAAAAAATTGGAGAATTGGGAAATCAGATTGGACAAGTCCCAATTCGAAAACTGGTTAAGAGAAAGAAAGATATTCAATTTGTTCTTTGACGGAGATTCAAAAGGGAATCCGGGGAAAGCGGGAGGAGGAGTTGTCATAAACCCCACAGGGAAAGTGGAAATCGAATATTCATGGAACATTGGACATGACTCCAATAATATGGCAGAAGCATACGGGCTATGGCAAGGCCTTGAGCAGATGCAAAAAGTAGGAGCGGATGAAGTTTTGGTTATCGGAGATTCGAGGCTAATTATCCAAGCAGTGAGAGGAGGAAGAAGAAGCAAAAATGGGCAAATGGAAAGACTGTTAAACAGAATCAGATATTTGATCAAAAGGTTCAAAAAGATCGAATTCTATCATGTTCTCAGGGAGCTTAATATGCGGGCGGACAAAGCAGCTAATAAATTTATAGAAATACGGTGCTACGAAATCAAGGTAAACTCAAAGATAAGTCTGGAAATACCACCATAATGTCTAAGGATGGGAAGTATGAGCAGATTTTGTATTCTTGAATAGTGTTTTTAAAACTGGATTTCTCATTTTAATATAACCGTTTTTGTTAAAAAAAATAAAAATAATATTATGTTATAATTAATATTTTATGATAATACTCAAAAGTCGAGTCCAATAACTTTTAACTAATATGATAACTAATATTAATATACAATACTATTATATTATAATAATAATGCTATACACCATGAAAAGTTGGGTTAAATAACTTTTAAGATGAAATTGTGTATTTAATTTTATTTCCTTATTTTGAGTGAAAACACTACATCAAACTTCATCCTCATAAATTGATTTTAATATAAAATATATATATTTAAGGTAGCTTTGATAAAAGTGAAATAACCTTGGGAAACTTCGATAAAAGTGAAATAGTATAAAAAATTGTCTACATGGCATTTTTTTTTATCATTTTCCTTAGGAGGCCCATTTTTCATCCAAATTTCCTCTAATTGCATAATTTTGGATTAGTGGTATCAAATCAATCTGGTTTTTGTTGTCTCAGTGCATGTCCCCAACGAGGTCAGGGTATAGAGAGTTGGGTCTCGAACTAGTTTCTCTTGGGGAAGACCACTCTCGCCAATTTAAGTCGCCTCCCATGGCAGAATAAAAGAGAGATGTCGAAGCAGTAAATCTTATTAGGTTGCTCCTCGAGGAATCCCTCGTGCAACAGAGGAACGAAACGATAGATAATTTCTCCCAAATTTTTCGATGCCTACCGACAACAGTTGAGATGCCTCCTTCAAGCAGCTAGTTTAGAGGCACGATACCGTTCAAGTTACAAGTTAACTTTGATATCCCTTTTTTCGAAGGCCAAATAGATGTTGATGCCCTAGATAAATGATTGAGTATGCTAGAAAGGTATTTCTTTGACCACAATTTTTTCGACATGGAAAAGATTATATTTCCACTCCTTAAGGTTGTCCCCCATGTCAAAAATTGGTGAGAAACTTATTGTGAGCAAAACTTAACAGAGGAGTCTGGAATGTTTGAGGTTGATACCACTTGGTCCTCTTTCATATATGTTGTTAATGAACAATATTACCCTATGAGAAACTACGACGACCAGTGCATGAGATGAACTACACCATGTCAAGAGAGAAACCAAACAATGTCAAAGTTCACAAATACCTTCCACGTCTTGTGCACCACGTTGGGTATCAAAGACTCCAAGCGACATTTGGTTCTGAAATACCATGGGGGACTACTTAGGTACATCTAAACCAAAATGGAGTTTCTGGACATCTCATCACTAAGAGCAACTTATCGATAACCTATCAAAATCAAGCAAAAATTTAAGTAGAAGTTTGGCCCTACAAATATGCCGCAAGGTAAGGGTAACCCTAGCTCATAGAACAAATGACAAAACAAGGAAAACTAATCCCAACCATAAGTGAAGAAGGGGAACGGAAAAAGAAAGGACATGGAGAAATGGTGTGAGCACAACACTAATGAATGCCGCTCAAAGCAGTCATTGGTGGCCGAGATAAAATATTAAAATTCAGGTCCTGGTTTCGACGATGATTCAGAACCCGGTGTTGTGGTTATAGATGCGAGGGAAGCAAATCATTGATGCAGAAACTAGCACCACCATTGCTACCACAAATATCCAATTCGACGATCTAGAGGAGTCGGAGGAAGGTGGGTTCCTACTCCACTTGCAGATGTGGGTAGAGGGAACTCCACTACATTTCATTGTTGATGGTGGAAGCCAAAAGAACTTGATTTCGATAGAAGTTATTAGACGATTGAAGTTGCTAACAACACCACACCTGCAACCCTACAACATTGGCTAGCTTAGACAAGGACGAGACATACTCGTCAATCAACACACCGCCTACACTACAACATCAAGCCCTTCACAAATAAGGTATGAATCTAGACCTTGTGGTGTCATTGTTACTATGGGAAAACAACTATACAAGATACCAAAGGAAATCCCCAGTAGTGAATTCTGCTTCAACACACATAAGCATAGTAGAAAGGTAATCTCCCATATAGGGAAATGTGTCCCCTTCGCGATTTTATTTAAAGGTGATCGAAAGATCACAACAATATCCACAACCTCCACAGAGAGCCTCTCTATATAACGAAAGTAGGTGGACAATATCGTGGAAGCAAACATATGCACCTTCACCACACCTATCAAGGTTCCATTACATTGTTGGGTCAAGAACTTAATTGATTTGGTACTCGATCCACCTTACAACATTACTGGACATAGATATTTCCAGGTGTGTTTGAGGTTCCAACTAGTGGCCCCAGTTGATATAGCTCTACCATTTGCTCTAGGAGGAATTTGCCCCCGCTCGCACTAAGGAATATAAGGCTACTCGTTTTGTTGAACGGATTTCGCACTTTCGTCGACAAGTCTATGACATTTTGGAGAAATCCCATGCCAAGTGTAAGTAGCAACATGACCAACATCGAGTTTCGAACAAATTCAAGGTGAGTAATAAGGATTGGTTGCATTTGTAGAAAGAGTGGCTCACTAGAAGTAAAGTAAAATGTCACAGAAGCTTCCCCATCAGATGCAAAACTTAATGCAATGAAAATGATCACTTCCTAAGGGGGGAGGATTGATCCAAATGAATACCGGTGGCCACCGGCCACCTATTCCACTAGCTCAAAAACAAATCTTCCAATTTGGTAGTTTTTGCATGGGGTTTCATGACCAAATCTTTCGGGGTCGTTTTGAGGCCCTAGACGATGTATTTTGGTGACTCAACATTCTAGACATAGCCAAATGAAGGTTTAGATAGGATAAATGTGTACTTTTCGGCTAGACCTTTTCAACGAGCCTCCAAACACCCTAAACGGTGATCATATGCAAAAGTTGTGCTCGTGGGAATTTGACACCTCAACTAACCACCTTCGGGTCACCAAACCTTTTTACGATTAATCTCCTAGGGTTAGGTTTTTCATGTCATGCTTATGATAAAAATTCACTTTAGCCTTCTTTTGTAACCGTCTTGGCTTGAGTAAGCGTAGTCGTCACATATCTTCTCAGGCATAAAGCCACCACCATTCTAATTGTTTTTATTTTACAGTGTGTTCTATTTCAATCATTTAATAGAAGTTGAGTTTACTATATCACTATGTTCCTTACAATATATATGGACTTTTATTATATACATGCTCTTTCATTTCGTTCTCACATAATTCTGAATCACTTTGAAAAATTGTGGTTTTTCCATAGAATTTGTAATGTCGTCATTTAGATTTATAGTTTGATTGAATCAATTGAATCAACCTTTTATTTGGACTATTTATCTACGGAATTTTTGTCTTTTCTATAATATCATCCATTCTCTCTATACTCAAAACGCATGTGTAAGCACTTATATTATCATCCATTCTCTCTATACTCAAAACGCATGTGTAATCACTTATTATCTTGCAGCAAGGAAAACGTAAAATATATCTCTTTGTAACGAAATATTAAACCTCTGGTCAAGATACTCATTTATGTTTCTTAGACTATTCTTGGTGGAGCTTCTTTTATATTGTGGATAAATCATTTTTTTCTCGTCTTTACTCCTCAAACATATCTCCTTTGTAACGAAATATTAAACCTCTATTCAAGATACTTATTTATGTTGCTTAGACTATTCTGGGTGGAGCTTCTTTTATATTGTGGATAAATCATTTTTTCCCGTCTTTACTCCTCAAACCAGATTTTAAATTTGTCCAAGCAATTATCTCAATCTCTAAAGGGACAAATACAACATTGAATTTGTCAAAGTATTTTCGAAAGATATGCAATTTGATGGTTTAGGTTAGAGTTTCGCTGGAATATGTGAAGGTAAGTATTTGGAGGAGGCGAGAATTCAGCTATTTGGAGAGCATTGCTCTCCAGGGGCTTGCGGGTCTTCTGTTTTTTTCGGTTTTGACTCATATATGTGAAAGTTATTTCTTGTTGATTAGTCATGACATTTGACTATGAGAGATGACCCTGGCCTTGCCTTGGTTAATGCCTCTGGGCTCTTGTTATCTTCCCTAGGGTCATACCTGGTTGATAGTGATGCAATGAGTTTATGAGAAGATCATTTCAGGTACATTATGCCTGGGTTCGTCAGTTGTAGGTTCTGAAGGAACACATTCTCTTTGTTTTTGCTATCGTTGTAAGTTGTATTTTCTGGCTAGTTGTTAGTTGTTAGTTGTTAGTGGCCACTTGTTTGGTCCTGATGTTCCCTGATGATGCACACAATTCCTTTGATTCAATAGAATACCAAGGAGTGTTTTTTTCGTCTGAAGAAAAAAAAAAGGGTTAGAGTTTGGCTGGATCATCTTTTAATCTCGAGCATTGAGACATGAGTTTGTCCATTTTTCTTTCTATACAAACACAAAATGTTCACATGTTCAAGTTGATGGAATGTTTGTAGTGAATTACTTTTTTTTACACATGAAAATGCAGAGCTTTGAACTTATTTACCCACCAAAATACATACAAACTGTGCTGAAAATACAAACTAAGGCGAAATACAAACTGCACCGAAAATCAAACTGGGGATTATCAAGAATCATCCGTCCAAGCGAACCAATACACTCTCCCCATCGAGACTCGTAGTGAATCACTTAACATGTCGTGGTGTCGCTTTTTAAAGAGTACCGGTTGTAACTCTCCTTGAACATTATTTAATCTCTTGTTTATGGTGCTTAGTATGTTTTATATTACTATGTTAAACCCTTATGGTTGACACAATAATTTAAAACATTATATTCTTCACATAATTGGCCATTACATTATCAGAATTTCAAAATTAATCATGAAAATTATTTTTCTCTCATCGAAATGACAATGAATTGTTAGTTTTTGTAGTTCATTGTAGATGCAAATTTTTTATGGATCTATCTACTAAATAAATAAAAATAATTCATTATTGATAAAGGTTAGGGAGTAAAATATTATTTCAAGATTAACTTTGCACAAATTAGGATAATTGATTTTGATAAAAGCTGCTTGCAGTCAAAGGTGAAGTAAGTGATTTTCCGTTATAATTGAACATGCAGTCTATGGTTATGATGAAAAAGAAGGCTTGTGTTTGTCCACCTATCAGGTGTAACCATGGAAACCTTTGATGCTAAGACCATAATCTAAACACTCATGGAAAGTGAGAGCCATCAATCATTTCACATGGGCATATTTGTTAGCTGCTCACTATTCCTCACTCCACAACCCACTCCTCTCCGACGTCAAAATATGCAATTAGTAAAATTTGCAGTGTTTTAGAGTGTGAGCATAATTTGTCTGTCGTTGAACACATTCACATGGAGAAGAGAAACTACTTGGAATAACAATGGTTGAATGATCTTGTCTTCATGCATCGCAACCTTCCACTTATGCACAACCAGTTGTTGAACAAAATCCTTGATGCATATCCCATTGTCTAGATGCAATTGATCCCTTCTTGGAGTTGATAGTGGAAATTTTGCCATAGAATTTGATGATGATTAGTTTGGGGGGATGGGTGTGAAGGATGATCCAATAGTATCACGAAGCACCTATGCTCATTTCTCTACAAGATATGAGCACAGGGTATATAAGAGTGAGGAATATCATGCCTTCCCAACGCCTTGGTGTTTTGAAATTGTGTGTGTGTGTGTATGTTGAAGTGTCTTGATTTTATGGTCTACATGTCTAGTGTTGAGCATTTGTATCCCTATGTAAGGGGACTTCATACATATTAGATTTGATGTATTCATTATTACATGTTGAATATTATGTCGAGTCTCCTTTTCTTTTCAACCATTTTGCAGAAGTGTATCTACAAACTTTATAGGGTATGAGATTCAAGCACAATGATGGTATCTAAGAAGCTAGAGCTAGACACTATGACATATGAGAGTCATATTGGGTTTTACAAGTTATTATATGCACATTAACACGTGGATCCAAAAATTGAGGGACATAACAAATAAGTGTGTAAAGAAAAGTATCACACATGTAACAAAACAAATGAGTAATACGTGCAACACAAGCACCCAACGACAAAATTTATAAAGGAGTTAGGCCAAGATATATTTATTTAATATTTAAAAAATGTTTAATATATTAATCATCATGGTTGAAATGCATAATGATGGGGAAACATGCTCATATCTATCATTAAGAATGTCAGCCTTGCTAATTTGTTGAGTGTGCATTTGAAACATATAAGTTCCAAACTTACTTATAGAGGGGAAAACAAAGGCAATCACACAAGAATGTGTTATTAAATGCTAGTCTAGGAAACAACATCATTGTGTGGGTAGTAGTGACAACATTAAACAAATATTAGGCATAAACAAGGCATATTGATTTGCACTTGCTTAGTGGAAGTCCCACCAAATCTATGTGGATTGTTACATTGGAAGAAGCTTGGTTCAACAAAAACCCTTGGATGACTCGTTTGATAGTCCATGGTTATAGTTTATGCTTTAATTCTAGATTGGAAGAGGACAAAATTAGATCCTTAATTCGGGAATTTTTATGCTTTAAATCTAGATTGGAAGAGGACAAAATTAGATCCTTAATTCAGGAATTTTTGTTGTTGTCCACAGCCTTTCCACCTGCCAATTCCTCCCACGATCCTCCTCTTCGATCCCTTCACCGTCCCTACCTCCTACCATTCTCCTTCTACGCGGGCAGGCCACCACCCAGCTGCCCAAGGGAGCCCACGTGAGCCTGGGCTGCATGCACACCACGTGGTTCAACTGAAACTATCCAGCTAATTCAACTGGTGGGACAAGGACAAATGTTGGGGGCGCAACGTGAGCTCATGCAGGCCACCGCCCAGCTGCCCAAGGGAGCCCATGTGAGCCTGGGCTGCATGCACACCACGTGGTTCAACTGAAACTATCCAACTACCAGCTTCATTCAACTGGTGGGACAAGAACAACTGTTGGGGGCACAACGTGAGCTCTTGGAAAATTGCTCAAGTGGGTTGTTTGGCGTAATAAAGACTTTTATTTCATCTCCTTCCTGTACTTCTTTCTCTCGAGTGAGATAGATTGAAAGAATTTTCTTTGCTCGCTCCTTGACAAGAACAACTGTTGGGGGTGCTGAAGCTCCTTTTAAACCTAACTTGATGGGTTATTGTTTGGAACCTGAAGTGAGATATATGTCATGTTCCTGGATATTTGATACTCCCAACCTAGAGGCACTCCATCTTGATGATATGGCTCACACTATGCCTGTAATATTCTAAGGCTTACCCTGTCTAAGTTTCAGATGGAGCATGGCTCAAATCCTTGGATGCAAGGTTTCCCTTGTTGGGGATCTTGCTTCCTGCTGATGAGTCACAAATAAGTATTTGTGCAGGTGGGCTTAGGAGAATAGCTTTGTTTCTTTGTGGCGAATACATCGGCAGCAGCAACCATTGTTTTACCAAAGAGATGGCACATGCATGGTTTGAAAAGGGTTCTTGCTTGTTCTTAGGCATCCATTGCACCTATTTTAAGATGACCAAAATGGGATTGACTTTAAAGGCTCTGTTTTGAACCAGTTTGTAAGGATTTCCACAAATGTGTAAATTCATATGACCTGGTTTTTACAAAATAGACTTTTTGACAAAAATATCTTGTCTCTGTATGTTTTCTTGTAGCCACCTACAAAAAAAACACATCAGATAATCGCCAGAACTGTAAAGTTTGTCAGTGAACATGGAGGGCAGTCAGAAATTGTTCTAAGGGTCAAGCAAGGAGTAATCTAGTTTTTGGGTTCCTAATGCCTGAACACCATCTTCATGTATACTTTAGGTTTCTGGTTGATCATCCTGAAGTTTTGGATGCTGATAACAAAGCTGATAGGAAACATGTTGAGAAGGGAAGTGTTCAAGGAGAGGGCCTCTCCCTTCTTGGATTAGTGTATGGTACCGTAGATGATGAAGATGAAGGAACAACGCAAGTCTCTAGAGACTCGAAAGAGGGGGGCTCCTCCATCCAAGATTGCTCTGTTGATAATAATGCTTGTAGCACAGATAGCGGCATGGCTTTAGAGAAAGCACAATCTTTAATAAGAAAAGAATTTCAAGAGGACATTTCTAGTACTAAACAACATACAGCTCTAAAACATGATGATGCATCTATCATAGACCGGGCATTTGATTTAGAGGGTTCTAGACATCCTTCTGGTGACAGTTTAGGAACACATGCTTCACCTT
Organism: Pseudotsuga menziesii; assembly: GCA_001517045.1. Taxonomy (NCBI): domain Eukaryota; kingdom Viridiplantae; phylum Streptophyta; class Pinopsida; order Pinales; family Pinaceae; genus Pseudotsuga; species Pseudotsuga menziesii. The sequence continues at coordinate 63,373 of LPNX010179592.1, read as the reverse complement.
CACATGAATCGGCAAGAAATTATACACAATTTGTTCAGACCTCAGGAAATCAAGTTCGTAAGGAAATTGCGCCAATATTGGAACCACCATCATTCTTAAAGCGTGTAGTAGAAAAGATGGTTGAATTTATTGCAAGGAATGGAAAGGAATTTGAAGGCATTATTGTCAATCAAGATAGAGTGAGCGGACAGTTCCCGTTTCTTCTGCCTACTAATCAGTATAATCCATATTATCTCAAAGTCCTCGAGGCAGCACAACAGGTATGCATTCACATATGCTTATTACATTGAATTTCTACATGTTGAGACCAACGCAACTATTGTTTGGTCCTACTAGAATGTTGCTATTTTGCAATCAACTATTGTGTATAATGTTTATTCAAGTTGCAATTATCCATTCATATCCAATGCTTTGAAGTTTTGTCCTCATAATTTTTCAGGGGACCAACCTGTTGAAGCCTCCACAAACTATGTTCTTTTCACACACTGCTCTATGTTCATACGATGTGTCTTTTTCTGTATATTTTTTACACACATCTGGAAATATAACCAGCATAGATCCAACTTAAACCAAACCTGGATTTATTAAGCACAGTTTCTTCTTTTATTAATGTGATCTCAACTGACAAAAATGAGATCTCCATACATGAAGCCTCTCCACAGCGAAACAAGCTCTGATGAGCATCATGATATTGAGGATGATCCATGTGATAGCATCTCCCCAGAGCTCAAGAAATACCAAGAATTCAAATCCTGCTCTGGGGTACACTATTCTGTCACACTAATTAATTAAAACTACATATTGTGAATGAATGAATGAATTCTCAGAAAAGAGCAACGTAGCGTTATATATGATTTCAACTTTTATTTTGTTGAACAGTCGATATTTGTATGCGAAAACGGAGATATTTGTATGCGAAAATGGAGAGAGTTTTCCCGAAGAGTTTGTGGAAACCGCCTATTACAAGGACCTGAATTCCATGGACAGATTGCATCACCGTGTGAGTATTTTCTGATTATTTTTTTCTCCTTTTTCCTTTATTGAAATTGGGTAAATTTAAATTATGGAATTGACAGAGAAGTAGAGGCGAGTGGATGGACTGAACGTATCCCTGTTCATAGCAACCGGGCTACCAATGACTGGATTCCAAAAAGCCTAAGTCCAGAGACGTTCAAATGGGTTAAGTACCAAATTCTATGAAGGCGAAGTACGAAATTCCACGAAGGTGAATTACTAATAATGAATACATGGGAAGCCAATTTCGCCTTTATCCGGAGTTGAGATAGATGGACTGCTGCCGTCGTATCAATCAAAAGCAATTTACATTGACATAAGCCTCGCCAGATGAAGGACAGATATAGCTGTTTTTCAGTCAGAAGGTAGCAGATGAAGAGATGAACATCAATCAGGACCAGATCAAGCAATGAAGGAGCCAGATGACCCCAATCGTCGGACGAAAGCATCCTACGACTGGAAAAAAAAAGCATTAACTCGGGGAGCCGACTCCCACTTGTTGAACGCCTTACGACATAATTATTGTCTGCAGGTTTTGACATTTATTAATATATGTTTATGGATTAATATTTACATATATCAATTGATTTAAGTTTAATTTAATTTATCTTTTCTAATTTGGGATTCAATGGTTAAAGTATCTTTTTTTTCCTCTTTAAATAAGAGATTTTTCATTATATGGTAATAAACTATTTCAACTGTATTTATCAACTATGGTTAATAGAATTTTTTAATATTTTTTATGTACAATAAAATTAAATTATTCTAAAACTTTATTTAGTTACAAAGTCTAAAATAAAACTTTAAATAAATAAAAAGCATTTAAATATTATAAGCATAATATCAACTTCACATTTCTCAAGTTTATTATGTTAAAAATCTATATAACTTTTTTTTTTAAATATTGTTTTCATTTACTCTTTTGCATGTATCAAATCTTTATACTTCATTTCTCAACAAATGATTATATTGGTTATAAATTAATTATAAACTACTACTGCTATTTATCTAATATATATATTTGTGAAGAATACTCTAATATATATTTTTGGCACAATATTTTTTTCATGTTCTCTCATTTCACTTAATATATTTTATAATTAATTTAATTTTGATAAGAAAATCTAAACTTTTAGAATTATATTTTTTTTATATTTGATAGCTATTCTAATTTATAAACTAAACAAAATAATATATAAAAATATTTAAAACAAAACTTAGATGCTAATTTGATTTACATGATCTTTTACATAAGATGCATATACTAAGCTGCTATATTGTTTATTCCAATTTTTAACTTGTTATCCATAAACATGTTTATTCACATATTTTTATATATAGGTACTTTAATTTAAATTTATATTGAATTGGTTCGTGCCTATTTCATGATAAATCGTATTTCCTCAATAACTATGTAATGTATAAATACCTATTTCACAACATATTATATTTTATGAACAATCATGCAATGCTTATTAATTACTTTTCATTTAAAGTCAATCCAATGCTCATAATTTAACTATCCTATACAAAGCGGCAGGGACTAGCTACTATGTAGCACTTGTTTTAAGTTGGCTTTATTTATGCTATATGCAGCGGCCAAAGCTCCTGTTGAAGCACCCTTATCATCCGCCTTGACAGTAGGTATGATATGTTTTGTTCCTATAATTTATTTTGAAAAAACTTAGGTTTTGATGCCATACTTTTAAATAAGAGTGCTAAGGAATACTGGTGTAATTGAGGAGACATTTCATTAAAATACATACTGCAATTCTAAAACTAGATTGTGATATGAGGTTTTCTCTCTTTTTTTTGTCAAAAGAAGTTTAATTTTTTTTTTTTAATGTATTGTTTTGGACTCCTCAAATATTATTACAAGTGAATTTGCACATACCAAAGTCAAGATGCAACATTTTTTTTAATGAATTGGGGTTGCCTATGTATTATTCATGATGCATTCTAATCAAAATTTGATAAAATAAATTCATTGTGTTTTGTTTCATTCATAATTGTAAGCATCTAGTTTTCTAATATAGGTAATTCATTTTATTTTACTTTTATAAAAATGTAATGATGCAAACTTATATGATTTGACATAGTAATTTGAATATATAAAAATTCCTCATAACTCATTTGCTTGTGGCAAAAACTATTTTTTGAGCACATGTTTTTGTGGTATTACTAGATCATCATAATAAGTATATGCTTAGTACATTAGATATATTGGCCATAACTATAAAGCCGGTGAAACTTACGTCATGGTATGTGAAAATTGAAAACCACGGGGTTCAAATTTATTATCAATGTGTTTTTGTGGGTAAGAGCCAAAATTAGGGTAAAAGTAAATGTTTCAATTGATGACTAAAACTACAAGAATAATAAGTGCTATTAAGCTTTAACATAAATCAAATAAATCTTTTTCAGAAGATTGTGAATTTTGGAAAGATGAAGTATTGGAGGTGTACAAAGTGGGATTATGAGCCTCTCATAATATGACTCTAGAGTATTTGTCCAATCACAAGTGTTAACTCAACTGAATATCAAAATAACAAAAACAATTTCATGTTTAAAAAAGTAGAATATTTTCATTAAAACTTATTTTTGAATTATATCAAATTTATCAAAAAAATTGAAAAGAAAATCTTACTTTAATAAATTGTTGAAGCTTGGTTTCAAAGTACATAACACCCAAGAGGTGGTGGTGGGTGATGGGTGGTTAGATTACTTCCTTCATTTAAACTACCACTCATTCAAAACCACTTATCTAGCCTTACAAATATCATAAATGACAATTAAAAAAAATAATTAAACGTCAAAATATATGTAAATTCAACTCATAGGATTTCCAAAACCCACACTCAAAACTATATATGTAACATCTCCAAAAATTCATAATTTTTTTTTTGAAATAGTCTTAGCTGGAGCTCTAAACAATATTTAACATGGTTACGACAACATTTCCAACTTTGTTTAGTCTTGGAATCCTTTAAGCATATGATCTTTAGTTTTTGTGTTTATAGTCATTTATCTATCGTACATAATTTGTTATATTGCGACAACGATATTTATGCGACTTATTATTATAGCGACACTATTTTGATTCATGATACGCCACCTTTATTTACTGTCAGTTAGAGTTTGATATACTTTGTTGGTTTACGTTCTAGTTCTTCTTGTCTTAAAAGTTATGTCGGCAATACTCAATTTGGCGTCGAGTTATGAAGACTAAGTCATAATCTTTCTTCTTTACTTGTCAATTATTCTCTTGATTGTTTGTTAGACTGCTCGATGAGATAAAGGGTTGGGTTAAGGTCTTACTTAGCTTGACAGCTAACGCATAGACCTTTTGTTTTAAACATGCAGGTACCCTAGGAAGGAGATTCCTTGCTTTACTAATAAGACATGATCAAAGATCCTAAGGGACAAGGAGGAATAAAAACAAGTATAACAGAATACACAACAATATCCTAGGTTTTAAACTAGCACAAGCCAAAGGGTGGTGAAAATTTTCAACATTTATTGAAAGTTTGCAAAACATTGGAGTTTGGTTCTTTTGGTTTAAATAAAAATTTCAACATGCAAGCATTAAAGTGCTCACGTGAAGATCCTGCAACTTCCAGCTGGAGAAAAGACCCGTCAAATCTTATACCCTAAAGTTTAACTTACCTCGTTCTCCTTTTTGTGTTGTATTGCTTGATTTTCTGTCGGTGAGAGCCATGGCTACTCGGCTCTGGTTCTTGACATGAGCACTTGGGTTTGTGATGGCTCTGGGCCGTGTTCATGCTCCTTAATGCTCCATGTAAAGAAAGTGTCTCTGCCAGGGTTTTGAATCTGCTTCTCTGTGAATTTGAAAACCAATTGCCGACTGTTGGGGAAATCTCCTTTGTCACTGGTGTTTACAGGTAAATATCTTTTCATTTTTATTTATGTTTTCTAGAATAGTTGCCTCTCTTATACAATGTGGTGTAGTAACTATTTCTGGTGTGGATGAATTCAACAGGATTCTTCATCCATGGCTGCGGCAGAGGGGTATGGCTACTCTTCAAGCAAACAAACGTCCACAAATTCGGTAAGATATGTACCTGTAACCTTTTGGCTCATTGTGGCATCATGGCTATGGGTGTTGCGGCCTTGCGTTATTTAGATGGAATCCATTCCCGCGTTTTCTTGGCATGGTATGGAACCCATCTCTGTGTTTGTCTTTTGGTATGAAAGTGGTAATTCCCTTTGGTAGTCGTGAGACATTTTACTTTGTAGCTGTGAAGACTTTTCGACCGTGGAGTCGAAATGACTATGCAATAAAAGTTTAGCTTGAAAACTATGACATGCTTTAAGTTTTGATTTGAAGGTGTAATAAACAGTTCTACAACTGTCTTTGTAATTGTAAATGTTTGCTTCCTTATTAATAAACCCGTGAGGGATTTTGTTGATGTAATATTACGTTTTCTTAGTAGTTTTGTAGCTTCATTTAATTATAAAAAACTATTACGATCGTGAGGCCTTTAATTAGTTTCATTTTGCTTTGAGAAAGGCCATGAGGCCATTACTTTGTTTCGTTTTTGCTTTGGGAGAGGACATGAGGCCACTGTCAAGTCGATTCAAGTTTTTAAAAGGATGTGATTGTTTTTATAGGAAATATTAAGCCATAAGGATGTTGCGATTTCTTTTGTGTGTTTTTACATTTGCAGATGATAATACTAAAACGGACTTCATCCTGCAACCAGAGCTGTGGCCTGTTGATAACCTCGATTTGGTATTTCTTTTTTATTGAAATAAAAACTTGTATTTTGGCAATGAAGCCCTTGTAATGTAGCTCTGTATTAGTTAATAGAAATCCTTAGCAGGATTCAATCTCTACACTTGGTTATTTACTACTTTACTCTTTAGATTGCAATAATCGTAATTAGGTTTTTTACTGCATATTTTATTTTAAATGCTTTAATTTATAATAAGTTACAGTTGAGGTTTCTTTTTTGGGCCATAATGTTGGAGTATCGGTACAACCTCCACATGGTATAACCTCCGCACCTCTGGGAATATAAAAACAAGTGGACTAACTGCCACTCCTGGTGATACGGCCTTGTGCTGGGTTTCAAATGTTCATCAACATCTGCAGGTTTTGGTGTAACGACAAACCTTACATGGTATCAGAGCATAGGTCTCAGGTTCAATTCCCCCGAGCTACGCCGGAGGCGGGGTGTTGGAGTATCGGTACAACCTCCACATGGTATAACCGTCGCACCTCTGGGAATATAAAAACAAGTGGACTAACCACCACTCTTGGTGATAGGGCCTTGTGTTGGGTTCAAGATGTTCATCAACATCTGCAGGTTTTGGTGTAACGGCAAACCTTACACATAAGGCCAAAGTATGCTATCTCTGTCGTAGATTGCAATTATGATATATTCGATGCAATTATGAGTCGTATGGATATATTATATAAATACATTGATTGGATTTTGTTTTTAGTTTAATGTTTTGGGTTTTGGCTTTGTAAGCCCTTATATATAAATCCTTTGTTCTGTCGAGGGTTACAGGTCGGAACCCTTGATGTATTTAAAATTTAACACTATTTAGATTATTTAAAAGAAATATATATCTAGACTACCAATCTCTTTGAGGGTTTGTCCTTATAGTAATTAAGATGGATTAGTTCAATATAGTTACTTACTAGTTACAGTATGTAGATATATACAACGTTAACCTTTGTAATAAACTTTTGTAGGGTTTTCTCTAGTCTTGATTCGATGTATGTTTTATTCTTTGAACCTAAATTAGCAGAAAGCTAACAATGATAAAAGGAATATAGTAGAGATAAGACTAACTGAATTAGAGGTATTATAATTACTATTCAAGAAAAGGAAAAAGCATAATTTAAAGTTAAAGATTATCCTAACAATAAAGTTCGATCAATAGTCATTAAATGAGAATTCCAAACTTACTAAATTATAACTTTCCTTTCTCAGAACAAATATAGAAATATTTTCATTAAACTGTGTACATGCCAAGCCTACTTATAAACAAATTACAGATATAAAGTTTAAACCATAGATAAATAACAAACAGTTAGAACATGGATAATTTGCAGAAGGGGGACAAACACCCAAAGGAGATCGTTCCACCCCAACCGTCTCCTGAAGTAGCCAAGATTACTTGCTTAGGACCCCCGAGCCTGTTTACTGAACCACTAGGACGAATATCACTGGATAATAGCACATACAGAACTAGCTGCAATTTAATACTTAGTAGCAGACTTAACTCAACAATTCCACTTTAGCTATCCCCTTATCAAATTGCTTGTGTGCTTGATTTTTCACTTTGTAGCAGTCACAAGGTTCATTCCCTTGAAAAGAGAATGTAGTGAGCCTCTTGCTCAATTTGATGGTATTTATAAGATTGCCTAGGTCTTTGGGTCAGTTTTGGAATTAAATGAGCCACTTGCTCAGTTCCCCCTCTGAGGGAACATGACCATAATTTTAGGTATTTTGCTTCCTGCAACAGCTAGAAAGTGAAATGCTAGTGCTGCCATTTGTCAACCAGCCTTCTACAACTGCTCATTCCTCCTAGTGGGTTAGTGAACACTCTTTCAACAGTCTCCTTTGGATAGGTGTCTCTTTTATTTAAATATTAAAATAAATAAATATTCAATTACAATCATCTTTGACCCACTTGGTCATAAAAACTTTACAATAAATTTAACATAATGTCTTCTCGAATATATATATATATATATATATCTGAGTCTTCCTGGAACAGAGCTGGATATGCCTCCCACATATGACTCTCAAATTCCCAGGTTACTTCATCTAGACTAAGGTGTTTCCATTGCATCTTTACTTGTACAATGGTGCGATTTCAGAGAAATTTTTTCCTCTTGTCAAGAATACAGTCTAGTTCCACTTGAAAATCTCCTCTGGGTTCTACCTGAATAACATTCCAGTCAATCACATGAGTTTCATCGTGCACATACTTTTTCAATATGGAAATATGAAAGACATTATGTATTATAATATTAGGTGGCAAAGCTAACTAATATGTCAATGGCCCCACTCTTGCTAATATTTCGAAGGCTCCAATATACATGGGTGCTAATTTAACACAACTCCCCAACTTAAAGGAGTTATTTCTGTGTTTTACCTTGACAAACACATGCTCACCTACTTGGAATTCTTTTGGAGTTCTTTTAAGGTTCCTAATGAATTTTTTGTCTTTCCTGAGCAGTTTTAAAATTGTTTTGTACATGTTTCACTGTTAGTTCCAGTTCTGTTAACAAGTCAAGTCCTAACATCAATCTGCCAACTGGATTACTCCATGTAATGGGAGTATTACATTTCCTACCATACAATATTTCAAAAGGACTAAGTTTAGCTAAAGCTTGATAATAATTAATATACGCAATTCAACTAAGTGCAAATAATCTTCCCATTTCTTGGGATAGTCTCTGACATACATTCGTAACATCTCTTCTAGTGCTCGATTGACTCTTTCTATTTGTCCATTCGTCTGCGGATGATAAGCAGTACATAAATTCAATTTAGTATCTAGTCCCTTAAACAAAGATTTTAAAAAATTACCAGTAAACTTAAGATCTTTGTCAGAAATTATTACCTTAAGAATTCTGTGCAACTGAAAGATTTCTTTCATAAAGATGTCAGGAATGTTAGCAGCTTTATAAGTTGTTTTAACAAGTATAAAGTGTGATGCATTACTTATTTTGTCCACAACTACCATTATCGAATCATTTTATTTCTAATTTTTATGCAAACCAGATATAAAATCAAGACTGATGACTTCCCATTTCCAATTTGGAATTGGTAAAGGTTGTAAAAGATCTACTGGGTGTCGATGCTTAGCTTTAACTTCCTGACATTCTATACACCTAGATATATATTCAATAACTTCGTTCTTCATATTAGGCCATAAATACTCTTTTCTCAACATTGTTATCATCTTTTGATACCCCGGGTGTCCGGAATAAGGAATTTTGTGTACTTCATTTAAAATCAGCAGTTTAATTTCTGGTATGTTAGGTACATAAAGTCTGTTTTTATACAACATTAAGCCTTTTGCATTTAAACTGTAATCTGTTTTTACATTTTCAGATTCATTATGAGTTACTTTTTCTCTTAGATTTTGGTCTTATGTGTCCAGTTTGATTCTTTCTTCCAATTTGTCATCTAATTTTGTTTTATAACTGCTAATGGTAGCTATGAAGCTTGTTATTGCATTTCTGCTTTTAAAGCATCAACCACTTTATTTTCCTTCCTTTTGATGTGTTTGATTTCGAAATCATATTCGCTAAGGAAAGCTAACCATCTAGCTTGCCTAATGCTCATATTTTGTTGATCAAACAAATATTTCAAACTTATGTTATCATACATTAGCAAAAATATTTTATAGATCAGATGATGACACCACATTTTTAGAGCATGGATTATGGTAGCCAATTCTAAGCCATAAGTTGCATAATTCTTTATGTGTGTTTTTAACTTCCTTGATTCATAAACAATTATGTGACCTCGTGTCGGAACTCCACCCAAACCTTCATTGCATGCATAAGTGCATACAACAAAGTCTTTGTCTGGATCTGTTATTTTCACTATGGGTGTAGTAGTTAACATATCTTTTAATCTATTAAAACTTTCTTCACACTTTTGATCCTAGACAAATATTTTTCCCTTTTTTCTGTAATGATATTATGGGATTCACAATTTTCGAGAATCCTTCTATAAATTTCCGGTAATAACTCGTTATTCCCATGAATGATCGTACATCAGTTATATCTTTGAGAACATGCCAATCAATTATTGCTTTTATCTTATCCGCGTCTACTGATATTTCTTCCTCGGATATCACGTGACCTAGATATTGTATTTTATATTTGTAAAATTCACTTACTGAATTTAGCATACATTTTATGTTCTGTTAAGACCTGTAGTATTATATGCAAGTGTTCATCGTGTTCTTGTTTTGTTTTAGAATAAATTAATATGTCATCTATGAATACGACTACAAATTTATCTAAGTATTTGCTTAAGACATTTATCAAGCACATAAAAGTTGCTGGAGCGTTTGTTAGCCCAAAGGGCATAACCACAAACTCATATTTCTTGTATCTAGTTCTAAAAGCGGTTCGTCTTTAATTCTGACTTGATGATATCCATATCTTAAGTCTATTTTTGAAAATATCGTCGCTCCGCGTATCTGATCAAACAAATCATCGATGTGGGGCAAAGAAGATCTATTTTTAACTGTCATTTTGTTCAATTGACGATAGTCTATACATAGACGTAATGTACTGTCTTTTTTTTAACGAATAAGACATGTGCTCCCCAAGGGGATACACTTGGTCTTACATAATTTTTGTCTATCAGTTTTTCCAATTGCAATTTTAATTTGTTTAGTTTTAAAATGTTCATTCGACAAGGAGCCTTTTAATTAGGTACAACTCCTGGTACTAATTCAATCATAAAATCCAGATCTCTCTTTGGAGGTAATCCTGGAATTTCTCCCGGGAAAACATACAAGAAATCTTGTAGGATTGGAATATCATCGAATTTCAACTTATCTTCTTTATGTACAACAAAGACTTTACAACCTTTTATTACAACTTTTTTTCATTTGTAAAGCTAATATTTGTCTAACATAAACTTTCCTAGGTATTCCTTTGACTGGAATCATTTCTCTTTTATCATTTAAACAAGTAAATGTTTTCTGAAAACAATTTTAAATTACTTGATGTTTTTCCAGCCAATTCATACCTATTAAAACATCATAAGATCCTTACGGTAATACATTTAACTTGACTTGAGTTTTGAACTGACTCATAAACAAATGACAGTTTTCAACATAATTAACTACTTTCATTTTAGTCCTTATAGCTAACTCGACCAGCTAATACTTTTCAAACTTTTTCAAAGATAATTTACATCTTTCCACTATGCTAGGTGACACATAGCTTAAACTAGCATATGGGTCAATCAGAATAGAAACATACTGGTTTTGTATCATACCTTGTACTTCCACCATGGAAATTTGATGGTCGGCTTGTCGATTCTCCAAGGCTGCATTTATTCCGGGAATTTCATTTGTTACATCTCGAATTGTTTCCTCTTATTGATTGGTATGCACGTTGTTGAAGTTCCCCTTCATGTTCAGACAATATTTGACATAATGCGGTCCTTAACATTCCCAACACTTTGCAGGTTCCTTATGTTCATTATTTTTAACATAATTGTTAGGCATATCTCTGCCTTTTGGTGTTGTAGTATTTTGCCGTGTTTTACTTTTAAAATATGTTCCTTAATAATTATTCTTAGAGAAATTTTGAGAATTATTTCCAAATTTTTTATTAAAATTAAAACATTTTCTCTTCTGATCAAAGTTACTTGTTCTCTTTTTCTTCCAGTTTGGTATGCTTTATCTCTTTTTACTTTGTTCGTAGCAGAAGTTTAGCTTTTCTCATTGCCTCTTCAAGGGTCTTTGGATTATCAAATTCAATTATGTCCTTGAAGCTAGTGGGCAGACAACTTAAAAACCTTTGCATTTTAGGTTTTTCGTTAATTATATAGGTACATAACTTAGTAAACTCAAAAATTTGCTACTTAACTCTTTCATTGACATTGAAACAAGTTTTAGTTCATAAAAATGTTTAGCTCTTTCTTCATAATACTGTTCATATAAAATTTTATTTTAAAGTACTTTTTAAAGACTCTCTAGGTTAAATACTTTTCCTTAAGGTTTTTGACTATTTTAATGTCCTGCCACAAAATGTCAGCTTTTCCAGTCAGGTTGTAGATAGCCATCTAGGCTTTTAGTCTATCGGAGTAGTTATAAATCTAGAAGTACTTTTTCATTCCCGATAACCAAGCCTCGACTTCTTCGCCCTTTTCTGCTTCCCCGTTGAGCATGGGAGGATTTATCTTTTTAAATTATCCCGAGATTTCTTCATAAGGTTTATACTTCATTTTCCAAGGTTTACGGTCGCTTTCACTACTTTCACTTGTGTATTTATACCTTCCTCTATGCGACCTTACGTTAACTCCTGAAGAAGATTCACTATGAGAAAATTTTATTTTCTTACCCTTATATTCGTATGCTACTGTTTCAGAATCAGTTTCATACACATTCCTTTTATCTTTCCCTTTGCTGTGTATTTTGTCTAGTAAAACCTGATTTAGTTCCAAAATTCTCTCATTATCTACTTTCACAGTGTGTAGTTCATCTTTTAATTCTTTCACTGTTTGCAGTAACTCTGAGGGTTGATCATTTAGTTCCACATAAATGTTGTCTGGATTATTGTGATGAGATCCATTTTCAACAAATGCTTCAACACCTTCCATTTTTCTACAAAACAAAAATTATATTTCTGTACATAGTTAAAGTTAAAATATGATCAGTTTTTGTTTATTGTTTGTATGCAAGTGATCCAATCAGGCCTAGTGTTTGGAAACTCGCTCTGATACCACATGTAACATCTCCAAAATTCATATTTTTCTTTTGAAATAGTCTTAACTGCAGCTGTAAACAATATTTAACATGGTTACGATAACATTTCCAACTTTGTTTAGTCTTGGAATCCTTTAACCATATGATATTTAGTTTTTGTGTTTATAGTCGTTTATTTATCCTACATAATTTATCATATTGCGACAACGATATTTATGCAACTTATTGTTATAGCGACACTATTTTGATTCATGATACACCACCTTTATTTATTGTCAGTTAGAGTTTGATGTACTTTGTTGGTTTACGTTCTAGTTCTTCTTGTCTTAAAAGTTTTGTCGACAATACTTAATTTGGCGTCGAGTTATGAAGACTAAGTCATAATATTTCTTCTTTACTTGTTAATTATGCTCTTGATTGTTTGTTAGATTGCTCGATGAGCTAAAGGGTTGGGTTAAGGTCTTTCTTAGCTTGAGAGCTAACGCATAGACCTTTTGTTTTAAACGTGTAGGTACCCTATGAAGGAGATTCCTTGCTTTACCAAGCCATGATCAAAGATCCTAAGGGAGAAGGAGGAATAAAAAATAAGTATAAGGGAAGACACAACAATATCTTAGGTTTTAAACTGGCACAAGCCAAAGGGTGGTGAAAATTTTCAACATTTATCGAAAGTTTGCAAAACATTGGAGTTTGGTTCTTTTGGTTGAAGTAAGAATTTCAACGCGCCAACATTAAAGTGGTCACGTGAAGATCCTGCAACCTCCAACTGGGGAGAAAACCCGTCAAATCTTAAACCATAAGGTTTAACTTACCTCGTTCTCCTTTTTGCTTTGTATTGATTGATTTTCTGCCAGTGAAATCCATGGCTTCTGGGCTCTGGTTCTTGACATGAGCACTTGGGTTTGTAATGGCTCTGGGCTGTGTTCATGCTCCTTAATGCTCCATGTAAAGAAAGTGTCTTTGCTAGGGTTTTGAATCTGCTTCTCTGTGAATTTGAAAACCAACTTCCGATTGTTGGGGAAATCTCCTTCGTCATTGGCTTTTACAGGTAAATATTTTTTGGTTTTAATTTATGTTTTCTAGAACCATTGCCTCTCTTATAAAATGCGGTGTAGCAATGACCTCTGGTGTAGTAGCGACCATTAGTATTCTTCGTCTATGGATGTTTTAGAGGGGTATGACTACTATTCAAGCAAGCAAGCGTCCATGACTTCGGTAATATCTGTATCTGAAACCTTTTGGATCATTGTGGCATCGTGGCTATGGGTGTTGTGGCCTCACGTTATCTAGATGGAATCCATTCCTGCGTTTTCTTGGCATGGGCTGTAACCCATATCTGCGTTTGTCTTTTGGTTTGAAAGTGGTAATTCTCTTTGGTAGTCATGAGGCATTTATAATTTGTAGCTGTGAATACTTTTCGATCGTGGAGTCTAAATGAATGTGCAATACAAGTTTAGCTTAAAAACTGTGACAAGATTTAATTTTTTATTCGAAGGTGTAATAAACAGTTCTACGCCTGTCTCTGTAAAATTAAATGTTTGCTTCCTTATTAAGAAACCCATGAGGGATTTTATTGATGTAATATTACGTTTGCTTAGCAGTTCTATAGCTTCGTTTAATTATAAAAACTATTATGACAGTGAGGCCTTTACTTAGTTTCGTTTTGATTTAAGAAAGGTTGTGAGGCCATTAATTTGTTTCGTTTTTTACCTGGGAAAGGCCATGAGGCCATTTTCAAGTCGATTCAAGTTTTTAAACGGATGTTACTATTTTTATAGTAATTATTAAGCCATAAGGTTGTTGTGATTTCTTCTGTGCGTTTTTACATTTGTAGGTGATTGTTGGCGCAAACCAAACAAAAAAATCCAGTCGAAAGGGGTTCCCACTCTGTCGACACTAAACTCGCTGTGATGTCCCTGAGCATCGAACCAGACAAGTTTTACCGCGTGCGGCAACACCCGCGAAGCAGATGAGGTCTCACCCGAGATGTTCGAGGGAGGGCTGACGAAACCAAGTTTCCGTAGAATAGAAGAGGACTACGGGCATTAAAAATTCATCAACTTATTTTATGGATCTGACAACTTCCTTCATCATAAACATGGACATTCATCGCATCATTCATTCATAAAAAAATAACCATGCTATTGCGCAAACATATCTAAAAAGATAACTTTATTCATAAGCAAGAAACATCGCATCATAGATCCATGTCGCACATATTCACCATTGGATTCACAGAAACAGAAAGACAAGAAGAGGCAAAAAGATAACAGTAGTTCAAATCAATCTCCATCTTCTCATATTATTTCTATGCAACCAATCACAGATCCAAAAATAACAATAATTCAATTGAGCCTCAAACTCCCATTTCATTCTACGATATGATATCATGATCCCCTTACATTTGCAAATCTTCTTCTGTTTATAGGCTTGTGCCTTTACATTCATGGTCCACTTGGACGATTTTGTAACTAATTCTTAACTAACTCTACCCACTAATGACCAATATCTGCAAAACATGGTAAAAAAAGTACAAAAAGTGACACAAAATATTCGAAAATAATCTATCTTCCGCTTTCCACGCCATCTTTGCCTTGCGCGGTGTATTCTGAGCTTCCACGACACCCATGGTGTCATGCAACTGACTTGTCCAAAACCCCTGCCAACAGGCCCCCAACATAATCTCGTGGCTCGCCCTCGAGCCATGCCTGGATGGACCTGGTAAACTCAGTGATCATGGATTTGAAATCTATAAACTAGTGAGTGTTCACTTTAACTTTCTCTTGGACCCATTCCTTCATTTCCTGGATTCTTGTTACATCAAGGCTGAATGAGTGTTCAACTGTCTTCGCAACAATATTTTTCTTTTTGTCTTATGCGACCTGGAGTGCCTAAATTGCTCCCACTGATAGTTGTGCTCCAATTGCCGGGAACTCGTCGAACTGTGCATTGTGCTGCTGCTTTTTCCTTGTGTTAGAAACTCACACTGTAGCTCCTCAGGTGCCTTCTTCGAGGCCTCTATCTCTTGCGCCTTATCCTTGGTCAATTTCTCCTTAGCTTGGCGCAATTCTTTATCCTCTTTTTGCACAACATCTACTTGCTCCTTCGACCGCAAATACTGGTCGCTGATACTCTTCTATCTCTTAGCCAATTCCTGGTTGGCCACTTACTGCATGGATACCTACATCTGGGTGGACAGTCTATTGCCACCACAGTAATGGTCTACAGCTACAAGTTCTGAAACCCAAGTTCCACATTGAAAACCATTCCAGCTCCTAGAACCTTGTCATTCCTTGCATTTGGGCTCAGCTCGAACTCCCAGAACTCGATCCCACTCCTTGTTCCTGCAGATTTTTTCAAATGGGGTAAGAACTCTAGTCCCTTTCTAATTCTTCATGGGTTTCCTGGCCTGCACCCCAGACCGACTAGGAGGGATGTAATCATGGATGTTCCTAACAGGCACTCCTACTCTAGCGGCAGAGTCCATAACTTCAGGGCTTGACGACCCCATCTGTGGTATATTATCTCCATACACCCTTGTGGTTGTTTTGGTTCATCTCTTCTGTGATACTGGAGATATGGGTTTCTGTGTTTTCTTCTTCTTTGAGAATCTATCCCGCATACTTCCAACTTTTTCTTCAATTGCAACTGGTTTGAGCGGTGAATCTCGCTCACTCGAGATCTCAATGGTGTCTGGGTTGTTCTACATATAATACTAATTCTCCTCTCGACTTACGAAGCTTAGAACCTTTTTGGTCTGAGAAACTTCCCTACTCTGCTTATCTTTCCTTAACAACCCTCTCAACCACTCTGTAACTTCTGCAACTAAACATGGTTCAACTCAGCCCAATGGTGTCCTCTAACCCTAGCAGGCTTCCACTTATAGTGCCAGCTCAACTCAAACTTCATTATTAGTACATGAATTCAATCATCATGACTAAATCATGAATTTAAATACCTAAATCCATCGTCGATTATGCCAATGCACCGATTGGATCTGCTATCGTTACACATCACTTCTAAAAAACACCGTCGTTTAATTACCTACATGAACTATCTTTATTGATTATTGATTTGATGTCCGCTCGCTGTCCTGCAGCTGTCACATCATGACCTCCTATTTGCGCTACTACTCTTGTGCAACCTCTTCTTGGTGCGCCATCCTTTCACCCATGATTTTTTGTTGTTGTTGTTGTTGCACGGTGTGTTAAGCACTGCGTGTTTCTGGCCCCGTCCTATAAGGCTTCAATCAACTACCATCCACCAGCTTTGGTAGTATTGTTCCTTCTAACTGCTGCAACTGAAACGCGTCTCCAAAAGTAATAGAAGTGACAAGATATGGACCTAACCAATGCATTTGTAACTTACCTAGATGCTTCATTAATTTATTGTCATACAACAGTACCAAATCTCCTTGCTAAAACTGTGTGTTTTTTATGTGGAGATCATGACAAGCCTTTTGGTGATCCTTCTCGACATGCTGATGGAAACCTGCTATAAAGCGATCCTCTTCAATCTGTAGTAACTGTGTTGCGCTTGCCTCTAGTGTTGCTTTATCATCGATGCCCGTCACAGGTACGATGCGCAACATGGGAGCAATGTATTCCATAGGCATGACTGCCTCTTGCCCATATACCAAGTGATGTGATATGTCCACAATACTGCAGGAATCTTCAAGTCCCAGTCATCGTAGTTAGCATTACATACCTTTGTAAGCACATGCTCCAATATCTTATTGAAATCTTCTACTGTTCAATTTTCCTGTGGATGATATGGCATACTTTTCTTACGTTGTATTTGCAATTATTTTTTTAGAGTGCTTACTGTGCGGTTGATGAAGTGACTTTCTTGGTCGCTCATCAATATCCTTGCACATTCGAACTGTGTCATGATGCTGTCAAACAGAAATATTGTTGTTGTCACAACGGTGCAATCCACGACGGGTGCCACCTCCACCCATCTAGTCAAGTAGTTTGTTGCTGTGATTATGTACCACACATCGGTTCTCTTCCTAGGTGGGTTGATTGGACCCACAAAATACACAACCCATTTATCAAAAAGTTGCAAGGTTACTTGTGGTACTAGCGGCATCTCATCCCGCCACGATGGTTTTCCAACACGAGGTATTCACTTAGTGAAACCATGCCATAGCACGTTCGTTCGTGGCATATGAAACAATACCCCTATTTTAAAAAAATATTGGAAAATACCTCCCAAAATCATTTTTTTAACCCCCTCTCAATATGCCTTCCCGATTTAAAGAAACCCCTATTTTCCCTATATATTGCATGTATCCATTTTTTCATTTACATTTTTTATACCCCTTTATATTTCTACCTATTATATTGACATGATACACCACATACATTCTACAATGCACCTTGTTTCTTTCGATGTATATTGTGGATGCACATTACTTCACCCACAATGATCAATATCATAGAGATCACATTCATTTCCTAAATTAACACTAGTTTGTCACTCTTCCTTTGACCCTTTTTCTCTCAACAATGGACAGTCACATCAAGGTTCTACATGATGTCTAAAACATGGCTAAACACTCACTACTTGACACTACTTGACTATTTTTCAAAATCAAGAGAAAAAACACCAAAGGCTTGATAAAAATCAGAGTATATCTACACAAATATTGTTAAATTCAATTGACAAATAGAGATATGTTTTAACCTTTTTCCTCTCAACAATGGACAGTCACATCAAGGTTCTACATGATGTCCAAAACAAGTTCAGAAAACCAAATAACTAACTACATTTTCTAACCATTTGTCTCAAAATTTTAACCAAATAACTAACTACATTTCTAACCATTTGAAAACCAAGTTCAAGATATTTGTTTAAGCCTACATCATTTGCAATTTTGTTGATTATTTTATGGGAATGTCATGTTACATAACGTTACACAACAAAACACTTTCAACATCTCCCCATGCTGGGTTGTAAGCACCTCCATACTCTCAGTGCAATAAACAGGTTTCGTCAAATATTAATACAAAATAAACTAGTAAAAGGGTAAAGTATTACTGTTAACTACTAACAAGAAGATTATACCTCAGTGCAAAGTTCATGAGGAAACATTGCAAGTATTGAAGCACTATCCATATCAACAGGTTGTCCATCAAAGAGATGAGCCTGAAGCAATCTCTGTTTTCGTTGTTGTGCAAGGACCTCTGCTTGTATATCTGGAGGGAGGGCAACAAGGAATTTTGGATCAATATCCTCATTAGGTGGTGGTTGATTATTTATAGGTTGTGCTGCCTGATTCTGCTGGGAAGCAAGCACCTCTGTTCTTAACTCTTCAGGAAGAGCCTCTAGGAATGTAGGATCAATAGAATTAGATCCCGCCCCCACAGTATTTTGCTGCTGCTCACTGGGAGTATGAGCAGGCACATTTTGACTGCTCTCCCTGGCAATTTCTGGTTGGGCTTGTTCTCTATTACTATTTTCATCTTGCACACCTTCCATGTTTCCTGATGCATCAATCTCTCCGAGGTTTCCAGTTCCATCGGCACTTCCAATTTCTACTTCCAAGCTACGAAGGCTTTCACCTAATGTAGCACCACTACCACTACTATCTTGGCTCACAGCTTCAACATCATGCATGACTCGCTCATTGCCCTCATCTTGCATCCCAAGGTCATGGTGAACATCACCTATAGTCTGAGTTCCTTGCTCCAAAGAAGCCCGTTGCAAAGGTGGAGTTGAAATAGTGTTGGTATTATTGGCACTATTATATTCAATATAGGATTGCCCATGTTCCTCAGTTCTCTGTATATCATTTTCCTGTGATTGTAGATTTTTTATCATTCCAGTACCATCTTCTGCAGCTTGTGAAGCAGTAGATTCACCTTTTTCCTGTGATCTGGTGGTATCATGGGCCTAATCTGATGGAGTATCATCAACTGGCTGAGCTCTCTGTAACTGAGAAACAAACTGCTCCTCAATCCCCAATGCTATGGTAGTGCCACTCATTTCTCTAATCTGCCGACTATCATCAGCCCAGCTACTCGAACGATTTCCTGGCCATCCACTTCGAAGTGTTCAGAAAATCGAATCCAGATGGGATGGAGCTGAAGTACTTTCAATATTACTCTCAGTGACAACCCTATCATTCTCTGCAATCATAGTCTCTATGATTGATAGCTCTCTCCCACAGCTTGTAAAGGTAGAAGAATGGCATGTTGGCTCACAAAGATGTCAAGAGTGCAATTTATATGCTACATAGTTGCTTACAAGTTATTTCTTCTTTAGTCATTTTCTGCATTTCTTTTTGTAAATATTTTTTTCTAAGAATATAGGATGTATTTTTCAAAAAAATAGGGTAGGGAATGTTAATTTGCATTTGCAGCCTGTTCCATTACATTCAGAGGCAGAACATGGAACATGCCAAGGTGATGATGACAGAGAGAGTAAACGAAATCTAGATGATATTCCAAATGGAAGATATCACACATACATTTCATTCCTCAATTGCTCACATTTACTCATAAAGTTTTGCAATTATAACACTAGGGAATTCAGTGGATTCCATACATAGTAGCAAGATTCGAATACGATTCAGTATGGAAAAAATGCATAACGAGAACATCTAGTACAGATCCAATACAGAAGTATACATCTCATAGATACGAAGAAAATGCATTTTGTTCCACATTTTAGAAGAATTTCATCCTCAGGAATGCACAATAAATCAGCAAAAATATCATTCCTTGAAAATTTGGTTATTTAGTTTTATATTTATAGGCCTTTTTAGGTTTTTGTTAATGTTTTTGGGGTTTGGAGGCTTTTTTTTGGTTTAGGGGTGGATAGGTATCAAAGACATGAGGTATACCGAATAGTATCAAAGACAGTAAAAGTACATTGACCATACCATAGACATACTGTACTAAGACTTCACCAAATTTCATACTTCTACCGAATTTCCATATAACGAAAGGCAATACAACTTAATCTTGCTACCATGAATATGCATTTATGCTGGTTTGAGCAAGGATCTTCCTGAAAAAAACATGTTAAAGTATGAAGACGACAACTGGACACTAGCATTGGACCATGAACATATTGCTTTCCATTACAGGTTACTGGTTATATTTCAGGCACTAGCACTAGCACTTAACTTGTCAGACTATGATCTCTAAGTAGAGGAGTTAATGATCTCTTTATGGTACTTCAACTTTATCTTATTTTCTTATTCTCAAAATTAAGGAAATAATATGTTTACAATGTTTCTCTATTTAATGTTTCTAATGATGCATGTACTGTCATTTCTCTGTTTCCTAGGATTTTGAATGTGTTGATTCTGAAACTTGTACCCATTTTAGACACATTACCCATTTCCCTGTTTTAGGTGTAACATAGATTACAACTTGAAAAAGGTTGAATTTCCTCTACTGCAATTCTGCTCCTTAAGGTTGAAGTACCGGAACTTCCTCTGCTACAAGACACTAATCATCTACCCTACTAGAAAATGCAAGATACAAATTGGAAACATTGAGGCTTTATGCTAAGACAGCTTGATAATGGCCTTATTTGCATCTGGGTTTGTTGAGATCATTATGTGAGCAGCTCATTTTTGTGATGTTTTATGTTTTTGTTCACCTTTAGTCCTCCTTGAGGCCTACCTGTACTATAGGACCTCATCTTAGAATGAAAATTGAAAACAAATATAATTGGGAATTTGATCAAAGATGTTGGGTTTTTAGGACCTCGTTTCTATGGTTGAATAACTCAGCTATAAAATTTCCTAGTTCATTTCGGTTTTCATGGGATAACCTAGAGAATTTTAAACGCAAATGCTTTTGTATTTCTTTCTGGTGGGTTCATGGCTATATAGGATGAAATGTTTTCCATCCTCTATGGCTTGAGTTATGCAAATTGTCCCTGGGTAGTTTTCCTTGGGGTAATCTGACCTTTGAATTGTATTTTCATTGGGAATTTAGGGTGCTCAAAGTCTACAGTTTGCTTTTGTCCTTTTATAGTTACTGTAAAATGTTACTGTTTCATGCAAGTTTGTGAGTACAAATTTTCTGTAAAATAGAATTCTGAACTAGTTTTATAGCTGCTTACAATATAGATAGGCAAGATTATTTGGAATAAATGGGAGGTATAACAAGGCCAAAGGGATTACGCCAATCCCCAAAAACTAATAATTGAAGACTTCAGTGACCAACTAGCTCTTAGAATAATATAAGCTCCAAACTGATTTCTCATATTTCCCTTTTTATATCAGAATTCTCAATAGTTGTCAACTGGGTTGAAATGCATATGAGGTTCATCATTACAAGGCTTAGGGATATTTTCATCAAGTGCTAACAGACTGAGGCAAGAACAGAAAAGACACAGGAGATGCATTGGCTGTTTCTAATAGGCTACTCAGTGGAGACAAGTTAGTTAAGTTTAAAGTTAGTCATGTACAGAAAAATGAGGCAGAGACTACTTAGGATTGGAACCTTACATCAGATGCATACTTCCTTTCTCCAATTGCTAAAAAGGTTTCATCATCAAACAACTCTAAGAGTTTGCCTCAAGTGCTAAAATATTAAGGAAAGAATAGAAAATTCACAGGAGAATCAAATACATTGGAATTTGGGTCATATAGCTTCAAGTACACACCCATTGTCAAAACCCCAAAATTTCGAAAAATTTAAAACTTTTAAAATAACATAAAATCACATTAAATGCAGTTGTTAACTGGTTGATTTGTTTATGCTATTTAAATTGTAACTGAATAATTATTAAAATACTCTGTACTATGAAAAGCATTTTTCTTTTCAGCTACTAATTATTTTTCTGTTTGAGACATAAGGTGGTTTGTCGTAAAGGGCTAGGCTTAGTTAGCTTTCGAGCTAACGCAGCCGTTTCCTTCTGTTACAGGTATACAGGTAAGAAATAAGGTTCGATGCTTACAAGTCTCAGAAGTTTATAGTACAGATTTCTGCATACAAATGGATTAGTAAAGTTTATTCATGCTAGATAGAAATACCATGTTTCCCAAGGTATTATTTTTATTCTGCTGAAGTTTTTCCTTTGAGACTTAATACTAAGGAATTTGAATTCTATACACAGAGTTTAATAAGTCTACTTGTATCAAAATTATTACCTGTCCATACTGAAGATAAGTATAAGATTGCAATAATTAATTCTTACTTAACAACTAGCAAGGTAGGAAGATCATAACATCACCGGTTTATTTCTGTTAGTCAAAGACACTGTAATATTCCAAGTTTAAACTGCATCTTGTTTCAGAATTTCATCTGATAAAATATTACTAATGTCGATCCATATTCTTTTACTTAAGTATTTACGCAAAACAAGTATTTCTTAATAATTTAAGAGTTGCATTCTTTTAGATCACTAACCCAGTTTAAGAGTATCATTTGGTTGAAAATCAAATGCTAATTGCATTAGTCCTAGACTCATCTCATTTGATCACTTTATAAAGTCCAAGATTAATTAACAAATAAGTAGGTGAAAAGAGCATCTAAGTTATCTATCATACTTTACTCATAATGCCTTTTATAGAAAACTTGAGTTGGAAGAGTGACAAAATCAAATTGTCACCAAGAGGATGTTAGAACTATGACTAGGATGAATTATCTCTAACCATAAACATATAATTTATGTACTAGGACAACCAATACAAATGTTGAGTATCTATAATAGAAACACCATTAAATGTATATACTTCAAAGAGTAGATAGGTTTATTACTTCCTTTTTTAAAAAGAAACAAAATAGATGGTAACGTAGTTATGGTTACAACAACCTAACTACAACCCTAATCTATTCTTTTTAACTCTTAAACACATAGACTAACTTCTATGCTTATGAGCACAAGGCTAAACAATAATCAAACCCTAAGATTCTATAGCGTTGTGTGTTATTATAACCATATTCTAAGATTCTATAAACCCTTTGAAATAAACCTATCTCTATGTTTAAGCAAACAAGACTATATAACAACCGTTATATAGTATGCAAGGTTTGAATATATAAGGATTAACGTTGCATGGTTTATATATTGACTTAAGTGCATGATTGAAATATAATGCAGGTTGTACTAAGGTTTGAACTCCTTATGAACCTTCCAACGACGACTTAATGGGAAGAAAATCATTGGTTTTTAACTTTAGGATGATAACCCCATGCAACAATTATTAAAAAGGCTACGTGGTCGATTGGTATCCAAGCACTGGCACTATATTACGGTGAATCTAACCCTAAACTACCATTCTTCCTTTGTTCACGGGCCTTTGGACGCTCTGCAAACTTTTCGGGGCCATGCTGGTATTGTGTTGACCGCCATTGCTCCTTACACTGCTCCTGCTCCTCGCGAGTTCAGATACTACACTGTGAGGGTTATTTAGAGTGTTTATATCGTGTTGTTTGCCTCTGTAGAACCGCCATTGGTTTACTTGTCTCAGTTGATGACAGTCCAACCCTTTTCTTGCACCCTCCAGCGGATTTATCCTTTCAAATATACGTGGCTGTTTCTGTTAGCTGGTCGAGTGAAAAACGATAAGAAGAAAGCTGTGACGATAGGGTTTATCTGGGGTATCCTTGGCGCTGTAGGGTTGAACGAAATACCAGACGTTCTGCCTTCGAAAGGAAACCTCCTCGCTGGAACAGGTCACGGCTTCACTTCGAGGGCTGCCAACTGATAAGGTAATACACTATTTTGTTATTTTCGATGCACAGTAAATCTATATGTCATTATTTATCCTTTTATTTAAATGCTAACATTCGGCTGTAAAATAATCTCCTTGCAGGTGAACCTGCTACGCTTCGTTGCCTTCTTCGAAAGCAGGGTTACGGCTCCATGACCACGGTAAGCCTTGGTCCTTCCACGGCTTATCATCTTTGTCTACACCTTAAGGATGGCGTTGGGTTGTTACTACGGCCATTCTGTCCTCGTGGTTTTTGAGCTGTTTGTTTTAATTTTTTAAGCTATGGGTACAACCCTAGCTCTTATACAGAGTTTTCCGGCCACTGCCGTGAATGTAAAGCTTCTATTTTAATTACTGTAGGGTTTATAAAATTTGCAGGCTGTAAGCCTTCACGCTTTTACTGTGTTAAAGAGTTTTTACAGGCTATAAGCCTGCATGCATATCTTGTTTAGGGTTATGGGTTATTAAATGAAACAGAGTTCAATTGTTCTTATGACTATTTGTCGAAGGTAGGGTTTTTACCCTCAGTTCTATGATATTTTGAAACTGTTTCTCCTTCTTGCATATCCTTAATGCAATAATGTAAAGCTTAAAAGTAAAAGCATGCTTACTGTGTTTTATTTAATAACCCAGCCGTAATAAGAATATTACTAGTTCTTCTTATTAATAAAATTTAAGATGAAGAGACATCTGTCTCATTAGGTTACTGCTTAGGTTTAAATACTTAAGCTCGATAGTCGAGCGTCCTGTACTCATACTTTTTCTTTTTGGTACAGATATACCTTTGATTTATTTAATGCATGATTACTTGTTTTAGATCTGTACAATATATAAATAGCCTTTAGGCTCAGTACAGCCTTATAATATTGTTTTTATAATGCGGCTGTAATGAATAATTGTCCATTTTTTCTTTTTAATTAGTACTTATTTGCAATAATTAGAGATCTAGGGTTTTAACCCTGTTCTGCAGTTTGTGAAAAATATTGTTTTTATATTTTGATATTAAGTATTATAATGCTACTCTTTTCTAATCTCTTAATTACTACCATTGTCTTTTAATAATGTTTATTTTCTTTACAAAGCACATTGAAAGACTAGTTCATAAATATACTTTATTTATTTACATTCTATGTATAAATAAACTAAGTTTTTATTTGTATATTAATATACTACCTGAATGTTATTGTTATACTGTATAACATATTGCTACAATATAGATACTATAATACAATACTACTCCTTCTTGATGTTACTATGAATGTTGTTTAATATTATTTACCCATTATTTGGTTTGGGTTCTTTATTTAGTTATAAGGTTTGAATATTTCTTTATAATACTTATTTAAAAATAAAGTATAATTTTATATACGTATCTATATAAATACCTGTATATAAAATAGCATTCATTTACCAGATTTAAAAATAGAATAACAGTTATGAAAATATACTTAACCTCGCTAAAATAAATGAGTATATAGTAAATTGGATAATTGCATTCTCTGCTATAATGCAGACTATTACTAATAGACTTTAACTGTAACATCAATTAGATAAGTAACAGATAAATAATTATGTCCTTCTGTCGGTAATGTTTTCATTTTAACTCTATAAAGCTAAATCTTTTTTTTTAAATAGAAGAAACAATCATAACTTAAACTGCAAAGATACTTGGACTATCTTTTCATTTTTACAGCTAGTATTTCTAGAAAACAAAGTTACAACACTAGAATAGTTTTAAGACTGTAGAAAGATAGCTCATGAATTATAAAGAAAGACACTTGTAGTAGTTGCAAGTAAAGTAGGGAACTCAGTTCAGAAGAATACTACTTCTCAACACTGAGATACTGTGCTAGAGTACGGTCTGGTGATACCAGATGTGGAAAAACACAGTGATTACTAACAGGTTTAACTACTGATATTCTGAGGTACTAACTTTACTGAACTAACTAATTACTCAGACATATAAATAAACATAACATTCATCCGTTCATACTCAGAAAACATAAAGAAATGAATGACAGAACCTGTTTAAGCTGTGCACAACAACAACAATGGGAGGCCGTTCCTCCCTACCAACTCCTGGAGAGCGCTCAGACAGCGACTTCTCAGGACCCCCGAGCTTGCTCTGGTCTCCCTGGTTGGAACTAGGTGCAGCAAATCAGATACCAGTCTTCAACTCAGTATTAACTCAGAACTATCAGCCAGTTCTCTCAGTCCAAATAGCTGTAAGAAAAATCAAGTTACTGCAGCAATCCACTCAAAACACTTCCTTAATGTTTTCCCTCTTTCCTCAATGAAATTCCTAAATAACATTCAGCTGAATGAATTCTCTTTGGAATAAAATCTGAGCAGCCTTAGCTCTCTTCATTGAGTACTTTTTAAAAGATTTCCTAGGTCTTAGTTGGGTTAACTGTCATTTAATGAGCCACCTGCTCTGATTCCACTTTCTTGGGGAATCATGACCCCAAATATAGGGAAGTTGCCACCTGCAACTTAGGAAGTGTTTGAGGATGCTGCCACTTGTCTTTTGCCTTTCCACCTAGTTCCATCCACCAGTTTGACCAGTAACCTCTTTTAACAGCTCTCCCATGCTGTTGTCTCCATAATTTATTTATTATTAATAAAATATTCTGAATTACACTCCATAACTGTTGACTCTCCTGAGTCATCAATCCCTACTTAGGATTAAGTTTAACATAATGTCTCATAAATATAATAAAACAAATTACATAATTTTACAAAATTGGGGTATGTGACACC
Organism: Pseudotsuga menziesii; assembly: GCA_001517045.1. NCBI lineage: Eukaryota > Viridiplantae > Streptophyta > Pinopsida > Pinales > Pinaceae > Pseudotsuga > Pseudotsuga menziesii. The sequence continues at coordinate 36,468 of LPNX010179592.1, read as the reverse complement.
CATGACTTGCACTTGCACTCAAAGTCACCCAGGACTTGCACTTGGCCTCATCGGAGCCCACTTGGGGGGCTCTGAGCCCAGGTCTCCACGTTAATACAAGCCCGATTACCTTGCTGCTTGCCACTAGACCACACTCTTGTGGGCCCCTTTTTCCAATTACTAAAAAGATTCATCATTACAAGGCTTAGGGATATTTCCATCAAGTACTAACAGACTGAGGCAAGAACAAAAAAGACATAGGAGATGCATTGGCTATTTCTGATAAGGAGATCACAAATAGGCTACTCACTGGAGACAAGTCAGTTAAGTTTAAAGTTGGTCATGTACAGAAAAATGAGGCAGAGACTACTCAGGATTGGAACCTTACATTAGATGCATACTTCCTTTCTCCAATTGCTAAAAAGGTTTCATCATCAAACAACTTTGATATTTTGCCTCAAGCGCTAAAAGATTAAGCAAAGAACAGAAAAGTCACAGGAGAATCAAATACATTGGAATTTGGGTCATATAGCTTCAAGTACAGACGCAAAAGGTTTTTAACAGAAACCACCTATCACCTATAGAATACGAACTTAGAAAGCACCAAGGTTACTAAGAATCTCCTGCTCGATGCCAGGTGTTACCCCCCATTTTGCATGGGTGTCCACACATGAATTTTTTCACATGCTTCAGTAAGGAGTGACACGTTGATGGAGATTTGGGTGGCCTATGTTCTTCGATGTTAGATCCTTGCTTCTATGTGATGGTGCCCTGGTGATTGATGATGTTCTGGCATTGATAGATCTTCACACTAGTAGCCATGGAATGTTGTTTTTGCTTGATGCTTCAATAGTGATGCACTTGTAGCCAATGAGGGGAAGAAGGGCACAAGCAAGCAAAATCCCAAACAAAAAGGAGCAAAAACCCAAGGATTTTTCATGAAAATTTAGACTCATGTGATGGAAATACCAAAGAGGAGCAATCATGGTGTCCTTACTGCAATAAAAACCACATAAAGAAGAAGATTACAGGTACATACTTTTGGGAAAAAAGGAGCGCAACAAGAAAGTCAGCTACATGTATCCACTTTTAGCAGTTTCTACTCCATGCATTCTCGAATCGGAAGACTTTAGAGAACTCATCTCAAATCAAGTTCTTATTGAAGAAGCCATTGGAGGACTTGTCCCAAATCAAGTTCCCGTTGAAGAATACCTCCAACATGTCTCTCTAGACTCCGAAGCTACAAATTTTGCTCCTACTATTCACCAATTTCCACACAAAATTTTCTATGTAGATTAATTTTTTACATTCTCTTTCATGGGAGGGGATTCCCATGAGGTTTTTTCCCTCTTACTCAATTTATAGAGTATTGTGTTCATGGATACTTAATATGGCTACAAATTTTTAAGACCCATTTTTCAATTTTTTCACCTAGTCGAGTTGAAGGGGGTTGGGGGGTGTCAAGAGAAAATAAGCATTTACCTATTGTGATGTTTGTTTCTGGATTGCATTGTATTGAAATTTTGTAAACACGACGTTTCAGGTGGACACTCCACCCATCATCATGGGAGGAGAAGAAGCATTGATGGATATAAAATTTTCAAGGGTTAGTCGTTAAGAATGAGCAATGGATGAGAACCCTAGGGTTAGTCGATAAAGGATGAAAAGCTATATTAAATTAATAATGGTGCATAAAATAAGGATCGAAAGAGATCAATAGATAAAAATATAGTTTTTATGGTGGGGAAAGAGGTAAAAATAAGAAAGAAACATGGAGAATAAATAGGAAGGGGTTGAAAAAAGGGGATATATATAACGGAAAATTTTAATTAAAACAATAGAATTAGATCATTTACAAATAAGAATAAAAATTAAATTAAATTAATGAAAATAAGTAAAAGTGTAAATAAAATAAAATAGATTAACCAATGAAAAGGAGTAGAATGGTAATTATTTGATCAAATTCGATCTTTTTTGAAGTAGTAATTCAAAAGTACAAGGGTTAGAGTAGCTCAAAAATATATATAATATAAGATGAGAAGATTAGGATAACTAAACAATAAAATAATAAAGGAGGAAAGATTAATAATTTTAATGAGTTAAATAATGGATTAATAGTTTCCAAGATTGACTCAATTTATAACAATATTTTTTATTGAAATTATGGAGATTATTTTCTATTTCAAAAGCTTCCCGTATAAGGCGGGAAGTGTAATGAGAAGTGGAAGCCAAAATTTTTATTTAGTCAAAACATATGAGATGTTTGGAGTTGAAGGAGTGTTCCGCTATGGCGGATTTGTTCACGTGATTGTGGTTAGTATCCGCCATATGTTCTTTCAGCCGGGCTTGGATGGTTCTACCAGTTTGGCCAATATAATATTTTCCGCAAGAACACGAAATTTGGTAGACTCCTTCCAAGAGAAAGGGATTTCACTTGTCATTAACACTTCTAGTAATTGTTTGATGGTTTTGTGGGGTTTTAAAATGGTTTTAATATTCTTTTTTAAAAGTATTCTTGAGAAACAATCAGTGATGCCAGAGATACAAAGGAGAGAGACTAGGCCTTGGGTTTGAGAATTAAGAGGGGGTCATTTTGGTTTAGGGTGAAGAATAGAAAGAAAGGATCTGTTGATCTGATTAAGAGAATAGCCATTGGATAAAAGGGATTTGGCTAGGTGGGATTTTTTCTAAATTGAAGCTAACATTGTGATAATGACTAACTCAAGCACTATTCTTGGTCACTGTTGAGATTCACAAGAAATAACATGAGAATCAAATGAAACCATCATGAACTCAAATTTTACAATAAAGAGAATAACAAAACTAGCACTAGGACATTCAACAACCAAAAGGAGTGAATCCCTAGAAAGAGCGAACCCAAAAGCAAGTGCAACAAAGGCAAAAAAAAACTAAACACAGGAAAGGGCGACACTTGATAGGTGCCCTTAGGCAAATCACTTTATTAGGAATTAAAATGTATCACATGATGTCAAAACAAATAAGAGAGGGTTTATTTGTACCAATCTCAAACAGTAGTGTGTTTTCCCCAAGAAGGGTTCAAAAATGAAACTTACACCATTTATAACTGCTTCTTTCCATCACTGACTTTTTATCCAAGCACCATGTTGGTATCTAGGAGATTGTACAACTTCAAAAACAAAATTGATTTGGAATCTTCAATGCATACTGTTAATATTTTTAGATTAAAAACAATATGAATTTAACAAGAGGAATGGATGAGTCGAGCTGGAATCCATTTATCCAATGAACTTGTGAGCATTTAAAGCATAAATTCATGATGTCAAAATAGGCCACCTTTCAGTTGAAGATTGTATTTCCAGTTCAAATGTCTACCTCGTCACCAAGTTCCTAGATAAGTTTTACTCAAACAAATTCTTTATCGTCTATGGGGAAAAGAAAAAAAAATCGAGGGTTGTGACAAACAAGCAAGTTGGTCAGAAGACATAAACAAAAAGATGGAGAACCAAAGCCAGGTAAAAAATATGAGCCAAATAACTGAACACCAGTAACATTATGAGCAATTTCAAATTTAGTCTTCAAACTGACAAATTTTCTTCAACATAGATTCAAGGCAAATTCTGGAGGTGTGACTCTAACAAAGCAACCAACCAAACTTCATAAAAATATCTCCAGCAACGTATTTTCAAAAGCATTATGATACATAACCCAATCTAGTGTACATAAATTATCTTGTATACTTGGCATTAAAACCTTTGTGGTTGGATTAGAGTCATAATCATCTTCACCAATTTCATTTTTAGTTTGTAAATGAACCTGACAACCAATATGGTTTGACCATATGGAAAGGGTTCACCTTGTGAAGCCCAGTGGGTTATCTCAATCAGTTCAAATAGGTTGTTTCGAGGTGGAGTTCACTGTAAGGTCTTCAGCTCTAGTCTGGCTGAGGTTCAAGTCTTGCTGAGTCTGACTGGGTTACCAACCACCATTGCAGCTAGTTGTTGAGCTGCCCTCCATCAAGATATTCTAGGGAAGAGGGGGAGAATCCAGTGAGGCTTTTCTTGGAAAGAAAAGGAGTTTATCTTGTGATATGGTTAATCATATCCAAAACCAAAGTTTGATTAAGCCCAATGTCTATGAGTGGATCAAACAAAATTAAATCTTACAACCTTGTTTCATTCATGACAGTCGGGTGGATCTAAATACCCAAGACAATGCTAAGTTTTATCTTTTCTACACCAATAGCATTAACAATTGAAAAGGAAACCCAAATCCATGAATGCACATAAGTTTTCAAGTGTATCAAGTTCAGTGAAAAGAGTTTTTTGCATAAAATAAATTGATTTTCTGTTCAGGAGTTAGGATTGCTGAATAAACAAGCAACGAACATTGTTTCCAAACTAAAAGATTCATGGCAAAAAGGGAAAATGGCTTGCAATAGGCTATAATTATATTAGAATTCAGATATCCGCAGGTGTACATATTGCTTATGTGATTATTGGATTTTACTGCATAAGAGATTTTAAACCCAACGTTTCAGATGAACTCTTCACTCATAATCAGGGAAAGCAATCAGTTGGAAAGCAATGCTGCAAATGAGGAGTGCACCTATTTATTAATATAAGGTAGGAGGGAAAGTCATATGCTATGTGTAAGGTAGGAGAGAAAGTCACGGGCTATATAATATATATAAGGTAGAAGGGAAAGGAGTGGAGGACGGTATTCTCCTCTCCTTTCCCTTCTACCTTGTATATAGCCTAACTTTCCCTCCTACCTTATACAAGCCCACTCAACACTGCTTTCTATCTTACAGTTGGTTTCCCTGATGATGGGTGAAGATTTCACATAAAATGTAGGGCTTAAAATATTTTATGCAGTAAAATCCAAAACACAAACAAGACGTGTAATCAAGCAAAATCTGACAATATAAACAACAGATCACAGGCGCAGAGAAGATCAATGAAATACATGATTTACATTTTCTGGAGTGCTTGCTTTCATGAGGTATTGAATCCTATTGCCTTGAATGTTTGTTTACAACCTGTCCAGAAGCTCATTGCAATTTTGACAATATACAAAGCACTGTATGCATGCTAGAAAATAACATAGATTGATAAGGGTCGTATTAAGATACATCTTTCAGGTTATACAAATTCTTCCAACAATGATACCTGTAGCAATCTCTGAACAACTCATGCAAACTGGAAAAGGTAACTCATCAATGATCTATACCTAGGGCCTGCCTGCTGGAGCAGCTAGTGGACCAGCCCTGCCAGATTTCATCCATGCAGCTTTTGATTGAGCAAGCATCTCATCATAGTTCTGCAAGTCATTAAACAGAATGAAAAGATTTATCAATGTAGAATCAAAGAAAAGAACATAATGAGAAGGAAGTGTAGAATATGTTCAGCAACAATCCTGCAAACCTAGGTTAAATTTTAAGGCAAGACATTTAGTATAAATGAATTAAAAATGGTTAATGCTTACCCTTTTCTCCATGACCAAACCTTGTTTTGGGAGGATCTTATCAGCAATACCATAATCAATTGCTTCATGTGGGAAAAAGTATCTTGATCTTTGAATATCCTTTGCAATCTCTTCTTGTGTTTTGCCAATTCCTTTTGCCAGTAATTCAATGTAATACTGTGTATTTACTTCCAACTCTTTTGCCTGAAGAAGACATAATTTCATCAGCTGGCTTATAATAAGTATTAAGCACTCCTTTAAAAGGAGCTAAGTGAGCATTTACCTATTACTTAAGAACGAATTTCGAGATTTCTTAAGTAACATCTTAAAAAAAGGGAAAAATATTACCTTGATATACATATCGATGGAAGAACCACTGGATTTATTCACTACTAGCAGGTGCAGTTTTGCTATGATAGAAAAAAGACAGATAATCAGCATATTTTTAACAAAGAATGACTAGATATATGAACCTACTAAGATCGCATAAATTACCAGAAAAAAACACAAATCTTATTAACATTTTCAACTGTGCTTCTGACACTTGCATATGAGTGACCCTTGGATTTTGATAGGATATCTTACTTTCAAGTTCCAGTAGACCATATTGAAACAAGCTATGAGTGTACCCTTGAACTTATTGAGAAAGTGCATAAGCTTGAATGAAGTAGAGACTCACACAATACACTTACTTGTTGAGCTAGGCATAAGAGCACGATTTCCCTTGGCTCCAAGTGACAGAAGCATTGCTGCTTGGCCAAAGGCCATTCCACAGTTCAGTGTGTAAACCTTGGGCTTCACATACTGCATACAGGCTATTTATATCAGCATCTGTAATTCTGGAGCCCTTGGAAAGTTGCAAGTTCAAAATAAATATGCTTCCCAATGAAATCCAACAAAGTGGTTGGAAGTGTTTCAAATATTTAAGGCTAAAGTTTCACCAATTCCTATAAAAACTGCTTGGGAACCAAAATACCAAATATTGGAGGCCTTTATTGCTGTGTATTCCTATATATTAAGAATATACATTTTCTGTGATTTTCAAGATATTTAAAAACAGGATATGGCACCTCAAAAGACCCAAAGAGGACCTTGTGAGTGTCCTTGACAAAATTTTCATTTTTAATTTTGTGTTTCATGTCAATAACGATCCATCTCTTCAGCAATAACTAAAAGTTCAAAGTTTAAGATTATTACGAGAATTCAAAGAGGGGGATATTTAAAAGTCTTGTAAATGTCAACTACAAATTTCCTAAACTTCAAATTGCAATTTTTTATAAAAATAGAATTCAAAGCCATTAGTAAGCCTGTATTGCAAATTAAAATAGGAAAATATCAAAGCCATTCGTTCAACGCAATGATGGAGAGGAAATGCCCACAACAACGATCAAAGAAGCATCTTACAATCTGTGCACAATAGAGAAATCTTGCATACAATTAGAATTAACTCAAAGTCCGACAATCATTAATGAAGGCAGAGACCCTGAGCTAAATGCAGCATGAAGACTTGTATACAGTAACCCTAAATGCCATGATTTTATAGACAAAGAGATGTTTGCAAAAACCCTGTGCAGACAACATGGAGAGAGTCGGGTAACAAGAAGACCAAAGCATGCCAAACACAATAAGGGGTAACTACAACAAACTGATTGTCATATGCAATGCCATTGGTAGGAGAATGGAAGCCCTATGCAAACAAGAACACATTTTGAGTAGCAAGTGTTCATGCACATGAAGAACAAGTTACAACATCATTTCTCACAGATTGTTAAACATAACAGATTCTTTTGAGGAACAAAATTATTTATGGGCATGTTTCAATAGGACTTGAACACAATAACAAAGTATTCAAACCAAGGTGGAAGGAAGGAAGAGAAAGGGCCACAACCCTACACAACCTATATAGTGATTCAGAGACAAGCAAGAACATTTGATTTGAGAATGCAATTGTTCTTAGACAGATATATATCAACTACAGCATACTAATTTTCATTGTGCCTACAAGCAGAAGAACACAGCAGAATCAGAGAAGATTTAACAAAGCATGGATTGTTGTCCAAGTAATTCACAAATTCAGAACTATATTTGGGAGTTTTGGAATGAGGAACTCAGGAATTCAAAGAGTTGCACTGACTTTGGAGTTAGGGAATTAGAGGTGTTCAGAAATACCAGAATACTACCCTTGTGAGGGTGATGAGACAGCTAGATGGAGTGCCTTATTGATTTTGAACTATGGAATTGGAAAGTGAAGTTACTTACAAAGAAATTTTAGTTTTATGTTTTTGTTGTTATTGTAGCATTAAGAAGGGGTGTTGGAGTATTGGAGGATAATGCACCAATAGTATATACAATTTAATGTAAAAGTTGTGCTAAATAGCAAAAAGACCTAGCAGGGCCCCGAGCAGCTTGCTAAGGGTTTCTGGGCATCCTAGCTAAGCCCATTGTTTCTAAGACTATCAAAACTCCTGATATGCTCATTGTTTCTAAGACTCTCCTTTAGGTATGTTCTCTCATATATATATATATAATATCACGCCATCGAATTGTAAGTAATGACCTACTTTCTTGTCATGGAGAAGGTTACATGTGGGATTTCAGGACTCAATTTGGCATATCAATAGGTTAAAAAATGTGATGCCCTTGATCCTACATGCATTGTCAAATTCCATTAATGCCAGCCTTCATAAACTTTTGTTTGACAACTGACCAATTACCATCATTTTACAACACAAATTAAACTCACCATTATCTGAATCAATTTTCACTTACATTTAACTCTTTAATTGATGCATTAAACCCAAATAGAAGATGAATACATAGTTACATAGAATGAAGTGGCGATTCCTGCAGTATAACCCACCTTAAGTTTAAGGTATGCATGCTTCTTTGGACTTTAATCCACTGCCTGCCATCCACAGGCATACCAACATATCACATAGTTTAACATCATAAGAAATAGATATAAACCCTGCATGCTTCATTAGAGAGGGGAAGAGAAGTGTGATGCCAAATGGTCTGTCTAGTGTGAGTGTGACTGAGAAAATTCAGAATTAGCTACTAAGACCACCTTGAGTGCATGGTTTTATTCGCCAAAAGGATAAGACCACTTTGAGTGCATGGTCTGATTCACCAAATGCATAAGCAAACAAGAGAATAATACTGAATAGACTAATTGCTGTAAGTAAGAATTGAGTTCAGTTTGAAAGCCATAGCCATAGACATTAGATGGACTAGATCAAGGTTTAGTAATAACAGAATTTGATGCTGAAAATAAGTGAAACAATAATTTCTATGACCAAATACACCAAAAAGCTCCAAAAATTTCATCCCAGATATTTGGCATGATGTTGCCAATATATATTCTGTCTGGCCTCATGTTGCCAATCTATGTTCTGTCTGGCCTGTCTCAGATATGATTACATAAACATACAAAACTTTCATAATCCAAACTTAGAAACCAACCGCATTCAGACTCGTAAACCTATTTAATAACCCTGACCAGGCTTGCTACTTCAAGAAAATATAGCTAGATACTTCACATATATTTCCCAATCAAAAAATAAAATTGATACACTACTGAAATCCTGAAATGAGAACTTGCAATCCACCTCTTAATAGGACACGACCACATGGGAGTTGGGATTTTATAGTATTTACAATTCATAATTGTTTGCATTAATGTTCATAATCAAACTTATAATTATGACACTCTTGGGACTGGATTTCCAATAAACTTAAAACCTTTTCGGCCGAGAATGGTCTTCTCTAAATTATAACTTAGAATGATTACCATTTTTGAAATAATTTTGAATAGATTCTGTACAAGTTTGTGGTTCCGTGCTAGAAAGGTATGCTCATTTTGCAATATCAAATATTTTAAATGTTTATTTTTGACCAGTTTTTAATGTTTATAATATATATAAATGATAAAACCCAAAAAGTTGCACATTTGTTCCCAGAAAAATGCTCCTGGGAGATTACAAATACCCGTGACTTTTGTGCACAAATTAGGGTGGGTCAGTTGTTGTCCAATTGCAGGCGAATTTTTGTTTGGACTTTTGTCTGCTAGAAATTTGTTACCTAGGAGAGCTGTGAAGGCATTTCCATTTATTCCAAGAAGTGTAGTACATTCATTTGGATGGAAGTGTTATTCCTACAATCTCGAACTGGGTAAACAAGCAGTGCACCGGCTACCTCAAAATATCGTGCTGGAAGCTAATAAGCAACCCAAATAACATATGCTTAAAGCATGGATGCTACCTAACAATAAAAGGCCGTAGGCTTGTTGTGCCCTTACCCAACAGCCTTTAAAAAACATTATTTCATCAAATAAAATTGTATTTTGTTTTGATGAAATGTTTGAATTTCATATAGCAAACCTAAAGAATTGATAGCTACTGAAATTGTGACATTCCAGAAGCTACTGAAACATGAAATTCAATGTTTTTAAAGAAAAACCTTTGCAGACTATGGATTAGTTGACAAAATTACTATTTTGAAATTATTACTTTGAGTGGATAAGTGTTAATAATTTGTCATAACCTAGTAGTGATTTCTTATCCGAATATTTATCATTTAATTTTATTATGTGATTTTGTTATCATAAATGTTGATAAAGTTTTGAAATTGGGAGGCTGATTATGGTATTGATGACACCTTATAAATGGGTAATTTTGATTCAATTATTCAACTTGGTAATTCTGATTCATTTAACGATGGATATTGAAAAATAAAACCATGCATTCAATTTAAGAGTTTGAAAAATATTTTACTAAGCATATCTTATTATTTTTGCTACATTATTAAAAAAGTTGAATAAATAAAGATCAAATAAGTATATTTATAATTAATAGACTTTATTTATTTTTTATTATTTATACAAGGTAAATAAATCTTTTAATTATTTTGTATAAATATAATAAATAAAGTTCTTTGATCTTTTAAATGTTTACCTAAAAAATTAGGTATAATTAACACTTTATTTTAATTTTATCATATTTGCAAAAACACCAGGAATTAATGTGAATTTTATAAAGGCTTAGAAATGAGCATACTTTTCTTTTTTATTGAAGATTATTGTCTAATTTATCCATCGGTTATTTGAATAACGGCACGTGGTTATCAATGAAGATTGAAGGAGCTATTAATTCAATGGAAAGGTTTTTGTATTTTGTTTTATCCACAACGGGATCCTCATATTAAACCAGCTATCTGTTCTCCGATATTGTAGAGATTTGAGAGATGCCAGCCGAATCTATGGAGTATTATATTGCTAATAATGATAAAACAAATATCATGTAGATGCTGAAATGTTTTAATTGCACATATTGAAATAAATCGCAGATTTTGAAAACGCCAAAAGAGCTGGAAAGATCATTGGTTAAGCTATTTATTTTCTCATTATTGAATTCTGTTTACACTTCTTTCTTTTATTAGGTTTTTTGTTTTTCATGTGCAGATGCTAAGGAGATTGTTATGATTCTGGAAATTGCCAGGAGACGAATTTTATTCTCTGTCAGTTATTAAAAACGCGTTTTCAAATAACAGGCGTTTTTCCAGGCCACGTTGTGAACAAATGGAGACAGATCTGAAAAATACGCCACATGGGTTTTTCTCATAACGGACCCATTTAGTTGTACTTAGTAGGATTTTGCCAAAAAGTGATGGATTCTGGGAGATTTCGGGGATTTTATGGACACGATTTTTGCAGTTGCGGCCGGCAAAATTTCGCCTGTGTAAAACCTAATTTGGATTCCGTTTTTGGTTATTTAAGCAGAGTGGAATTTGCTGGAAGGAGGTGGACGTGGGGGCTGCCAAAGCTGAAGAGATTTCTCTCTTGTAAGCTCAGAAAACACTGCTGCATGAGGTCGATAGTTGATGGAGAGGAGACAACAAGACTGTGGTTTGATTTATCTGCGATTTTAGACAGCTATCTCTCTTCAGCTACGATATGTTAAACTGGTGATATTTTTAATATATGTTTATAGTTTGTATACTTGGCATATAGTTTTGATATCTATCAGTATTGTCATTTCTTTTCTACTTTATCTATGTTTGTTATAATTCTCTAAAGAATTTTGTAAATATACATGTCTTGTACGATTATCCATTTTTAATGTTTTTGATCTTGTTGATATATCATGTTGTTTAATTAATGATCGATATCATTGTTTATATAATATGTAATGATTACTGTATGGTTTTGTTAATGTTTAAATTTCTTTAAATATTATCAAGTGTATTCATGCAGTATTCCTATCAGCATAATTCGATTCGAGGTTTAATATTCTTTTCACTTTTGATGAGGATAAGATCGAGGATAGATTAATATGCTGTTTTTTTAAACTATTTTATGGAAAAAAGCCAGTGAATCACATTCAGGATTTAAACTTACAGCAAAATAACACAATTTCTTTTCTTTTCATTATGTTATTAACCATTCATTAAATCAGAATTTAATATTTATACTGCTGTGAGATTAGTCTTTGATTTTTGTAATTAATGTATATTTGTTAATAATACAATTTTGTAATTATTTTAACATGTTAATATTTGATTAATTTTGTGATTATTATATTATAAGTTAAGATTAATTGCATAGATTTAGTTCATAGACTAATTTAATTATATTAATAATTCATTAGTAATTAGATTAACTAGTTTAATTTTGTACATCTGTTAACAAGTTTGTTGTGTATATTTGTAGGTATTTGATAGATTTAACAATAACTTCGTTTTAGTTTTAGACTTTCAGGCTAACAGAGCCTTTAAATCTGTCGGGAACAACCATCCCAAACAACTTGGAGCCTGCTCTAAGGATCCCGGTCTGGGTTGTCTTCCCCGTTGCGTGCATAGTCACATATGCCCGTCAACAAAGCTGTACAAAGCAATCAATTTAGTGGGCAACAAAATATCCATAGGGCTTAGGCAGAAAAAATCTATCTCGCATGGAAGGGAAAAAAGAAAAAGCAATGGGAAACTGCAGACTTACAAGTCACTTTTCCTAACAAATAAATCAGAAGTATAACCAAGGAAATCCAGAGCTTATACTATTCATGCACAGAAAAAATATAATACCAACCACCAGAAAAGAAGATAACGTTCATGCACAGAAAAAAAGTGACTCTTTACTTGGATCTTCACCAAGTCTTTGCAACAGTAGGGGCATGATTGAGTAGGGTCAGGAAGAACCGTCGTTGCACCTCATCTTTGGTGGACTGCGCCGCCAAGTTCTGAGCTCTCTCAATGCCTAAACTTAAGTCTTCGCTCACTATCTGGTTTTCTACTGTAGGTTCCCTGCCTATAAATATTTAAAAAAAATTGAACCAACCTTCGGGGTACGGGCATAAGACAAACATACAGATGGATAGATGGATTGTAGTTGTAAAGCCCCGTCCACCTCATAGTTGAAAGTCTAGTTGAAGATTCAAGCGAGATTCAAGCGCACAGGCCAAAGGCTATGGGATTTCTTAATTTACTCAAGTTTACTAAAGCAAAATGCAAGTTCGAGACCCAGATGTATAACTTTTCATTCAAGCGAATGCATTTTTCATCAGAGATTAAACACACTATAGCTTACCTCCAAGAATGCTATGCAATGGCTCTCCAACGTGCCTCCTCTAGCACCAGAGAAACCCACCACAAACCCACGACCAGAAAACGGTGAACAAACGCCCTCATTTTCTAGAAAACACTGCTACCACTGCTACGTTTTGAAAAAACGCCCTGTTATCCAGCCAGAAAACACGATGGATAAAATGTGGAGAAAACCCATAGAAAACCCAAGGACCAACACGCCCTTGTTATTCAGAAAACTCAGAAAAATGATGGAGAAAACCCACAGAAAACCCAAGGACCAACATGCCCTTGTTATCCAGAAAACCAAGCAAAACGATGTTCTCCACTTGAAAAATCTATGTAGCATATGCAGGTACACTCAGACCACAAGCAGACGCAGCTCGCAGGCACCTCACAGGCTTGGTGCAGGTGCACTCAGACCACAAGCAAACGCAGCTCGTAGGCACCTTGCAGGCTTGGAGGACTGGTGAACGACGCGCGCAGGAATGTTGAATAAAATATACCCCAGCATATTGGATATTTAAATAGTAAAAAAAAACCTTTTTACCCCTAATATACCCCCAGTATATTGATTTTTAATTTTTTAATTTTAACCCCCCCAATATGAACGAATGTGATATCATATTGGTCCCTAGGTGACGCCCCCGTGTTTTCCAATGTGTTGACAGACAAGCTCTGCGCATAATCTGTCACATCTTTATGTAAGGTGGGCCACTAGAACCCTGCGCGAAGCACCTTCCTTGTAGTAGCGCAACCCCCATAGTGTCCCCCAGCGACCCCTGCATGTGCTTATTCTAAAATCACTCCTTGTTCATGCGGTAGGACACAACGCTGCAAAATAGAATCCAAGCCAAGTTTGTATAGCTTCCCAGCAATCAACGAAAAATCTGAGGCCTTGACTACCAACTGCTTCTTCTGGCTTGTTGAAAAATCTTCTAGGGCGACTCATGTTGCCAAGAACTGGATTATTTGATCATAATAATCATCTGCTATGTTGACCCTGAACAGTTGCGCATCCGACAGTCTCTTGTCAATGTTTGTTGGTTCTTCGCCTGTCTCGATCTGAGACAGATGATCGGGGCCGACATTCAAGCAACTCGACCTCATAATTATTTCAAAATCAAACTCCTGAAATATCAGTAGCCAATGACACATCTTGCCCCCCAACAGAGGCTTATTGACTAGGTACTTCAAAGCAGAATGGTCAGTAAACATCTTAAAATGACCACCTAACAGGTAATGCCTAAATTTTTGTAGTGCATATACCATTGCCAGACCTTCTCTCTCTATAGTCGTATAGTTCTTCTCAGCAAATGACAAAATTTCGAGTAGCGAAAGCGATCAGGGGATCAAGATATCCTTCTCTTGGCTGCGCGAGCACTACTCCCAACGCGATAGACGATGCATCGACATGGACATGGAACTCCTTGTTTCCAGTTTGGAAACACAAGTATTGGTGCCGAAGCCATATTATCCTTTAGGGTGTCGAAGCTTCCTTGACATTCTGGACTCCATACGAATGTGACATCTTTCTTCAATAGTTTCTCCATAAGGGCAGGAATCGCAACATATTCTCTGATGAATTTGCGATAATACCCAATGTGCCCCAGTGTCTACCTAAGAATATTCACATTTGTAGACGGTGTTAAGCTTAAAATAAGCACTATATTTGCAGGGTCAACCAATAATCATTGCTTGCAAACAATGTGACCCAACAACATCCCAAAAGGTGCGCAAAAAATGCATTTCTTAAAGTTCAGCGCGATCTAATGCTGTCGACATCTTTCCAACATTAGTCACAGGTTTGCCAGATGATCCTTAATGAGACCATACACTGTCCAATTATCCATATAAACTTGTAGGAACTTCTGAATGAAATCTTTGAATCCAACGACAACAACCCGAGAAAATATTGCAGGTGCATTCTTCAACCCAAAAGGCATCACTGTGTATTGGAAACAACCCCATACAGTGACAAATGTGATTTTATGTTGATCTTCTTTTGTGATTCGTATCTGGTGGTAGCCAGAAAATCCATCTTTAAAAGAGTACATCTCCTGACCGCCTACTCCTTCCAGGACTTGATCTATGAATGGTGTTGGAAACTGGTCATGCATACATGCATCATTCAATTTTCTGAGGTTGACACATATTCGAACTTCACTGGTTTTCTTGTCTTGGACCACCATAGGACTGAGCCATTATGATTCTTCAACTGGCTCAATGATTCCAGCATCCAACATCCTATCTAAATCATCTTTAACCCTTTCCTTGTATCGCGGATTCAAGCGATACGGTCTCTGTCTTACTGGTTTCGGATCGGGCTTTAATTGAATCTTCATCTCTCCCATATCATCCAATATTCCTTTCATTTCAGAGAATTTGGTTGGAAACAGATCTTGAAATTCATGCAGTAGATTTGTGATCTTTGCCAAAGTCTCGTCGTCCCAGTAGTCCCCAACACTTGTTCGAGGGAGGGCTGACAAAGCCAAGTTTACGCAGAATAGAAGAGGACTACGGGGATCAACAAATCATCAACTTCTTTACCGGATCTGACCAAATAACAAAAATAACATCATCAATAGGGACATTCATCGCATCAGTCATTCATAACAAAAATAACCATGCTATTGCACAAACATATCTAAAAAGATAAATTTATTCATAAGCAAGAAACATCGCATCATAGATCCATGTCGCACATATTCACCATTGGATAGACAAAAACAGAAAGACAAAAAGATAACAGTAGTTCAGATCAATCTTCGTCTTCTCATATTATTTATGCGCAACCAACCACATATCCAAAACAGACAACAATTCAATTGAGTCTCAAACTCCCAATTCATTCTATGATATGATATCATGATCCCCTTACATTTGCAAATCTTCTTCTATTTATAGGCTTGCACCTTTACATTCATGGTCCACTTGGATGATTTTCTAACTAATTCTTAACTCACTCTACCCACTAATGACCAATATCTGCAAAACATTGTCAAAAAGTACAAAAGTGACACAAAATATTCAAAAATAGACTATCTTCCGCTTTGCATGCCATCTTTGCCTTGCACGGTGTCTTCAGAGCTACTGACTTGTCCAAAACCTTGCCAACAGGCCCCCAACACAATCTTATGGCTCTCCCTCGAGCCACGCCTTGCTGGACCTAGTAAACTTAGTGATCATGGCTTTGAAATATGTAAATCGTTGAGTGTTCACTTTAACTTGCTCCTGGACTCGTTCCTTCATCTCTTGGTTTGTCGTTACATCATGGTTGACAGAGTGCTCAACCATCTTCGCAATAATATGTGTCTTTCTGTTTTGTGCTCCTTGGAGTGCCGAAACTTCTCCCACCGATAATTGTGCTCTAATCTCCGGGAACTCGTCGAACTGTGCATGTTAGCTCTGTCGTAGATTGCAATTACGATATATTCGATGCAATTATGAGTTGTATGGATATATTATATAAATGCATTGATTGTTTTTGTTTTTAGTTTAATGTTTTGGGTTTTGGCTTTGTAAGCCCTTATATATAAATCCTCTGTTCTGTCGAGGGTTACAGGTTGAAACCCTTGATGTATTTAAAATTTAACACTATTTATATTATTTAAAAGAAATATATATCTAGACTACCAATTTGTCCGATGGTTTGTCCTTAGAGTAATTAAGATGGATTAGTTCAGTATAGTTACTTACTAGTTACACTATATAGATATATATGATGTTAACCTCTGTAGTAAACTTCTGTAGGGTTTTCTCTAGTCTTGATTCAATATATGTTTTATTCTTTGAACCTAAATTAGCGGAAAGCTAACACTGATAAAAACAATATATTAGAAATAAGACTAACTGAATTAGAGGTATTATAATTAATATTCAAGAAAAGGAAAAAACATCATTTAAAGTTAAAGATTATCCTAACAGTAAAGTTCGATCAATAGTCATTAAACGATAATTCCAAACTAACTAAATTACAACTTTCCTTTCTCAAAACAAATGTATAACTATTTCCATTAAACTCTGTAGATGCTAAGCCTACTTATAAACAAATTACAGATATAAAGTTTAAATCATAGATAAATAATAAACAGATCGAACATGGACAATTTGCAGAAGGGGGACAAACACCCAAAAGCGACCGTTCCATCCAACTGTCTCCTGAAGCAGCCAATATTACGTGCTTAGGACCCTCGAGCTTGTTCACTGAACCACTAGGATGAAGATCACTGGATAATAGCACATACATAACATGTTACAATTTAATACTCAGTAGTAGACTTCACTCAACAATTCCACTTTAGCTATCCCCTCATCAAATTCATGAAGGAAATGCCTAACTTTTCAGTTTGCAGCAGTCACAAGGTTCATTCCCTTCAAAATAGAATGTAGTGAGCCTCTTGTTCAATTTGATGGTATTTATAAGTTTGCCTAGGTCTTTGGCTAAGTTTTGGAATTAAATGAGCCACCTGCTTAGTCCCCCCTCTCAAGGAACATGACCACAATTTTAGGGATTTTGCTTCATGCAACAGCTAGAAAGTGAAATGCTAGTGCTGCCACTTGTCAAACAACCTTCTACAGCTGCTCATTCCTCTTAGTGGTTCAGTGAACACTCTTTCAATAGTCTATTTTGGATAGGTGTTTCTTCTATTTAATTATTAAAATAAATAAATATTCAATCACAGTTACCCTTGACCCACTTGGTCATAAAAACTTTGCAATAAATTTAACATAATGTCTTCTCAAATATATATATATATTATCAGTTCTAAGTGTGTTGCAATATCTTTCGTACTGAAGTAATTAACACACATATAATCACAAGGTCAATATCTTTCGTACTGAAGTAATTAACACACGTATAATCATATTGTTAATATATACAATTTATTATATAATCATTAGATCATATTAACTAACACATTAAGTTAATATATAAAAAATACATAATCTTTACATTAATATATATAACAATACATAATCTTTAAATTATATATACAAAATACATGATAGTATTTAAACAATTTTTTATTTTTATTTTATTTAGTTAATTTTAATTTTACAAACCATTATTTATTTTTATTATTTAATTAATTTTAATTATATAAACTTTTCTTATTTAATTAATTTTAATTTTGTAATAAATATGTAGTAATAGATAATTTTATTTAATTAAATAAGATTTGTGATATTAAAATCAAATAATAATAATAAAAATATTTAATAATTTTTTTTCAAAAAATTAATTTAATAAATATAATATTTAAAACACTATAAAATATGATAAGCATATATTAAGATTAATTTAGAAACCATGTAAGAGAAACCAATATGATATTTTGAGGATGTAAACCTAGATACCCACTTCCTATATAAAATTGTGAAATTGCAAATATTTACCAACTATTAAATTAGATTATGTTTAACCCTAAATTCAATCAAATTAAATAGAATGAGTCAGTCACTCACCATAATCGTAATCATGTAGAGTGCAGTCTTCTTGGGTTATGACGGTGGCGTAACATCCATGATTTAAGCTTATCCATGGTCCCCAACCTTAATAAAATAAATAAAAAAACTAATGACGTTTTGAGAAATTTATTGACCGTAAAAAATACTTGTTGGTGTAATAGTGGCCCGTTGATCATATGACGAGCATTTTCCCATCAAGTTCCATCCCTGAATCACTTGGGAGTTGATCCTATGACAAGCATTTTCCCATAAGCTTCGTTAGTATCACGTCGAATCGCATGTTCACCTTCTTCATTTTTCATTGGATGCCCTGCAAATCCATCCAACTCAACCAAGGAATGAAGTCTCTGATGTTAAATACCCCAGTAATGGTCACTAACTCCATGATCATTTCTCTAAACCCGTTGGCCTTCATTCCTTCGTTTTCATCTTCAAACAGACGCTTGCTCAGAATGATCTACCCGAGCATGTTGGCGGTGCAGATGTTGAGAAGCTCTGCCACATTGACTGTCTCAGCGCGTTAAGAGTTGGAGAATAGAGCGGAGCATGAAGGCTACCTCTACATCTCTCACCCAGTGCCAATCCTCTAACGCTTTCCCGCCGAACATGTGCAGGTTGCACACTTTCCATAGCATCGTCCATCGGGGTCCGTAAGGCACTCATACGAGATCCCGAGAACCATACGACAAAATTTTGGAGCCACTGTTGGCGGGCATGTTGGAGAAATTCACATCCAATGTTTTCAGAAACGCCTTTACGGCAGCAACAGACGAAGGCATTGCCATTCTCTTCGCTAGCTCCTGTTTTACATAAATTATGGAATCGTATTTCCTCAACATATTGTACAGAGTAATATGAGGAGGCATTGTCCCTAGTAGTGGTACAAATTGTCACGGACCCTCCGCGACCACCACTTGAAGGGCGCCTAGAGTGCTCTTGGGACATGATGAGAGGTGGGCATGCCCTTTTGGAAAACACCTTGGGTGCTAGTGCACCCTTGGCACACCTACCCGTGACCAAGTGAATGGGTGCTTGCATGCTGGCTGGGCGTGCAGGTGAAGGCAAGCGAGCATGCAAGAAGGCGACATTGACAAGGTTCGCAAGCAGGTGCGCGGATGAGCATTCGGACGGGAGTGCTAAGGATGGGCCCGTGACCCACCTTTGGTGTGGGTGCTCACCCCTTGGCGCGTCACCATGGGGAGCGCGACATGTTAAGACGTGAAGTGCACACAACCTAGCGTACGGGTCGACGGAGTAGCGAGGACGCTAAGGAATGTGAGCGCGTCCACTTAAGGAGCACTTGCCTCCTATAAAAGGCGCTAAGGCATTGTGGCAAACAACAACGAAATAACGGAGGAGCAAGTTTGAACTCGCGGAGGATTTTAGAGGGCTGGTCATCTAATCTAGGGACAGTATGATGTAACTTGTAAACTCTTTGTAAACTTTGATGTAGCAGTTGGTTGGGCGTGCACCAGGAGCTCTGCCTTAGGCAACTCCACTAATGTAAACGGTTGCTTCTTAATAAAATCTTTGGGCTCTGCTAGTTGGGAAACCCCCACTTTACTCTTAATGTCTTTTATTGGTTTGCATCTTGTTTCTGCATTTTTGGCTAAGTATGAATGTGTCGGCAACACTAATGTAACTAAGTTAAATTGCTAAGAAGTTGAAGTGTTCAAGATAAACGTTTCCGCAGGTTTAAGGCGTAGTCTGCCAGAGATTTGTTGAGTTGTCTACACCCTCAACAGACTTCCGGGCAGTGCTGCACACCCACTTAGCGAGTCAAGAACGCTACTAAGTGTGGCTATGATAGGTGGTATCAGAACAGTTTTGTTGGAACGCTCGAGATGATGGATTTGTCGAAGTCACAGAAGAAGCAACAAAAGTGCTACAGGATATGGGCACTCCTTGCCGAGCCCGTGAACGTGTCGTCGCAACCATTGTCGCTATACTGGTTGGCAGGCGCAGCGCGGTTGGAAGGATGGGTGCAACCGTTGGTTGCAACAAAGGTTGAGGAAGCTGCGGCCTAGACAGGCGCGCTTCCAAAGCACTTGCGAGATTTTGTGAGCGCAGGTGCTTTGATGGGGCACATGCCAGATGCCGTGAGCGCTAACGTCAAGGAAGGGCACACACTAGGGTCTGGTGACATTGCAGTAACGCAACAGGCAAAGCGTGCTACTGATGGGCGCTTGGAGGTGCGCGCTATAGGAGAGTGCTTAGATGGGCGTGCGATGATGGAAGCATGTGCCATGGAAGAGCGCATTGTTGGAAAGCGCTTGGATGAGCATGCGATAGAGGTGCGCGCTGTAGAGGAGCGCTACGATGGGCATGCTGCGAAGAGGCGTGTTGCGGTTAGGTGCGTTTGCACAACGACGGAAGGATGGTTGGCCAAGACTAGTCTGGGCAAGGTTTTGGGCGCTATGAAGGGTGGCCAAAGCGTGAATGTGTTTGGTTTCGTGAATGTTGTGGCAAACGACAGAATGGTGAGGGATTTGGTGGATACAGGTGCCTCACACAATTTTGTGAAGCGCGAAGTAGCAGATGCTATTGGTTTGAAGAAGAAGAGATGCAAGGTGAACGTAAAGGCAGTGAACTCCAAAGCAAAGGCTGCTGCGGGTATAGCTTCAAGTGTGACTGTTCAGCTAGGACGTTTGACAGGCAAAGTGGACTTCACAGAGATGGCTCTTGATGACTTTGAGATGATTGTGGGGAAAGATTTTATGCGAAGGAAACAAGCGGTGTTGCTACCATTTGTGAACAGAATGGTTATCTTGAGAGGAAAGAAACCAAGTGTGGTGAATACAGTTGATGGCAAGATGGGGGAACAAGACATGTTCGTTTCTACGATGAAGGTAAAGAAGGCTGCTCGACGATCAAAGACACATATGTATGTTGCAGCATTGTTTAATGAGTTTGATCCGGGAGGTGTGGGGACACCTATGCCTCTTGTCCTCTTTGACATGTTGGTTGCGTATACAGATTTGATGCCCAAGAGCTTTCCAAAGGCATTGCCTCTGAGAAGGAACATTGACCATCGGATTGAGTTGGATCCAGGCTCCAAACCAGTGGAAAAGGCACCATACAAACTATCAGGACCCGAGTTGGAAGAGTTGAAGAGGCAGCTCATCGAACTCATGGATGCAAGGTTCATCAGACCTTTAAGGTCACCATATGGTTCCATGGTGTTGTTTTAGGGGAAGAAGGACACGACCGAGTTGCGGTTGTGCTTGGACTATAGAATGTTGAACAATAAGACAATCAAGAACTGGTATCCGCTTTCGTTGGTGGCTGACTGTTTTAACAAGCTATCTAAGGCACTAGTTTTTTCAAAGTTGGATTTGAGACAAGGGGTATTATCGAGTTCAGATTGCGGAAGGCGATGAGTATAAAACTACATGCGTGACAAGGTATGGCAGTTTTGAGTTTCTTGTCATGTCGTTTGGGTTATGTAATGCCCCAACAACATTCTGCATGTTGATGAACAATGTGTTGCATATTTTTTTGACAAATCGGTTGTGGTATATATTGATGACATAGTGGTCTAGAACCAGACGATGTATGACACCCCAGTTTTGACCCCGTTGCATTAATGTATATGATGTAAATATTATATCGAATCATGACAAGGAGCTCAAGGCCAAGACCTTGCCATTGATTAATGTTTGGTATATAGACGATCATGGTTGATGCCTATGTTTCTGTGCTAAGTCAAGCACGTTTGTAAACATCATGTAAATATGCAAATTAATGAAAATCGACAACCAGCTATGTCAATGCAACGAATAATGAGATGGGGACATGATTTTCCTAAGGATAAGGGGGTGGGAATGTTAACCTTGAGCCAGTTTGGGAAAATCCATGTGTCATGGGGAGAACCCATCAGAACTGTCAACTACCCTCTTTCTTGTCTTCTCTTCCCAACCATTTATTCTGCCAGAAGGTGGTTGAGGTAGTTATTGCTTGGAAGGGGAAGAGTATGGGCAACTACGAATTGGGCAGAGCACCCAGTTTTGGAATGTCGTGTTTTGCTTGCATGGACAAGAAAACACTAGAACCGTATGCCAGTTTTGACCCACGCGCTCACGTTTTGAGAGCTGCGGGACATTTTGGTTCAAGAGTCAGTCATTCATTCACCACCATCCTTGTTTTCCCCATAGAGCGACATTGTGGTAGCAACGGAGCTCTTCAGTGTATATCCTTCGTGTTTTGCAACTGTTTGGTGACATTATGGTAGCGTGAACCTCTCTCTCTCTCTCTCTCTCTCTCTCTCTCTCTCTATATATATATATATATATATATATATATATATATATATATATATATCCTTCGCGTTCTGCGAGTGTTTTTCCTTTGGAAAGACTGTGATTGTTGTGTTGTAGCATGTCTTAAACTACATAAGTGTATGAGACCCTGTTACTCGTGTTCCAGAGTAAAGTCGGCGCTGTGGAGTCTCCATGTGGTTGTTGTGTAGTGCACCCTGGTTCGGGTCTGAGCTATGTACAAGACTTAGGGATGGCAGAGACGTAGAATGTGCTTGATAAACCTAGTGTGGAACCTCACGATAAGATACGAGTGGTTGGTAAACCTGCTATGCACATCCTAAAGAGCACTGGAAGGGAAGGGGTATCCCGAGGGATTGTGGAGCAGAGAAGGGAACACTTCCTTTTATTGGGTGTGTAGGCAATAGGGAAGCCAGGCCAGATAGGTCTTGTGAAGGTGTTCTTAGCTCTGCAGATGAGCTCACTAGCTTAGCAGTTCTTCCTGCCTATTTCCGTAGAAGCCTGATAAACCCAACGGGAAATATGGCTTGGCTGGTAGCCTGATAAACCCATCTGTTGGCTTGGTTGTGCCTTGTTGTGTTTGACCTGGTGAGTAACGTTTGGTTGGATAGTTTGATAAACCCAACTACAAATGCTGGCTTGGCTAGGTAGCCTGACAAACCCAGTAGTGAGATGGCTTGACTATGTACAGTCTGATAAACCCATATGTTGGCTTGACTGGTCCTTAAAGGTGAATGTTGGCTTGACTATGTTCAGTCTGTGAAACCCATATGTTGGAATGTTTTACCCTGCAGCTTGATAAACCCAACTGTGTTGGCTTGGCTAAGTGTTATGACAACCTTGGCTATGTATGAGTCTGCTACTGTTCCTTTATTCCTTGAGGAAATCATGCCCAGCTTGAGGGTGGTGGTGTCACTAAGAGATTGATGAGCGCACTGGCCTATGGTTGGGTGGAACATTGCAGCGACATAGCTGGTTGCGGGACACGTTCTGTTCAAGATAAGTGTTCTTATCTATGTTTTTCTTTGCAATTGTATTTCTTGTATTGTAAATTGCTGATAGAGTGTGATGAACATGTTGCTGTGTTGAATTGATGCATTGTTCATTTGAATAACTGCAATTATAGGCATCTATTTATGTTTTCCATCAATGCATTTTGAACTAAGTTGCAGGGTAGATTGACTAGATCGGTAATGGCCTGAATGATCAGATCGATCCAAGAATGCAGTGAAAAAGCCGAGATTCCTGCTAGAAATCCTCCCTTGCGCAAATTTGCAGGATTGCGGGATGAGGAATGTCGTTTCGCAGATGTTGGTTTCCGTAGATTTCCCTTCCACAACTTCCTCTTTGTAACTTGCGGGATGCGGTATCGCGGTGTTGCGATTTCCATAATTCTCATTCCCTTAGTTCAATTTTCCGCGCCGTCGATCTTCGCGGGATGATTCTCCGTCGTCGATCTATTTCCGATGCAGGATGCGGGATGCAGGCAGTGGGAAGTGAGATTGCAAGTTTGTTACTTTTCGACCCCACAACTCGGACTTTCCGCACCATTGATTTTTGCGAGTGAATTCTGAGACATTGATTTGGTTCTAGCTGTGAGATTGTTTATGATCATTGATTTTCATCGCATTTTCTCTCCTCTGTCTGATCTCCTCTGAGATCTTTCCTTGCAGATCGTCGAACTGATCAATGGAAGACATGAGAGAGCGTGACAGTGTTGGAATTGTTGAGATGGGGTCATCGCCATGCCCTGCGTTTCGATGAACAGTAAAGGTTCTCGATGAAATTTTTAATTCCACATGATAACGGGGTATGGGTACGTGGCACGATGGAAGATCAAAAGCGACATTTGGAAGAGGTTTTCAAAGCTCTGTGGGAAAATCAGCTATACCTGAAGGCTTCTAAGTGTATGTTCGGGCAAAAGGAGATTCGGTTCTTGGGTCATAGAATTGGCCATGGTGAGATTCGCACAGACAACAACAAGGTTGCTGCGATTCAATATTGGGAGGAGTCGCCGACAGTGCATGAGGTGCAAAGTTTTCTGGGCTTGGCTAACTACTACCGTAGTTTTGTGGATGGATACTCCAAGATAGCAATGCCTCTTACAAACTTGTTGAAAAAGAGTAAAGTCTGGAAATGGTCTGAAAGGTGTCAAGGAGCCTTTGATGAGCTTAAACACAAACTTGTAACCACACTAGTGTTACGATTGTCAGACTTTGATAAGGACTTCAAAGTTCAAACAGATGCATCGAATTTTGCTATTGGGGTAGTGTTGATGCAAGAGGGACATCCGGTTGCGTACGAGAGTCAAAAGCTTTAGGATCGGGAGAGAAGGTATCTAGTTCTTCAAAAGGAGATGACGATTGTTGTACATTGCTTAAGGACGTGGAGGCATTACTTGCTGGATAAGCCATTCATTGTGAAGACGGACAATGTATCTACAAGCTACTTTGCCACGCAACCCAAGATCTCGTAGAAACAAGCAAGATGGTAGGATTTTCTGGCAGAGTTTGACACGATATTGGAGTATAGACCGGGCAGGTTGAACGCTGCTATGGATGTTTTGAGCAGGAAATCTCAGTTAGCGACATTGAGTTGACAGTCAGTTGAACCGATGGTATAGGTTGTGTCTGACTTGCGGTTGCGGATGAGGGACACTTTGATGGAGGACCCAACAACCGTAAGCATTTTAGCGCAGGTCAAGAGAGGGGAGACAACGCGGTTCAAGGAGAAAGATGGGCTACTCTACTTCGACGGATGGTTGTATGTGCCGAAGACTTCACATATCAGGAGGGAATTGTTGAAGGAGTGTCACGACTCCGTTTGGGTAGGACACCGAGGGCAACATAGGACACATGCGCTGGTTGAGAAGAGTTTATGTTCCAAGCACCTTTGATAGGATGTTGAAGAATATGTCCGCACTCGTCTTATTTCCCAGCAAGACAAGTCAAGTTCGCAATAGAAGGCGGGCTTGCTGCAACCGTTGCCAGTTCCAAAAAGGCCATGGGTAAGTGTTTCCATGGACTTCATCACACGACTACTGTAAGTGCAGGGATATAAAAGGATATTCATGGTGGTTGACCTTTTTTCCAAGTATGTTACGTTTGTGTCGATGAAGTCGTAATGTAAAGCTGCAGATGTGGCTAAGTTATTCTCTAAACATGTGGTCAAGTATTGGGGCTTGCCACTGAACATAGTGTCAAATCAAGATGCGCAGTTCACAGGGAATTTTTGGTTGGCGTTGTTCAAATTAGTTGGAACGCAGTTGCTTAGAAGTTCAGGTTTTCATCCAGACATGGATGGACAGACGGAGAGGGTTAACTCGATTATGGAAATTTACTTGTGGCACTATGTGCAGGCTGATCAAAAGAATTGTCTAGAGCTTTTGGATGCAGCTCAATTCAATTATAACATGCTCATAAATTCTGCAATAGGCTATAGCCCATTCGAGTTGGTGACATGGCATAAACCGTTGACACCACAGGTTGTAGAGACAGGATAGATTGGGCCGAGTCCAGCTGCACTGGAGTTTATGCTTGCATGGAAATACAGGTTGAAAATGCCTAAGGCTCATTTGGAAGGTGCGGTCGAGTGAGCGAAAAGGTGGGCTGACAGGAATCATAGACATGAAGAGTTTCGAGTGGGACTCAAGTGTTCTTCTCAGACTGGGCAAGGAGCAGTTTGTTCCTCCAAAGGGCTTGGCAGACTCCTTGGTAAGGAAATATGACCACCCCTTCAAAATTTTGGAGAAGGTAGGCAAGGTGGCTTACAGACTTAAGCTTCCCGAACATCTCTAGGTGTATCGCCCAGTTTTTCACGTAAGTCAGTGAAGACGGTGCAGAGTTGATGTGGATGAACCAAAACAACATGTTCCTACTAGAGCGCATGCGATGATCATGGATAGACTAGATCAAGAGGTAGAGGCTATTTTGGGACACAGGTTCAATTGACACGACAAAGATTCAGGGTTGGAATACTTTGTCAAGTGGAGAGGCTTGCCGGAGGAAGATAACAGCTGGGAGTGGAAGAATACTATGGAAGGTAGAAGACTTGGTCAAGGCATTTTAGGAAGAGCATGGGCTCCCTTCGTGGTGGAACCCTCGGAAGTCACGTCGCCGAGGCGACGACAAGTTGGGTGGGAGAGCCTGTCACGACCCCTCCACAACCACCACTTGAAGGGCGCCTAGCACGCTCTTGGGATGTGTTGAGAGGTGGGCGCGTCCCTTTGGAAAACACCTTGGGTGCTAGTGCACCCTTGGCACACCTACCCGTGACCAAGTGAACGAGCGCTTGCGTGTTGGCTGGGCGCATAGGTGAAGGCAAGCGAGTGTGCAAGAAGGAGGCGTCAGCAAGGTTGGAAAGCGGGCACACGCGCGCGCGGACAGGCGTTCGGACATGAGCGCTAAGGATGGGCGTGCGACCCACCTTTGGTGTGGGTGCTTGCCCACTGGCACGTCACCATGGGGAGCGCGACATGTTAAGACGTGAAGTGCACACAACTTAGCACGCAGGACGATGAATTAGTGTGGACGTTAAGGAATGTGAGCATGCCCACTTAAGGAGCTCTCACCTCCTATAAAAGGTGCTAATGCATTGTGGCAAAACAACAACGAAGTAACAAAGGAGCAAGTTTGAACTCACGAAGGATATCAGAGGGCTGGTCGCCTAAGATAGGGACAATATGATGTAACTTGTAAACTCTTTGTAAACTTTGGTGTAGCATCTGGTTGGGCGTGCCCTAGGAGATCTGCCTTAGGAAAATCCTCTGATGTAAACTGTTGCTTCTTAATAAAATCTTTGGGATCTGCCAGTTGGGAAACCCCCACTTAACTCTTGGTGTCTTTTACTGGTTTGCATCTTGTTTCTGCATTTTTGGCTAAGTATGAATGTGTCGGCAAGGCTAATGTGACCAAGTTAAATTCCTAAGAAGCTAAGTGTTCAAGATAAACGTTTTCGCAGGTTTAAGGCGTAGTCTGCCAGAGAGTCGATGAGTTGGCCACGCCCTCAACAGACTTCCAGGCAATGCCGCACACTGCACTTAGCGATTCAAGAGCGCTACTAAGTGTGGCTGTGACACAAATGGCCATCCCGATGGCCTAGGGGCAGCTGAAGCCGCTTTCCCCACCATGAGGATCTAAAAAACATAATCAAATCCAAGGTACAGAGCAAGCCAAGAGAGCCCCAACAACACCAATTCATTCAAAGTTGGGCAATTCATATCCATAAAAATTATCGTTGCCTGAACTGATAGACCAGTTCTGGATGAATAAATGCATTGGGATACTATATAGAGCTTTCGAGATTTGTGATTCACGTGATCTTAGATCCCATCCCCACCGGTCAGATGCGAAACAAGTTATTGAATAGTAAGGAAACTGTCGAGGAGCACAATATGTATTTTATATATGGGATACGAGCACTCTTATGTCGATCCTTTCCATTCATCTTTTATATCT
This sequence comes from Pseudotsuga menziesii, assembly GCA_001517045.1. NCBI lineage: Eukaryota > Viridiplantae > Streptophyta > Pinopsida > Pinales > Pinaceae > Pseudotsuga > Pseudotsuga menziesii. The sequence goes on along the minus strand of LPNX010179592.1, from coordinate 8,264 downwards.
TTATATATAAAAGAAAAAGTAGAATTGTTTTCAAGTAACAATTGTGTATACTGCAAATATTCCAAGGTATTCTTGTTAACAAATTAGAAGCAGTTTACCTTGCTTTGCTAAGGAGTTAAAACTTTTCACTTTTAAAGTGTTAAAACCTATCAATTTAGTTGTCAAAAAAGTTATTTGCTATCCATAAATAAAATTGACTCCACATCAAGACTCGAGTAAAACGATGTCATCTTACATAACCAACCATTAAGAAGTAGGTTTACCTTGTTACTTTAGCAATTTAAACTTTTAAGTGCATTTCCATTTACAAGTCTGGAATTTATTTAAAAGTTCCATATAAAAAACTTCATAACTCAGTTAAAATTGATCATTGGTTGCTATTTATCAATTCGAATCTAATCATTACTGTTATTAAAAAAACCATATCCCTTAAAACAACTATTCAAAAATAATTTTATCTTTACTACTTTAAATGTGCTCTCTACCCAAAAGAGAAAAAAGAAAAACCATACCACTTGAAAAATAGTTTTACCTTGCTACTTTAATGTCCTCCATACAAAAAAACAAACCAATGCCCATTAATGAAAAGACAATACTCATTCATGGAATGACAGTACTCATTAGTAGATCAAGGCAGTGCTCATCAATGGAAAGACAAGACAATACTCATTAATGGAATGGAAAGACATTACTATTAGTCGTTCATGTTTTGATTGTAGTTAGGTAATTAATAATATTAATTATTACCTTGTCCCATTCTATCAATTTTCGTGAAAACCAAGCACATGTTTCTATTTCAAAAAAGAAAAATCAACCAAAATATCAATTACAATTTTTTCAAAAATTAATAAAAAACACTAACACAATGCAAGTTGCAAATTAAATGACCCACGACCTGCTTGACAACGACATCAAAAAATCTATTATCGTCCTCGTTGATTGAGCAAGAGATACAGATGTCCATTCTTCTTTCACCCTATCCCTATGGTAATGTTGAAGTTGTTTGGATGTGGATCAAAATTGTGACCTTAGCTCTGTACAATTTTAAACTTTTCTTCCAATGGAAACATCTCGTCGTCTTCATCTTCGTAGATACTTGAGGCACTGACCTGCAAGCTCAATGGCCATCGTAAGCTGATGAGCCTCTAAGGTTAGCAGGGCATTGATTCTTTTTGATCCGGAGACACAGCCTATTTGGCCTACATCTTGAGCGCCCTGTTAACTCTTCTCATTTTTTCTTCCGAGACGTAGAAGGGTGAACCCGAGACCAAAGTTGACCAAGTATCAGAAACATTTCCCAGGAAATATTTATGGAGGTCCAAAGGACGGGCTTATGATATGAGCCCCCAAAAGGCAGGATTTTAGAGGTAGAATTCAACCCAAGTAATAAATAAGAGTCTTGAATAAAACATCTATCAAGTCTAGCAGCTATATGCCTAGGTCCCAGCCTCCTATTGGTCTAGGTGAACTTCCCCTCAGCCGATGACATTAGAAAGATCCCAGTCTAAAATAATCTTGTCAACTTGTTTCCTTATAGGATCTCTGACCAAAGAATCTCATTTTTTTCCAACTTGAATCAGAGTGACATTTAGACCGCCAACTAAAATTACGTTATCCAGCAATCCAATGCTCCTTTCATCCCTCAAGAGGTTCCAACAATTTTTTTTTTCAGCATACATGGAAGGTACACAAATATTAAAAAGACTAACTTGGGTGTTTGAGTCTTTATGCAACAGTTTAGTGAGAATCCATTGAAGGCAGTGCTTGGATTCAATTATTTCAAATTTTTTATCATCCCATAGAGTACCAATTCCTCTAGAGGCTCCCCTAGAGCTGACTGCAAATCTTTCCCATTTTTTCCAAAAGTTTCGACTTACTTGGAGAAATGCTTCTTTCTCCATCTTTGTCTCGTGGATCAATAAGATGTTTGGTTGGGATATTTTGATCAAATCCTTCATAGCTTCTTCCCTAGCTTTACTACCGAGACCTCTACAGTTCTAGGAGAGGACCTTCAGTACTTACTTTTGACGAAGGAGGGAATCCCTTTCTGGGATTTCCCATGCTAACGGGTATTTATGGGATTTCAGAGAATTTTTTCCAAGGTTAGCTGAGAACCTTGGAGCTTGTCCTTGTATGTGGCTTGTTCCCTTACTTCTTTAGTCGATTTCATTTCTCTTGCTTTCTTATTACCAGGTGTGACCATCTTGATTTCCCCTTCCTCTTCGTCCTCTTCCTCAGTATCAGATTCCTCTTCTGATTTTTCTTGAATTCATCTTTCCTTTACCCCCTCTGCTCTTGAATCTGAATGAGTTTTCTCAGGCTGACAAGATGGTTCAGCTTCTTTGTTTGGTTCTTTCTTGCCAGCGATAGAGTCCTCTACAACCAAGGGTTCCCCATAGTCCAGGAACCTCTAAAAAGGTTTTCCCAGGCACATTCTATTTCGCCTCTCTTTTTTGCGGATGCCCGCTCTTTGACTTGCTTTTCTTTACTGCTTGCCACTCTTCCTCCTTTTCATGCTGGTCCTCCTGCTTTTGGGGGCTGTTACAGAGAAAATGTCCATATTCGTGACAACCTTTGCACTTGAATGGCAGTTGTTCATAATCCAACTTTTAGAAATTATACCAGGTTCCAACTGTAAGCTTGATGGCCTCCGGTAAGCCAACTTCTAGATCCACCTCCACGTAGATCCGGGCACAGACATACTGGTCTTTGGGGCTTGCCATGTCAATAAATCTTCCCAAAGCGTTTCTGATTGCTTTAAGTGATTTCGGATTCCAGCAATGCATTGGCAGGTTTGGTAGCCGGATCCAAACAGGTACGACTTTGGGGATATCTGCTTTGGGGTAAAAATCTGATGTCCATTTGTTCAGATAGAGACCCTGCAGCGCCATGAAATATGGACCATTCCAAAAAATAAGGTCCCTATCAACCTTAGATTCAAAGTCGAACAAGAAATATCCTCGACCTACTGAGTATGATGCTATGTTTTGGGTGATCACGGGTCTCCAGTTCCTCTGGACCCAACTTTCGGTGGTTTTCGGGGACGACCATAGACCGGTGAAATTCCCTCTTAAAGTACGATCAACCATTGAGAGAGCTACACGAATGGTATCCTCCGACGATAGGACAACCATAGGTACTTCTTGAATTCACTTGACAAACTTAGGGGGGCTCCGATAGAGACTCTCTTGCTCTGCGATGCTACTAATCTCGCAAACCATTCGATATTCAAGGCAGAGGGCATCCCATATCTGGCATCTTCAACCTCCATAGGAAGACCTGCAGTCTACAGACTCCAAACCTGTGGGATCGTGGCCAGATCCAGAGGCCGAGCAACCTGCAAAGTTTTGTGATGGTGCGTCACCTGTCTAACCTGCGATGCAAACGAGGAGGATCCAATGACCTCAGTGGCTGCGTTCTCGGTCTATGTCAGCAAAACTTTTATCTATTAATAATTTTAATTATTACCTTGTCTCATTCTATCAATTTTCGTGAAAACTAAGTGTTGGTACCATATTAGATGTTAGTACCAGATTTGTCCCGCCAAATTCTCAGCAGCACGCCATGCAAAGAAGATCCTGAATTCCTCTCCCGGAATGTACACTATCGCTTTTGCCAAAAACCATTAATATCCTAGTCAACGTGGTTAATTCTTTTATCTCAAGTCTTTAGAATTTGTGGAGGGTTTTTGTT